>QEIL01000012.1:0-300616 GCA_003116535.1 Paecilomyces niveus
TCCCTATACTAAGCGTCTCTAGCATGCTGTTATTGCTGTTTCTTTCCTTTCTTTCCTCATGTTTAGAATACTCGTTGAGTCGTCCTAGCTAGTTGAATAAACTGCCTCTTGGACCGTTACAGACAAGGCAAGATCATTCTAGGCGTGTATAACACAAGCCTGAGATAACCGGACAATAGCTTTCCTGCTGCTTATGACGTCAATAGGAGATAGAGGGGCCCTCCTATAAATTATTAGCTCTCGTATTGCGGATAGTATTTCCTGCGATCTTTATAGAACACTTTACAATATTAGGATTATTGTGTAAAGATCTAAAGACATCCTGGGGTCTGTATTGTTGTCTCAGTTATTTGATACAATATTGGTGTTTGTGTGTCTTTTACGACGGTTGCCAAGAGCTACATGATAATTGATCTGAAGCTAGAAAGGTAAGATCTTCCTTAAAGGTCCCCTTGAATGGACTGTCAAAAGCACTTCCTGAGACACCCTTTGGATATATTTTTAATTATGAACATACTGGACTATTTCATTGCCATCTATATAACATCTTAATTTGTTTTACAGAAATTATAAAAGATTGGTAACGCCTAAGCACAAGTTCTCTGTTTCCACCCTCACTATAATAGACCTTTCAGAATGGGAGTGAATCATTCCAAGAGACCACCGATGAGACCATCAGAGACCTAGATAGAAGGCCATAAATAACCTGACAGATCATTTACTAATGATTGATAAAGAGGAAAAGGTTATTATAATATCTCACTATGTTTCTTTCTTGAGACGGAAAACAGGTGGATCGGGTAGTTACAAAATTCCGAAGGTTATGGATACCGTAACTGGAGCAGTAACATATACCCAATAGCGGGGGTAAAGAAGCACTATGGACAATCTCCTTCCTACTTGGGAATGGCCTTGTTTATTTAAATTCCTACGCACCTCCTATTCTATTAAACTAGAATGCGTTTTGGTGGCATATATCCATACTAACGCGTTGTTGTGTATCATAGATCTATGGGGTCTGCCTCTAGATGAGGCAGAAGAGCCTCTATTGCATAGCTCCTCTGTGGCTCCATTTAATGCCTTTGTGTCTCCTCCTCCTATTTCTAAGAAGGAAGAAAGACACGCTGCAAAGCTGGAGATGCTTTGTGAAATACCTCAATACCAAGATGTTAAGTTTAAGCTTTTTGAAATGGCTGAACCTTTCCCTCCTATAATACAATTACCATCTGGGGTTGATATTGAAAGCTCATACAGCCTATTCTCCTTGTTTATCTCCCAAGAATTGATTGTATTATTATCATCTAATACCAACAAATATGCGAAGGCTAAGAATGCAGGCCAATCTGGGCGAGAATGGCATGAAGCTACAATTTCAGAGATCAAGATCTTCCTTGCAATTCTAATCTATATGGGAGTTCATATATCTCCCAGTGATAAGGACTACTGGCAGACTAATGAGGAGCCATTTCATATGCCTCGAAGATTCATGGGATTAAAATGATTTCAGCAAATCAAGCGATATTTACACATTACAGATCCTGATCCTGAGGCTGCTATACAAGAGGCTATAAGGGTTAATCTTAAGCCAAATCAGATGTGGTGGTATAAGCTAGAGCCTTTTGCATCTAGACTTCGCACAGCCTGTTTACAGTACTGGAAGCCTTCAAATGCAGTCTGTATAGATGAGACGATGATTCGTGGCTTTGGATATTCTCATCATACCTTCAAGATGCCAAATAAGCCAATTAAGCAAGGATATAAGCTCTTTGCCATTGCAGATTAAGGCTATATTCTATACTGGATATGGGCAAGCCGTTACAAGTCTCTTGTGGAGGTTAAAAAACATGAGATTGAGAATTTAACTCTTATTAGATCTATAGTTGTTCAACTAGCATAAGAACGCCTACCATCTCAACACAACAACTATACAATCTATATGGACAACTACTTCTCTACCATTCCTCTATTCAATTATCTTCGGTAGCTTGGTATTGGTGCCTATGGAACTACCCGACTAAATGTATCTAAGAAGCTATTTCTAAAGGCTCTTTATATGCTAAAGGATTTAAAAAAGCCTCAACTATGGAATACCCTATATGCAGCTCCTGCAGGTGTTGACTCTGATATTGATTCTGTGTTGTGTATTGTATGGCAAGACAATAATATTGTCGCTGCTTTATCAACTATACACAAGCCAACTGATTGGATTCCTTGCTTGCGCAAACGCCCTGTTAAGACCTCAACCTGTGCAAAAGTTGCCCGTGAGCCATTTGGTGATCAGCCTACCAAGGAACTTCCAATACCCCGGATTATTGATGATTATAATTATCATATGGGAGGGGTGGATCGTGCAAATCAATTGCGTGCAAGTTATGAAACTTATCAAAGATGTTTACGCTCATGGTGGCCTATATTCTTTTGGATCTTTGATATAGCTATTATTAATTCTTATTGCATTGCAAAAATAGCCCACAGACAGCAAGGCATGAAGGAGATTACTCATCTTGAATTTCAGAAAGGTCTCTATAGAGAGCTATTCAAGCAAGGATCAAAGGAATCACTTCTACAAAAGCAAAAGCGAAAGCGAAGACATAGCTCAGTTCAACCACTAGATGAAGGCGACCATAAGGTTGAAAAGATGCACCCTCGAAAATAGTGCTATTTCTGTATTATACAAGTTCAAAAAGCAAAAACTCGAGGTCTGTCACGGCCCTAGCTCAAACCTCCAAGAAGGTCAGATTCGCAGGCATTTCCCATCAGACAAAGGCTAGAGACTAGACCTAGATTGGAAGGCGGTTTGAATGGCAGAATGCTCAAGGGGGATATTCTCGAACGATGTCGCCTAGCTAGTTAGATAGCTTCTATAGCTTCAATATTACTATTAGATTGGACGTCACAAGGTCATACTCCTCCAAAGCAATTCCTGACAGCTTATTGTTGTAAGACCTGCGGGATTCCGTTATGTAGGCCTGATATAAGGTCATGTTGGGCCAGTTTTCATACACCACGGCCTCCTCTGAGTGAGAAAGATATAAATTGCTTATAGATAGTTCAAATATTTGTATTTCATTATGATTCTATGGGTGCGTAGTGGTTAGATGAGAGCCGTGTCATTTGGGGCAGAAAAAGGACGCTAAACAGTTATCCGTGCCTATTAGAGCGCACCCACACCGTCCCGTTGTAGGCGGTGTGGGTGAGCTCGGCACGGATAGCGCCCTGCCAGGAACCGCAAACTAAGCCCCAAGTCCCCTTTCCTGATCCTTCCCTAAGCATTGCTGGGCCCACTACCCTGTCGTTGAAAGATTACGATCCCACAAGCCGTCTTCGTTATACCGTGACGGCCATACTATCTTACGAAGCAGCCCTCGATATCTCACGCGGGGAACCCATCGTGTTTCATACGTTCCTCTTCAGGGATTTCGATTGGCATCAAGAGGGATTTAGGCTCTACCGTAGAGAAAACGGCCAGTGGCGGCCGTATAAAATACGGGGATCATTCACGCATCATCGGTATAGATTTTCTAATCTTGTATCGAGAAATGTGGGCCGCAACGAAGAGCATGACTTTAATGCACTCAATCCGGGCGAGTCGTGGTCGTTCACGCGGCAAGTGACTGATTTCCCAGCCGATGTGGCGCCTGGGGATACGTTCCGGTACTATTTCAAGGGGGCTCAACTTGACTGGTGGGATTGGGGTTATTTTCAAGATCATGAAGACATAGTAGTTCGCATTGATGGCAAAATCCGTGAGCCGAACGACAACGGAGGCCGACCTGGGCTTATCGTACCAGCTAGTAATTACGTGGAGTTCACAATGGTCAATTGAACAGCCTCCCCAACAGTTAACAGGCTACTCAAAATCATTGCCCGTTTAGAAGTGTCATGATAGCAAGACGTCCGTCAATGTGCAATGTTCCCCAAAAGTGGCTCAGTCTCACCTCCTCGTATACCGACTTTGCTCGAAGACGAATAATATAGGCCCAAGACAAGAAGCACCGCCTGGCCGAGTGCGAAGACAAAGTTGTCGATAATAATCCATCCGATAACGCCGTACCAAACAGAGAAACTATACCAACTAAATTCGCCATGCGATTTCTCATAGGGAAATGGAAGAGCCCATATCAACATCACCGATACCAACGTGAAGACAACGGCTTGTGCGGCCAGACCCGACAAACTCAATGCATTTGGAAAGGGTGTAGTCAGAATTTCACGAGCTTGACAGTAGATACCCGCAAAACCCAGAATCGTGAGAATCGGGTAGATGAGCATAATATGTCCTGCGTAGAAGACACTTGCGAAGAATTGTCGATCTAATCCCTGAAATGGTGAAGTGGCTTCGAGGATCCAGGGCAGGGGTATAATCGAGAAGAAAAGAAAAGTAGTGTATGCGGCGACTAGAAAGAATCTACGGTCGCTATGGAGAATAAATTGAACGAATCTGCAGGAGAAAAGGGTAAGATTCTAAACAGACTCGTGTCTTATATTATGATGTGATCCTCACAGTGATAAGAAAAGGATTGTGACTATGGCAAAGTGCCACAGATTGAATCGGTCCCCTTTGCTTGGCGGATCATGAAGGAGGATGTTGCCATCAGGTCCAGACTCAACATATAGTGAAAATATGGAGATAGTGAACTGTTCTGTGGCCCGAATCAAACTCCACAAGATAGAAAGTAAAGAAATTCCTTGGGTAGTGTGTTTCGTCTGGATTAGGAAGATTTTGGGGAAGAAAGGAAGCGACGGTGAGGATCAAAAGAATGCTGTCAAAGTCAGTACAGACAGAAGTCGACTAAAGAGGTATACATACAGGCGGCACCCTATAGGGGGTTCTGACAGCGACATTATTGCGGTTTGTGAGGTGAGTTTGTTGTGTAGTCATGCAGAATTGATAGGCGGACTAAAGCCTTAAATATACCTATCAGAGCAAGCCAGAATAGTATAGGCCACTAGCCTAATCAGACAAATAAGATCGAGGATGAAATCAAGTGGGGTTTTAGATGAAAAGGATGATTATTGGTTTAAATGGAAGAAAGGGCAGGTTAAATATCGTGTGGGCCCGTGGATAGTGTAACGGTCTCAAGGTAGTTTATTCAACTAGCTAGGCCACTCTACGCGTACATTAAATCTTGAAGAAAGGAAGGGAAAGAGGTGGTGTAGCTCCTAGGGGTCTGTTTACCTAGGGAGCTCGGGGCGGAATAGCGTGGGTCCGTGCTCATTTCGAGCCATTGGCTCGAAATGAGTAGGGCGGTGAAAGGTGGCAGAATGCGATATTTCGACACCTAGGTGTCGAGATAAGGGGCTCAAGAACTCCATGGGTTGGCTGAGGGTATCCGAAGCCCTATATCGGGCTAGCCCGTCACAGTATACTATTATCAAGGCACGCGATTGAACTTCCATCTAGAGAAATAATAGCATCATTGCTCGCACGAAGGAGGCAAGGCATCTTCAGATACATGCACAACTCGGTAGATAATGTGGGAACGAAACCCATTCATCTTATTTCCAACAAAATCAGACATACCTATAACTGGTCGCTGTGCTCGACTCCACGTCCATGCGACCCGCCAGATCATCACGATATTCCATCCACATCTCTCTGAATTCCTGCATTGTCCCGACGAGCGCAAGACTCCATCATTAACTTCCTTGTGCTATCGAACATAGATTATGACGATCAGTAACTGGTGGAGTAGATGTATTCGTTCCATGGTTCGAACATACAATTCATCAAACGAGACGCTGTGGGGACAGAATCTCAGTCTCATGTCTCGTCAGAGTCTATAGTTCTATAATGACCAAGATACGAAGCTTACCAGTCAGACATGGAAGGCCAGCATGCATCGGCAAAGCCTCCGTCTCTGTTCCCGACACTGTTGCATCCCCAGTGGACCCTGTCACCGAGTATATCAACCTTAATCAAATTGAGGGTGACGGAGTGGAGAGGGCAGCGATGCTCCTGAGACTAAGTCCATCACGCTGCTGGGTATGGAAACCGCACAGAGCCCGCTTCAGGTGCAAATGGCGTTGAACGCAGCCATAGCGAATGGAGAACATGGCCCCCCAGGACGGGGCCATTTTGCACCCGATATTCGTGTAGAAATTCCCGACATCCATATAGAATTACCTGACACCCCAGACTACCTTAGATATGAAGGAAGCGGTAAAAAGCTAGCTTAGTGAAACTGGCTAATAGGCTAATAGGGCGAATTGATGTCGATCGTGCTTACGTACGCGACTTAGTGTTGGCACGGCTGACCCTATAGGCAGACAGACCTCCAACAAAGATAATAATATTATTCTTGCCTTCACCTACAGACCTGGAGACAAGCGTATCCTCACTCCTTCTATCCCAGATCAAGAGATGTATCCGGAGTTACCTCCCGTGCCCTGTTTCTCGAATTTCTAGTGCCTGTCTTTGATATTGCTATTTGATCGAGGTAAGGCTGCGAAGCTCATGGCTCCCACGCTCGAGAATCTTTTCCGCCCTCGCAGTTTCAACCCAGGTGCTCCCGCCGATGCGTTTCGAGACGAATGGTCCAACCCGTCGAATTATGCCTTCACCGTTCTTCTCCTCATCGGGGGCGACCTGATTAATCGCGCTCTCGCCCAACTCGCTGGAGGGCTGATTACTCCTGTAGCTTTCTCATTTGGTATCTGATCCAAAAATGATCAATTTAAATATAATGGCCGCTCATTCTGGAGTAGGTTGGGTTTCGTATGCCACTTCGGCCATCTGTTCCGCCTTGGGAGAGTACAGACTGATGCCCGATCCCGACACTAGCTGCAGCCTCATCAACGGCAAGAATGGCTACGTCCGAGGCAATAATTCGTGGGTGCTTGGACGCATAATTCGGGACTACGAGTTCTGGATGGGACGACCTGTTCAGGAGAAGACGGAGTCGCTCCTCAACGCCCGCTGGGAATTCGAACAGCGAAAGGAAAAGGAACAGAATCCGGGATCCAGTCTTCCCGTCCTTCGCCCGGCGCAGGCAGGACTAGTGGTGAGTGTATGGAAGCCAAATCAAAAACTTAAGCACGGAGAACCTGGACATGACCTGCTATATTGGTCGGGGCTGGTGATTACGGTGGTGCAGCTGGGGATTGCCGCGATTCCTCTGGGCCTCACAGGTGAGTGGGGGGTGCTACTCATCACTGGGTTCGCCACGGTTCTCTGCTATGCCACCGGGTCGGTGTCTCAGTGGAAAGTCGAGAAATGGGCATGTCGCAGCCTGCAGTTTCGGCAGAAGAAGAACTTTGTATTGACCCGCGGAAATGGAGCGCAACATGCGATCGCCATCATCAGCGATGGCTACGGCCTCGACCTGGAAGATCTTGCCGCTGGCTTCTCCAACATTGACTCACCCACCATTACTATCTTTGCGCAGCTGATGACCATTGTCTTGGGAATACTGTGGGTGGCGCTGCTCATCACGGCAACAGGACTCACACAGGATTCCTGGTATTTAATTGCCATCGGGGGTATCGGCATGCTGCAAAACATTTTTGTCGCCGGATGGAAGCGAACCCCAGAGGCGTACGGCATCCCGCTGGAATTTGTGGAAGTGATTGGCGAGGTCAAAGTAATGAAGACCCTTATGGAAGTCGAGCGCAAATATGAACACCTAGGCAAGAGCATGTTGGGTGTTTTTTTCCCGGGGAGTTTGCGGGATAACGAAACCTCGGAGTGGGAGGACATTGCGCATAAATGGAAGCAGAAAAAAGCAAATATAGAAGAGGTTAAGGGGAAATAATCGCTCCTCTGGCAGGATGCCTATTTCCATCTTTGGCTCACCTTTGAGGTGCAGTACAGATTTGGGTTCCAGTATTCTTGTGAGAGGTTACCAACTGCGGCATCCAGCTTGAGCAGCCTCTCGTATTCGATAGATGACGCCATTCTCAGAAAGGCGGTCTCTCAGATACCGACTGGGGTTAAATCTTGAATGAAATTCCTACTGAGTTGGCTCGGAGTTTGTGGGGTTTCTCGCAGCTGTATTCTTCCCCACTGTTGTTGTATTTCTATCTATCTTGGTCTCCCATCTTAGAGCCCGTCCTTGTTTCCCTTAGGGGTAGAAATACACCTCTGCAGCAGACTGACTTGTTCAAAGCTTTCTCAGTCTTGCACCGCGGAGAAATTCCAATCTAATAATCGGTACTAGTCTTGGAAAGTGAACAGCGGGTTTCTGTATTTACTTGATCCAACTTCGATAAACTAGAATCGTTGGTTAAATATTTCTGGTCCTGGTCGACATAAATCACTAACATGCACTTACCAACCTATCAACCAGTTGATTATTCTTTGCAGTATGGATGATCATTTGGCTATTCAGTATGAATAAAAATTTTCGCGAGACGCGCGATGCCGTTTCACCTGCCACTATATCTGGTCCATCTAATTTGTTGATGGAAGGTGAATTCGATACTTCTACTGCATCACCCAGACACCATTATGTGGTCTTCTTTCAGGGTTCAAGGTTCTCAGTGTGGAGAACATGCACGCAATCCAGGTGAGGATTCTAAGTACATGCAATATGTAGATATACATGAAACTAGGTATAAGCTACTGTCGTTAACAGCACACTTCCACTCGCCCTCGTTTCTTGACCGACAAAAGCCGGAAACAAATAAGACCGAAATGTAATTAACTTGTTCTCCAATGTCGACTCCTTCGAGATTTACCATCTCCTCTCCGATTATTCCAACAAGTGGACTATTATCGTTCAGCCCCCAAACCACACTCAACTAGCCAATAAGAGCTCTAGTGAGGGGTGAGACCCAGCACTATTTGCAAGATAATTTAACGACGGTAAGCAGACCCCACACCGTTCTGAGAAATCCTCCGAAGTAGAGTAATTCAATTTCTTGATGTCTCTCCCTCCAAAAAAAGAAAATGGATCATATCGAAGAGGTATTAGAGCCTGCTTATCCTCCTCTCAAGATCCGCTGTCTCAACTCGACTCCATATGACCAATTAGACTGGCCATCCTACCCCGAGCGCGCCGGTTGGGCAGAAGACCGAATCTGGGCTGGTGACTTCTCGCAGCATCCGCCAGTCGAAACGGCAGTATTTTTACAAAATTGGCTCTATTTCGGTGTTCTTTGGGTGCTACTGGGCGAGAATGGATGCAAAGAGAATTATGTGACCCAGGATACTGAATCCAATGACAACATTATCACCACAAAGCTGCTCGATGAACATATTTACGAGCGCACGCAGGAGTTGGGAGCACTGGCGCGGACGGACCAATCTGCCGCGCAAGGCATCATGCATGATATTGAACGATGTTTGATGACTGTGGCGAAACTTTGCAGCGTTAATACTTGTACAGGGGACACCAGAGGCGGGCTTAGTATTTGGCCTTTGTCAGAGCAGATCGACCTGTCGGTGCGCGTATTGGCCGAGTATCTTTGCACTGCCTTCAACAGTAACTGGCCAATGAGTTATGCATGTCCACTCATCAGTCTCAATTTTATGTGTGCCTATCTTCCCATTTCACGGATGCTTGACGGTGACCGATGCCGAAGTGAGATTAATATGGTTGCTACAACCTTTTCATCCACGTCTGCGTTCTATATGACGCAGCTGAAGCCATCCCAGAAGAGAACGGTTTTGGATCATTCGAAATGCTCAGACACCTTATGTGAGGCGCGTCAGGTTGATGAGTCTACATATAAGACGCAGCATACAAATCAGGGCTGTACCTGTGACCACTTAGGTCCCGTTGTCGAGGATGTTATATCGATTCTTCGGTCTGATCGAATTCCGCTGCTTTCGATTCAGCCCATCAAGTCAAGTCCGTATCTAACTATTAAGGTCGAGCCATTCAAGCAAGGGAAACGCTATATAGCGCTCTCGCATGTTTGGTCAGACGGTCTCGGGAACCCTGATAAGAACACAATGCCTCGATGTCAATTACAGAGAATCAAGGGTTTACTGGATGATGTCCTTTCCAGATTCAGTAACCTATCTCTCATTAATATGGGGGCGGTGAACACCCTCAGCAGGAAGTTCAATGGCTCGTCCTTATTATTCTGGATGGACACGCTCTGCATCCCAGTTGAGAATCAATACCGCAAAGACCGATCAAAAGCAATCAAATTAATAAAGAGAACTTTTGAGAATGCTTTCCGGGTCCTTGTCCTCGATGCTGAACTGCAAGGCGCGCCTCAAAGCTCCCCGACAGAGTCCTTTATGCGCATTACTATCTCCCCATGGAGACGACGACTCTGGACACTGCAGGAGGCAGTCTGCGCGCAACGATTGTACGTGAAATTCATGGACGGCTTTCTAGACGTGCAGCTAGAATATGAAAATAACGTCAACTTTCGACATAACACCAATGGCGGGTGGCTGAACCCGCGTAACAGACAGATTCGCTGGACGCCACATTCCGATGCGAGAAGCCTGTACTGGGAAATTCGAGCGCTGAGACTCAATGTTATTGACAGACCAGACCGAAAAATGGTAGGTCTCAAAAGAGTTATCGAGATGCCTTCTCAATATATCGAAACTGGAAGGCGATGCAGCGCTATCATGCAGGCGTTTCTGTCTGCATTACATCGCTCTACCAGTCGGAAAGAAGACGAATTTATTTGCATGGCTAGTCTTGTGGGATGGGATCTCTCATTGCTGCGTGGAGTGCCGTTCGAGCATCGAATGCATGCGCTCCTGAGCACTGAGACCGCCCTTCCGCAGGGTCTGCTGTTTATGGATGGACCTCGGATGTTGAACCCGGGCTGGTCATGGGCTGTTAGACAGTTCGGGAGTTTTCATGCGGTCAATACAAGCGTACCGTTGGGCGATTTGACTCCGGGTAGGGTCGACGAGCGTGGTTTCTCTGTGAGATATCCCGGTCTTGCTCTGTCTCCTTTTGGCGCGAAAGAGGATTTTCAGTCTCTGGTTGTTTGTGCCCAGGCCAACAATGCGCTGATAGGCCGTTTCCTAATAAGGAAGAATCAGTCCTCACAAACGCCTGATGGGATCATAGAAGATCCAACAAGTCTGGGTTCCTCCTCTAGGAATGAAACCGATCTTTCAGACCGCGATCTCTATGTCGTATTCTGGGACCATACTCACAGATTGCTCCCATGTGTGTCAATGCCAGCGGCGGTAGTATCGACATCGAGTGGTCAGAATGCCACTGCGACGCAGAGTGGTGAAGTTGTGTGTAAATTTGAATTTCTGGCTACCTTGGAAATACTTGGGTGGACGGGAGGTCAGGAACCGGAAAAGCCAAACTCAGATAACTGGACCCAATGGATCGAAGCGACATGGGTGGTTCAGTAGTTGCGACAGTGATATCATTGGCTGCGATGAGTTAGATGGAAACTACAGAGAACGATGGGTGGCGAGATACACGGTATAGTAAAATAGGATTTGGGTTATGTTTAAAGTCATAGCTATGATGATATATTAATATGGAATTTGTAAAAAGTGCAAAAGAACCAGGGACCACAGCTGTTATCCGCGCAGTGACCGACCACTGACCATGATGAGATGAATAGACCGCTCTGAGAGTGCTTGGTAAGCCAGTGATAGATGTTGTAAACACGGGTCTGTTATTATTTGAAATATTAATTTGAAAGCCGAGGGGACCACATACAAGGAAATATGTCTCCCCAGTGATATATACTCAGCGGTTTGGATTATTCTAAGCAGATAAATGGAGTTGCTTCCTATTTATACACTTTCTTCCAATACTTTATTTAGCTAGCTGAATATGTTTTTATCCTCTCCCGATGACGGAATATGTTATTTTTAAAGCCTATTTAATACGGCTCTCTGTTGTTACAAAACCATACACAGTAATATAACTGTGATCCTGTGGTTACTATGTGGGGATAACACTATGATCCAAAAGACTTTCGGTAATACCGATAGAACAGAACTATACTTTCGTACCCACTGGATAATTGCCCTAGGGATACTTTTGATTGGATCGGCACCTTTCTCTGATATTCGCAGGACGAGCTCGAGCTTAATATCACGCACAGTAATAGCAAATTCAAGTCTGTCATTATTCTACTAGCAGGCCACTGAGCAGAAGACGAATTGACAGAGCGATGCACGGGTTTGAGAGGGGCAAAAAAGATGGCTGTACAGAAATACTACTGGGCAACAAGATAGCCGAGAAAAGGGCTAAACATTCCACAGCTGATGCTTACGCGATGAATCCAGTTCACAATCCGACCCATTGCTCGTGTATTTATACAGACAGTGCCTATAAAGGCAGTATTGTTTTCATCAGTGGTCACAAATTTGCGGGCTCGGGCTACTTGAATGGCCTCCCTACGTGTTCTTCAAACCCAAAAGAGCTCAGTACTTATGTGTTAAAAAGTATTTCGTCGGAGACTGCCCCGTAAATACAAGCGGGCAGGAACATACACGGGCGGAAAGATACATAGCCCAAGACTGGGGCAGAAAGATGAACGGGGAAAAAAGATATGCGAACCAAAAAAATCACCACAACACAGAATGATGCACGAGCAGAAGATACATAACCAAGAATATGCGGAGAAATCTGCTCGGTCGGTTATCTTTATCCCTCCTGTTGTACTCTGCCTTAGCTCCAATCTCTTGTATCGTACAGTACAGGCAGACACAAGCTTGGTCGTCCCGTCTGAGTCTGCCGGAGTGGTGGATACCACACTGGTTCAAAAGATCCGCGGGCGGAAATAAATGGTTGCACCGTGGGATACCATCGCCGTGGACGTGGGACTCGACCCGGCCTGTAATGCCTTTCGACCAATGTGTGTCTGTTTCCCTCCAGCAAATAAGGGACGTTAAATGCCATAGGCACTGGGAATGGGTCGTGAATACCAAACAGCATTGTGTGAATGTATGTACCCGGAAATCCATGATTTGTTTATGTGACCCTACATGGTGCAGTACAGTTGATTGCAAAAACCGGTGCACGAATTTACACACTCATTATTTCTGAATTCTGGTGCTAGCCCATAAATAGGCCATACACAAGAATGTAAATCAGTACAATCAACTAAACTGAATAATAATTTATGAAGAAAGCAAGCTAATATTACTAAGAGAATCAGCCTGTGAGATAATTCGTACTATACAGTATTACTTTTGCTGTTAAAGAATATATTGTAGGGCTCGAACTAGCCCAAAAAGAAACGATCCTGGATTCATCACAAGAACACACGAAGACGGCCTACTCCGTAAAAAAGGGCTGAGATCGTATATTTTCACAAGATGATAGTCCGGTTGAAGGTTGAAAAGAAAAAAAATGTCTGGTCTACATGATTTATACGATTCGAGATCATAGTGTATGTTACATGTATTCAAAATCTGGAGAAAAGAACTACTGACCATTTCCGCTAAAAGACCTACTGCTCTAATTAATTACTATCGAGCCCTCTTTGAAGTAACTGCCTTGCAACAGCGCTCTTATATAGCAGGGGCAAATAAATGCTGCATAATATCTGGTTCTACGGTATTCTCATTTCTATCTTCCAGTCACTATTAAATCGCCTCATTAAACTCTCGATTGTGGCGATTGTTCGTTGTGAGGATTTCTGTTGACTAGATAACCCTTATTCTGAATGGATAGTCTATAGGCAAGTTAGTTTTTCCGCAACAACATATAGCGTCTTTGCCTAGTCTTCCAGCAGCGTCGTTTCTTTCATGAGATCAATCTCCCAAAAAGACTCTAATCATTCCTTACTTTGAACCCTCTTTTTTGACTATCTTCTAAGTCGACTTTCGCCTTCTCTGGCTATCAACTTGTCCAAGACAACAAACCGTTCAAAAACGGACTTCCTTGTGAAGGGTTCTGTAAAGTGATCTGTAATGGCTGTGGAAGGTAGTATCCGATATTGGAGAATCTACAATATATGCAAGAGATGTGCAACGGTTAAATTGAGTCATCGCAAATGAATACAATCTACTTTTTTTAGTATTCGATCAGAATAAAGAACTTTAGCCAGTGACTGGATACAGAGGCTGTACTTTTAAGCTGATGGATACGATCGATCAATATTTAATATCAATCATATAGCAAATCAAGCAAATGCTACCGAGTTTTAAACTTGAGAAAACCACTAGATATTTTACTCAGGAAAGATCTAATCAGTTCCTCGGAGGATATAAAAAGATAGGTAACGGATAGTAATCATCGAAGAAGAAGAATTAAAGTATGATACCATGTATCTGCCACATACATAATCATCCTATAATTCATAAAACTATCGAATATTGTAACAATGAGCACCCCGCTCACAGAAGACCACGCTGCGGCTCGCCAATCGTTGCTTGTTCTCATGAAGCGACATGACTTACCTCTTCTAAAGCCCTTGTAACTCGATCGAATCTAGTTTACGGTGATCTTCTTGTTCTGAAAGGTGCTGCTAAGGCTATAAGAGACCCGCATTGCCGGAGCCTGAACGATGCTGAATACCAGGATATCCTAACCCTTCCATCCATCAACTCCATATCGCTAAAAGCCAAATGTATCACATACTATACTTTCCTTCGAGAATAGTTCGGCAATGACGCCGGCAGATCTAATTCTGTGATTCGCCGTTTAATGTGGATTATACTTTATCTATCCTTCAAGGAATTTATTATGGAATTCATACGGAAAGAGAACTCAGGCAAATTATATGTCAGTGAGAAAAATAAAATATAACGAACTGTCGCTCGTGATCTCATCTTAAAAAGGTTCTATCCCACCGAGTACGATAACTCGAATACTTACAAGAGGAAAAGACCTTGGGATAAACTTAGTGATAAAACCCGCCGTAAACGACATTAGTAGCATCTTGGAAGCATTCTTGAGCCTAATATACTATTGATTTGTCCAGAATATGTAGCTCTTCAGATATATAGTTATATTAGAGAAGTTGTGCGATATATGGGTAGCTTACTTTTTATACAGTAATAATCTATCATACCTCAACGATAACTCACTTGATATATTTATTAGCTATATGGCGAACGCCTATCTTGGGGCCCTGATCCTCTTTCGATCATTTGATCCGATCACTCGATGTCTTTTATCGATAGATGGTGGGCCTTTCGAGTTAGCGATGTGCTATTTTGTAATCGTTTAGGCCAGTTATCTGTGATAGACCTCTCCATCCAATATCACCCAGAAAAGTGGCAGTGGCATGACACACGACCTATGGCGGCAGATATGACAATAGATTTTTGGCAGTATCAAAAGAGGCACTAAACAACTAAAAAAATTGACCCTACGGTGAATACAAAAGCAAATTGAAACGATCTATAAGTGATCTCGTGATCCCAGGCAAAACTAACAAGGGCCCAAGATGCGGAACAAACCCAGAAACAATAAATACAGTCCCAGAAACGAGAGAACTCGAGGACCCCTAGGATTTGCCGGCTTAAGGAAAGAATATGCAAAGGACTAGAAGCATATCATGTCATGGTATACGATAGTGAGGACCAGAGATGGTAGGAGAATGATACACAACATGATGGAGCCTTATTTGATATACCATAGTAGGGACAATGAATAATATATGGGAAAGTATTCGAAGGACTGAATATATAAAGACACTTTTTTTTCACCTTGCAGGTGTATTTAGTTCTTCGTGCTCAATCCTATCAATCTCAATTTATATTATTGTTACTACACTATCTACAATAGGTTAATTAGAATAGTAACTACATGGACTACGGTCTGAGCAGGTCTTATTTCTGACCAGTTGATTGTATTACCTTGTGATTAGACCCAACGAGACTCATACAAAAATCTAGGCCGACGAATCACACTTAATCGGTATGATAAAGCTTAGAGAGGCTCGATAGACAGAGATAAGAATCAAATGGATTCAAGCAAATATACAAAGGCTACCTGAGTACTATTCGCGACCTCCGTAGTCGAGTCGACAACATTGTCTTAACCTCAACCTGAAGGAGGGTTTTCCTAGATACTATATTTTAGACCACCGACAACAGAGTGATACCAAAATTCTACTGCTAAATCGCTTACAAAATATCATTTCCCATAAGAGGTAACAACACATAAGCTACCGCAAAAAACAATCCTCTTCTGGAGACTATGGTTTTGTACGATAAGGAGATAGAGATAGTTGGCCGGAATGAACCAAAAGGGATTATATACAATTGTTCTAAACACGGGCCTTAGCTCGCATCATGGGTCCAATACTTGGTCTTTCGGCAAATATCACTAAAGTATTTTCGGAACTGTCCATATCCATATATATTGGGATCTGATCGCTTGTGGATGCAACCTGAATTGATTCAGTAGGTTGCGTAATATGGGATCGGTCTGATACCATTCCCATATCCTGAGAAGTATTAGTAATTTCACATCTATAACCCTTCGTAGTTTGGATATTTAGTATTGATATGGGAATATGTTGGCGAGTCGGATAGTTCAGCTCCTTCCTAGTTTAGTCTAGCGTAGCTTAGTCAGTAGCAGGCAGATAAACAGCTTCCCCTTCCAGGGGCTTCTAGCTAGAACAATCAACTCAACGAGTTCAACCTCGACAACAGAATATGCGGAATCACGTGAGTGCTAGCCGCTTGACAACACCATTGGGTTCAACCCCTTATTCCTGTATCTAGAAAGAAGGACAATCGATTCATATATCTAGATGATGGCTGTGTGCTAGATAGCTGTGTGCTATAATATCATCTAGCTCGTCCCTATTAGGCAACAGCATGTGTAGCTATCAATTAGGTCGCTGCGCTCCTATTTCCCTTGATCGCTTCAAGTATGGAAACTTTATTAAGGTGAGAGTTATTGTCCATAGCCTTATAGTTATTTTAATTATTAGTATACCAACCACTAATATTTGGATAGTCCAGAATCTACGAATCAATAGGAATAGATTCCAAACTTGGTTAGCGCAAAGCGGATAATACCGATTCTATTAAAGCATCTGTTAAAGATGGTGTTAGTCCATCTATTTGTAACGGCCCTAAACCCCGATATCTTCACACCTAGGATTAGTAGGAAAGGGGAGAGCTTAGAGCTTAACCTATTCGGGAAGGCGGTCGTGATGGCAGAATTCCCCCAGGATATCTTCCTAGCGAACCTCCTTTTTGACTCTTTCTTCCTCCTTTCTTCAGCTTTGAGTCTTCGAAAATCACCGCCTAGATAGGTAGACAGATAGTTAAATCGATTCTACTGCTACTAGCCTGGGTGTCACACTATTTCTATATTTAATGAAGATTTATTTAGAGACAGCCCAAAGCCTGCGAGTGTGATTGGCATACCATAAATACTATCTCCTAAGTGTACCAAAATCTGCGGGAGGGCTTGCTATTTTTGATTTTATTCCTTTATTTTATGTATATATGGAATGAATTTTGTCGTAGTATGGTTTGTTTTTCTATTTGCTCTTTCCTATAGATATTATATACCAGGTTTTATTGGTATATCCACTTTTGATTCAAGTATTGGCCTTTACCTCCAAATAACTTTATTAAGTCCGTGAGTATTGTACCAATAATAGAATTTGTCATTATTATCAATAAAATTATAACCAGAGAGAGGATAGAAATATCTCTAGTCCTGAGTGTGGTTATTTTTCAAGTGGTCTCTCAGCTTATTACTCCATGAAAACGTCATAGGTGTCTATTCAATTTTATATTTTATTAACTTGATATTGAGGATAGTAACCTGGCCGAATCGTCATATTGTAATAAATTATTATTTTACAATGTAGTATTGAAAGAGTTTGAAGATTTAATTGGTAATCCGATTCCCACTCTTCACTTGTAAGGAACTAGAGTTCCTAGGAACCAGCTAACTCTAGGTTGGCTGGCGAAGCGAGGGCGAGACGACGTCGAGTCGCTTGCGAGTCGCAGTTCGGACAAATTACTTGGTACTAGGACGTGCGCGAAGGGTTCAGCAGGTAGGGAGTAGATTGGATTAGAATAGAACAGAACAGATCGCTGGCTCCCCTATGCCAGCAGTCTAGAGGGGTTCTATATAACTATCTAGGAGATCCTTCGTCCCCTAGCTCTTGGCAGTTTCATCTAGGTTTCACCTCACGGGGTTGGCTTCCCCTCGTCCACACCTCTGCCCGTCGCCTCTCTGTCGAGGCGAAGGGTTCTCGGCGGTGCAGTTCTAGTAGGATCATGACATCTCCCGAAGAAAACTCAAATTTAAAGATAATAAACACATGTATTATCTAATCAAGCAAGATTCAAATGAGGAGGGTCGCCCGAGTTTTATAACCTTTGTCAAACCGCGAGTTCACATCATATCGCCTGTCTAATTCACAAATACGACTGGTGTTATATTTCTGCACACCCTGGTGGATATTGATCGCAGAGTCGAGACCGGCCATCTTGGACTTCATGGCAAAACAAAGCAATCAAAGAAATCCCCAATCGAGTATTTTCGATAACGCTAGGGAGACGGTTTAGACCTGGGGAAACGAATAGTCTGGGTGCAAGTTATTGGAGCCCTCATGTTAAGCTCGAAATGTTGGAGAAAGCTCAGATACCGAAGCCGGCCAAAGCCAGAAATGCTCACTAGGAGTCTAGGTTGAGTATATGTTCAGTGAACACTCAGGCTGCTCAGCATCAGTTCAGTGAGTAGGTTAATGGTGCTCAGTGAGTGCTCATCGCTATTCAGCATATGCTCGGTGAGCGGGTTACGAGTACTCAGTGGGTGCTCAGCATTGCTCAGTGACCGAGTCGGTCTACAGTCACGTGGACCCTCACAAAAGCGGCGCGGGACAGAAAAGGAAATCAGGAGGTCGTCGCTCATATTTGCTACATATATGCTACCTAGGTATTGTTTTTGTAGCCATGATGACATCATTGAAGGGTGCTTATTGATGCGATATTGAAGGATCAGAGGATGAATAGAATAGCTTCCAGGTACCGATGTAGCTAGCTGTAAGCATTGGACAAATATAAATTTTCTTATCGAGTATGTTTTGATGACTGAGCCACGTGCTAGATCCCTGTTGACCCCAGACTTACCCGTTTCCGTCCTTAAGTGCCATGCGACTCTGAGAATGAGCGATATCTGTCCACCATTTAAGATACAGATCGCCCCAAGGTGGGTCAGCACGAAGCTTTGGAGGATAATGTTATAACAATTTGAATCATTAACCCTCTGCGAACGTTGCTCGTACTTCCTCGCATGGTGCTGCTATTGTCGCCTATGTTTTCCAAAGAGTTGTGCGGCATACTAGTGAGTGATGCTCAATTCTAGTTTGGCTTTACATCGTCACATATGCCAAGAAATTCCTTTCAATGAGTATGGTTATTGACACGACATGTTCAATGTTCGTTCAAGGTCTAATATTATATTTCAGGTGTCACTTGGATAAAGGGAAGTGTTATCGCCAAGTTGCTGCATATCACAGGTCTCTAAGACACTTTCTTGTCTACTTCAATCAGCGATTTATTGGCATGAGCCATTCGATGGTTCAACTCGTGGTATATTAGCAAAGATCCAACCAGATCATGGTCAGAAAGGCACTGCTGTCAGTGACACTGAGACAACCACCGAGACCTGATCCGTGACATGGTCTGCTCGCTCATGATGCACCTAATTTTATCCTTTCATCCGATGATGCCATTCCGATGCCAGAGAGACACGAGTGCAACAAAAAGTTAAAACACTTTCCCGGAGACTGATGGGCCTATCTGCAGTAGTCTTGGCAATACTATGCACACGTTCATAGATCATGTTTCCCTAACCGGGGACTAAGCTGGGGCGATTTACTAATTTAGTGTTGGCTTTCTACCGGAGAACGCCGCAGGACTAGAACCACGAGCGACGGCTACTCTGTATTCCGAACGCTATCCTACTTCTAGTCATTTATACAGGGGATGCCGAGCCGTGTTGCAAGCTGCTGGGGCATGATACAAGACCTACAATATTGTCAACAATGAGAAGGACGATGCCCACGTACTCTCTAATATGTTGACCCATTCAAAATTTGTGCGCAGGTATCGCACGCTGACATGTCCTTGTCGGCTATTTTTTTTTTCGGGGCTTATCGCACGTGGCGTGGGCGTGATGCTGTTTCGAGAGTATCTAGAATTCCCCAGGGGTATCCACTTTTCGATATCGTGATATTTGCCGTTATCGCGCAATACTTCAACGATGACGAACGCTATTGGCCCAGGCCGTTAGACAATGTCTTCCACAATCGTCGTGCTCAGCTTGTATAAATCTGCATGTTCGCAGATAGTCCTATTCGAAGCAATGATCCTTGTCAAATTAAGACTTCATGATGTCTCAACCCGCTTACTTGGACGAGAAACGAGAGCCTAGTGAGGTCAATGTTGTCCTTGACCCGGAGGGTTCTAGTTCACTCGAAACTTTTACTGCACTAGTTGCTGAAGGTGAGCGCTCGATTAGTTTGGTATGCTAGGTCTGCAGCAGTTCGCTGACATGCATCCTGTGACATAGATCACCAACATGAAATCAAGCTACGGACGATGTCATGGCAGAAGGCGGCGTGGTTACTGGCTGGAGACCAGGTCTGCCTGGCTATCATGGCTCAGACATGGTCACTGTCGTAAGTTATTTCATCCGGCGTGAACGAAACGGTCACAGCGCTAATAATCATATCGCTGCAGTGTTCTAGGATGGGTACCAGGACTTATCACCATGATTGTCGCCGGCGCCTTCTTTTGGATCACCTCGATTACCATGCACAAGTTCATTATGAAGCACCCCCACATCAGAGATATCTGTAAGTAGATTTTGGAATCATGTGGTTTTCGTACAGATCCGAAGCGCCTTTATTTGGTACTGTTGACTGACAAATCTGGCGGCAATAGGTGATTTTGGATACTATGCCTTTGGGAAGAGCAGAATTGCTTATATATTTTCTGCGTTCATGCTTCTCGCCAATAATATTATTCTCATCGGCTTCCACATCCTTACCGGCGCTAAGATCATCAACACATTGTCGGATCATTCACAGTGCACTGTTGTCTTTTCTGTCATTTGCATGTTGATGGGCATCGTGTTGTCTCTGCCAAGGACTTTGCACCATGTCTCCTTCATGTCGATGTTCTCAGGTGAGTGATGAGTGCTCTTCAGCAAGACTCATTTCGCGGTCTTTTTGCTAACCATTTATTGTTTTATCTTCAACAGCTGCATGCATGGGCATAGCTATCCTTCTCTTCCTTATCTTTGCTGGCATCGAGGACCACCCCCTTGTCGGATACAACGGCAACTGGCCTACTGACGGACCGGTTCGCACCTATGCCTTTCCTCTCCCGGGTACTACCTGGGTCGCATGCCTGAATGCTGTCTTGAACATTACTTTCCTCTGGGTTCCTCAGATCCTCTTTCCGACATTCATCGCCGAGATGGAAAAGCCCCAAGACTTCCCTAAATCTCTTGCTGTCCTTGCCGCCATTTCGGTCATCCTGTTCATTGTCCCCCCCTCAATCGGATTCAGATACTTGGGACAATACTCGACTGCACCGGCCTTTGGCAGTCTAGGTGTCGTCAAGTACAAGAAGGCTTCCTTCGCATTTGTCATCGTTCCAACCCTTGTCATAGGTGCGATCTACGCCAACGTCAGTGCCAAGTTCATCTACTCCAAGGTCATGCGTCAATCGAGACATGCGCATAGTAATACTGTCATTGGTTGGGTTTCCTGGATCGTGGTTATGGTTGGCATCTGGGGCATCGCTTTCATCTTCTCCGAGGTCGTTCCTAGCATGGGAGATTTCCTCTCGCTTCTTGGTGCTGCCTTTGACTCCTTTTTCGGATTCATCTTCTTCGCTGTCGCGTATTGGCAACTTTACAAGCGAAAGCTCTTTGCCGGACTGGGAAGGTCTATTATGACATTCATTCATTTCGTTGTCTTGCTGAGCGGATTGTTCCTACTTGGTCCGGGGCTTTACGCTGCCGTTGAAGCCATCATCGCGGATTATTCGGGCGGCACTAAACCGGCGTTCTCTTGTGCTAATGTAGCAATCTAGATAGGGAAGTACCGAGTTTAGGTACATCCAACAAAAATTTTCGCACTGTTTCATTCAGCAACATAAACCGGAAGCCATCGTCGATTTCAACTAAGTCTCCACAGAGGCGACTAATGATTTCTTTAGACTCAAATATATTGCTACTGGTCAATCCGAGGATCTCTTGGAAATCAAAAAGGGTCATTGGACGTAAAGAGAGAGTGACCCATGCTAAGACCAATCTCACACGAGCTTTGTCGCCTCTCTGCCAAGTCCTTGACAAGTTGTCAACAGTCCGCTTTCTTGAACAACGGAATTTACGATATGTTATATCTCACAAGAAAATACAAATCAGAGAGAGTGTAGCCGGGATATACCTAGATCTAACTTCTAGAAAAGCTCTTTCCTTGATCACGAAGTGACTTACTCTTATCAAGATTGAATATCGTATTGACCCTGGCCCAGTACCGAGCATTATCATCTTTTGTTTTGGGGCACATGTAATGTTCAAAGAAGGACTGAACAACCATGAAATATCGAGACCATTGGTGCACTGCCCTGATTTTTTGCACCGTTATCTTTACCGATTATGAACGAAGAGATGTGTATTTTCTATGTTTAATTTGCAGCACAGCAACTTAGCTTAGACCTCCGTCTAGAGTCGTAATCTACATATACAGGGAATTCTAGATCTCAAGGTGGTGACCTGAACGGTTAGTGAATTGGTATATTTGTCACGGCCCTGGTCCGTGAGGTGGTTGATCACGTGGTATCCTACTCATCAAGGGTCATACTGCTTCGAGAATTCTTATCTCCCTTTCTTCCCTATATTTGATATTCTCGTACAGGTCGCCTAGATAGTTAGCGAATGGGATTCCATTGCTTTTCTACTTGGATCACCGCAATATCTACGGCTGTTATTGTTGGTAAGCTGTACTGATAAACAAAGGAATACTATTATCCGGTGTCACGGGCTGAAGCCCGGCAACGAGCTCAGGTCCAGAGGTCCTTCGCTTGGCATAGGATTGCCCCAAGCTTCTATACTAGTCTCACGCTGGGACCACCTTTGACCGCTATATGGATTTTCCTCTGGGCTGTAGCTAGAGTTTTCCTTTCTTCTTTTCTTTTCTATCGAGATGTTTTGTATCGCTACGCCTCTATCAGGACAGCTACACGGTTGCCCTTCGGGCCCGTTTCATCCGGTTTCTATTAAAGCAACATTGGATAATTCGTACGAATATTACTAAGTAGCAAACTTCAATTTATTTGTATTCGACTTACGAATATTTGTACGAATATTCGTAATTTCATTATTCGTGCCCAGCCCTAATAAACATTTGCGTGTTGTGTTACTTCTCGATTGGTTCGGCGACTTCTATTGTTCTGTGATTAGGCATTCTAGCGTGCTTCCGCGAGGTCGAGGCTAAGTGTATTGTAACATTTCAGCATGGAACTGCTGCCTGAAGCTTGAAGAATGCTTGAATTCTTATCTATCCTAGGAGCTAGCTGAACTGATGTCCCCAGAGTGACATACACTAGGCCTAATCAGGGAAGTTGTGGCAGAACTCCTACTGGCAGTCCGCCAAAATAACATATCGATATATTCCTCAACATACAAAGGCTAACTTTAATCCCTTTTTCTAAATTTTTATGGGATACTTGTAATGTATAGTTGATCTCCAGTTCTTATACCTAATTATGTGTATGGCAGATGCTCCTACGACAGCTTAAACTGTGAGCTTTATTTTACAATGGCCCCTTGTGCCCGAAAGTGACTGCTTTCGGTATTGAATCTCCGATATATATGATTGGTTGGATCAAGCCACTCTAGAATAGGAAAGGTGGTCATTTTCACGATCAAATATTTAATATAGTACACTATAAAATTACACTAATATCTTGGGTTTTCTCCCATTTCAAATGGGAGAAAAAAATTGAACATTTTCCAAATACATACTACCAGAAACTTGGGCCCCTTGCGTGTCAACAAAGAAAAGAATACCACCAACACTCCTTAGCCTCCCAAGCAAGCTTCTTCAGATCATCGCAGACCATATCCCCTCAGAGAAAGACCTCCGTTCTTTCGCCCAAAGTGACCCTCGACTCAACAGGATCATAATACCCTATATGACTACCCGCCAGGAACATACGCAGCGCAACGCGCTCCTCCTCTACGCCATCCAAAACTCCCAACCCCCCCGTCTCTGCCAGCTTCTGCTTCGGGACGGTGCCGATCCCGAAGTGCGAGGCGAATTCGATAAGACACCGCTCCATTTCGCCGCCGAGACGGGGTAACTGGTGGTTGTGCGCCTCTTATTGGCGCATCAACGGAGCCTGGTGGATATCCCGGATAGATCTGCGAAGACACCTCTCATATACGCCGCCGAGGGCGGGTACGAAAGAGTTATACGTACTTTACTTTCTACCAAATATGGGCCCACAGATGTAACCCTATATAACTATAAGAGATGGAGTCCATTCTGGTATGCTGCGAAGGGCGGCAGTGTCGCGATTGTGTGGATATTACTGGACACGGGAAAGTTGGATACGAATGCGGCGGACGATGAGGGGTAGACGCCATTTGCATGCGCGGCGAATGAGGGCCATGTCGAGGTCATGAGGGTATTGCTTTCTATGGAGGGGGTTAACCCGGATTATCGGATTGGGGAAGGGAAGACGCCCTTATTTCTGGCGGCTGGAAATGGGCGGGAGGAGGCTGTGGAATACTTGCTCGCTCTCGCGCGGGAAGGACGCGTGGATCCGGATTCGAAGACGGTTCATGGGGGAACGCCGTTATGGGAGGCGGCCAGGAAGGGCCGTGCGGCCGTCGTACGGCGGTTGGCGGTCGAGGGAGTGAATCCCGATGCCGTCGGCCAACGCCATACCACTCCGCTGATCCTGGCGGTGATGTATGGGCATGCCGAGGTGGTGCAACTGTTGTTGGCGACAGGGAGGGTGCAGTTGAATGCGAGGGATTGCAATGGGGCGACGCCGTTGATGCTGGCTACGAAATTTCAACGTACGGCGGTTGTCGAGCTCTTGCTTGCAACGGGGCGGGTGCAAGTCGATTTTGATCAAGTATCTTTGGAGCGCGAAAGATGGATGAGTCGCTCATCAAGCTGCTCGATACTTACAAAAGGCGATGACAGTACAGATGCTCCTTCTGGTTGTCTAGCAGCATGATATGATTGCAGCACAATAAGATCTATGTATCTATTTCCCCTATCTACGCCCATGCACACGTCACGAGAGCATACCACTCCTGATATGACTGAGCCCAAGTGCCCCCGTTTGCGTCCAGTCTGGTGTCTGAAGCTCAGGGCAGTTCTCGGGGCTGTCTGTCATCCCCTGCTAATATTGGAAGAGGGCGCTTCGAGGAATTGTCACTGGATGCTGGACGAGCACAGGGATTCGAATAGCAGTCGCGACCAGCAACAAACTCGAACGGATCAAGGCAAAGGAAAGCTCCTCGAAGAACAAGGTGAAGTGAATGGAGATACCATGAACGCCTAAGGTAGTCTGCTTACATGACACCGTAGCTCACACAGCTGCCATTTATCGTATATACTACTGTGGCTATTTTGCGAGAGATCAACTCGTTCACCCAGGGGCTCTAGCCAGTAGTATACTCACAATTATTTAGGAGTGGGCCAGAGTCATATTTATTGCAATTCTTGCTCTATGTTGCTGTGTGTATGAACAGACCGAGACGAGGATTAGTGATCAGTAGTTATTGCGACTCCCGCCTCGGTCCGCTCATTTCTGGGTCGTCGATTACATTATCGATTGGAGCTCTTCCCCGCAAAGTCCCCGCGTTTAATATTATCATCAAGGATCGTGAGTATCGAATTAAATGGTGTTCTCGGTTAAGGCTAGAGCTAGAGATCCAGTATATAAACCCTGGTGTCTCCTTGTGGAGTCTATTCATCGAAATTTCGATCCTTTTTATGAACAGACAACGTCCCAATTGAAGAAATCTCAAGAAGTATACACAATAGCAAACCATGCCACGAGAAACCAAAACCATTCCCATCCCCCAAACCTACACCACACCTCCCAACAGCCCCATCCGCATAACCAACCACCCGCCTACCTCCCCCTTAGCCGTTACACCCATCCTCATCGTGACCCTCAATCGTCCTGAAAAACCCAACGCCTTCACGGGCGAAATGATCGATGCGCTCGAATCCATCTTCCACGTCGTCGATGTCGACGACCGCGTGAAATGTGTGATTCTCACAGGCGCGGGGAACAGAGCGTTCAGCGCGGGAATCGACCTTACCCTCGATACGAGTCGCGCGAAGAATCGGCCGTTTAGGGAGCTGAGGGATCCTGGGGGAACCCTGGCACTAGCCATGTATAATTGTAGCAAGACGGTGATTGTGTCATATAATGGGTTGGCGGTGGGCATTGGGATGACGAGTACTTTGGCAGCGGGTATTCGGTGAGTATCTATTATCTCTCTCTATATATATAATAAATATTGTTCCTCCGGAACTCGAGAGACTAATACAAAAGAACCCCAGCATTGCGAGCCCCAAATCTGTCTTTGGCTTCCCCTTCTCGCGGATCGGCTTGACCATGGAATCTGCCAGCTCGTTCTTCCTCCCGCGAATGGTCGGCTACAGCAACGCAACATATCTCCTCTCCACTGGCGCTAGGTACCCAGCGGACGCTAAAGTCCTCCAGGGGATTTTCGCCGAACTCGTCCCGGAACCAGAAGACGTGCTGCCCCGAGCTATTGCGCTGGCGCAAGATATCGTGCAGAACGTGAGCACTATGGCAGTCCATCTCAATCGGCAGTTGATCTGGCGGAATGCAGGATCTGCGGAAGGTGCGCACTTGATGGATAGTTCGTTGTTATATGATATGTTTGGTGGGAAGTATGTGTATACCATCATTCCCTTCTTTTTGAAAAAAAAAAAAAATTCAGGAGAGACTTCTTAGGGGGTAACTATGCTAAAACTGCTTGATTAGGGATCACCAAGAAGCCAAAAATGCCTTCTTCGAGCGCCGCAAGCCGACGTTTACAGATGAGTTATCGAAAGATGCGCCGCGTAACTATCCGTGGTGGACGGAGCTGGCGATTGGGATGAGGCCAAGGCCGGAGAAGGGGGACAGCGAGTCGAAGTTGTAATTGATTGAAGCTGACGTATGTGTTCATTTTTGATAAGGGTACGTGTGTAACGGGAGTAGTAGGTTGTATGTATGTACATACCAGTAATTACGATAGTGGTCAATATATGCAAATTTCGAACTTTATATTCCAGCAAGAGGAAAGGCCAAGACGCTCGGACTTTAAGTAGTTCTTCGGAATCGGAGATAATAATAGTATAATAGATGGAGAGGAGCGACGACTAGCCCAACACCACGTATATACTAGCCTAATCTATGACTTTTCGAGCCTTTGTGGCAGTAATGCAACCCTCGCAGCAAGTGAGAGGAAAGTTTCCATATGTACAAAGTACATGGCGTCCGAGCATAATAATACCGAATATCTTCATACAGTTAACTGTGATCAACGGGCTTTATTGAGCAATATGCTGCAATTTCACACCACCTAATCGCGGCTAGAGGCATTATAAGTTCAACACACATAAATATCAATTTTGCGTGTTAAATTAAATATGATTCGAGTGTCCGTGTTCAGTTGTATCTCCAACACACCCAAGACAGACCCTTCAAACTGACCGCCTACCCAAAACTGTCAGATTTCTCATATCGAACCAATCAGGGTCGGAGAAGAGATCGTCCAGCTCGAAGCTTCCTGGGACGCAAGGTAAACAGCATTTGCGATTCTCTTCCCTTTTCCAATCTTATCTCTTCAATTGAAGGGACCAACGACCCGAGAAAATGGAAGAAGACGATGATGATCTCTATGAGCCAGGCGACTCGGTGCCCCCGACACAGACACAAAATGGCACTAACCAACCCGCCTCCGACGTGCAGCCGCAGGATGGAGAGGAAGTCGAAGAGGTAGAAGTTGAGGTGGAAGACGATGAGGTCTGTTACCCAAGCACTTTACTGCTGTATTCATGAGGTGTTGTTGGCTGATAGTATAGTAGGATGACTTCAATATCATCACTGAAGCTCCACCCGATGCTGCGCCCCCAGAAGCGTGAGTATGCCTTGACTCCTATCTTGTCGCAAGCTAAAGGGAAACAGTCTACATCCACGCCATGCTGGTCTACGCGGTGAACCTTCGCGACCCTCTTCAGTAGACTCTACTGCAGTTCTCAAAGCCTCAACACCGTCCATCACACCGAAAGTCGAGGCTCCTTCCCCCGCGATCTCGACTATCAAGCCGGCCGTGCCGCAGAAGCCAGGCTCCTCCTATCCTCCCATCCATGCCTCGAATATCGATGTCAATGCAAACCCAGTTCATCCCGCTACGGGGAAGCCGATCACATCTACGGACCTAGACTCAGACTTCCCGGGAGAAGATGACAAGCCGTGGAGACGGCCTGGGACCGACCTGACGGATTACTTCAACTACGGTTTCGATGAGTTTACATGGGCTAGTTACTGCCTCAAGCAGCAGGAACTGCGGAAAGACGTTGGGGATCAACGGACGCAGCTTGAGGAGATGCAGGCTTTCCTCATGGGTGGACTTCCAGGACTGCCTGGGGCACCTCCTGGAGCCCCAGGGCCACAGGGACCTACCCCTCCCAGCATGCCAGGACTACCTGGGATGCCTGAGATGTCTCCCGATATGATGCAGGGAATGCTGGCTGGAATGATGTCTCAGGGATTAGATCCTGCTTCCATGGACCCTATGTCGTTCATGCAGCATGCCCAAGCGATGATGGGTGGTGGCCAACCCGGTGCTGCTGGCGGCCAGCCGGGCCCGGCTGGCTTTGGTGGCCAGTCTCAACCTCAAGGCTTTGGAGGTCAAGGAGGTGGCCAGCAGCAGATGGGCTTCGGAGGCTACGACCAGCGAGGAGGGTTTGGCGGTGGCCGAGGAAGAGGTGCGGGAGGAAGAAGGTGGTAAAGAGAAATCGATAATATGTGTTATATTACTTTTCTGTTGTTACCTACGGTTTGAGGGAGGTTCAGGATTGGGGAAGGGTTACTTTCACGCTGGCGTTTGAACCAAGGGAATCTGTCATGCAGGCCATTAAAAAGGAAGAGCTTTCAGCCCGGTTTTCTCAACTCTTTGAACTATATATTCCGAGGAAAAGAGAGCAGTAGCTTAATTGTTTCCCGGCGGTTGTAGAATCCGCATAGGAAGGAAACCCGAAACTAGGCCCATATTGTAGTCATTGCGGCTCGATCCTAAGGTACACACAGACATATACTACCAACGAGGATCGATAAAGGAACAGAATCATTCTAACATCGTTCATAGTTGATGTGCTTATTCTAGAGATCCCTTCAAGCCGCGAAGTACCCTCGGCATTTCCAATCCCGTGACCGGCACTGGCAGCTGTCGGAGTGAGGTCTTGGCATTCTGGAAATTTCTCGCGCTCCGGGAAAAGCGACAAGTCCAGATCTTCTTTTCCCCGGCTTGTTGTTCTTTTACTACGATTTACCTCTCAGATCCAACCTCTTCAACACATCCTTCTCTTCTCCTCTCCAGTTCTCGCCTTTCTTCTTACAGCTTCGCTGTTCTATTAATTCATATCAGTCGCAATGGTATGACTTCTTCCCCGGAATCTCGCGGCGAGCTTCTGAGCTCCCAGCTCCGAGCTCTGCCAGCTGCTGTCAAAATAGCCCTTTTGCTGTTACTTCGACCCTGGCCTGGAACTCTCTGCTAATACGAACTCGATTCTTTCTACAGGCCTTCCGCAGCATCAAGAACCTTGTTCCCCTCCTGGACCGTGTCCTCGTCCAGCGGATAAAGCCCGAGACCAAGACCGCCTCTGGTATCATCCTGCCTGAGAGCAGCGTCAAGGAGATCAACGAGGCTAGCGTCCTCGCTGTCGGCCCTGGTGGTCTGGACAAGAACGGCAACAAGATCCCCATGAGCGTCGCTCCTGGTGACAGAGTTCTGATTCCTCAGGTAAGTGCCCTACGGCGCGTTAGGCCCTTGATGTAAACCTGGCATTGCCATTGTTGCGTCGTGATGGCCTAATTCGATAATTCGATCCACGTACTGATATGGTGTCTTTTCTAGTTCGGTGGAAGCCCCGTCAAGGTCGGCGACGAGGAGTACCACCTCTTCAGGGATTACGAGTATGTCATTTCCTTTCCACGCCAATGATCCTTGATACCTCGGGAACCGCAACTGACAATCGCCTCCTAGGATCCTTGCCAAGATCAAGGAGTAAATGAGTTACGTTTTTCTGCACGCGCATCGCATTCTCTCTGTTCTCCGCATCAGCTGCTCTTTAGCCGGTCGGATCGAAAGCATGTACCATACTATGTAATATCACGAGCGCCTCCGCCCTTCGCAAAACAACGACCAAAAAAACTATAAAACCACCTCATCGGACCGGAGGATCTTTCGTGCATCAATCCCCGCGCGAGGCTTTGGTGATCGAAATGGTCTTTCCTATATAATCCATGTCATCTTGCATTTGTCCCTATTCTGGAGCGTCAACGGGGTCCCCGATTTATGATTCGCCTTGGATGTATTATTCTTCAATGTCTGATGTCGCCTTAGGCGTCTCGGCTGGTATAGAAAAACTACAATCCAGGCATGAGAAAAATCTCCTCTCTGCTATCACATTATTATACTTGATCTGCAATCTACTACATTTTAGTCTGTAGAGTACGGATTACCTCTTTCGAAAGTCATTGTCCAGCTCACTTTGTCAGGATCTCAGGCTGAGAAATCGGTGTACTATGTTAGATCTGCCGGAAAGGAAGTTTACATGCAGTCATTGATGCTTCATAATGACAGTCTGCTATGATAAGATGGTCCTAGATGTTTCCACATTCTTACAGCAGATTCGTCGGCAATCCTCGTCGTTACAGGTAATGACAATCCTCTTGGGTCCAACGAGACGTTATTTCGCTCAGATACCCCATTGACCATTGAGTGATGGTCAACTGAGTCGATATCGAGGAGACCTGGTACCATGCATACTGTAATGAACTTCGCATGGGTCCCGAGGAACATCCCAGTCCTCCTAACAGAGGCTCCTATTAACCCTAAATCCGATAGGGAAAGATGGTTCAGATTATCTTTGAAACGTTTAATGCCACTGCGTCCACTGCGTTTGTTTTGTTTCCATTCATGCTGTTTTGAAGTGTTTTAGTGAATTAAATGGCAGGTAATGTGAAGCAATCCGCGATAAGTTTCTGCTGCCTCCTTTTTTTTTTCCTCCCCCCCTTTTCTCTCTCTTAAGGCATTGCATTTATCTATAAATATAGAAAACCATGCACCATAAAAATATGTGATATCCTGCCGGACTACTCAACGTCATAGTCTATGTATCTATATTGCGCTAGAATGCTTCCTGGCTACCATTCAAGGAGCAAAGCATCTAGATCCAGGAAATAGAACTCACCTATTCAATGCCCTAGTCTGTAGAGGAGGACTAAGAATGGCCATAATAAGCTTTCGTACCGGATTTATTTTAAATACTCGCCACAACCTAGTCTAGAACGTAAGAGAACTTGTAGGGCAATGCCAGATCTTTTCATTAGACCATTCCTCACTCGACTTACATGTAACATGATGCCTCGCAATGTTTCAGTACTCTACAGTATGAGCTAACTAACAGATGCTCTAGAGTGGGTTATTTTTAGCCAATCGAAAGCCAAGGAGAATCGGATTCCGGGGAGCCGCGGGATCCTGGTATACCTCATTCTTATTCTCTTATCCAATTTCTCCCTTCTTGCAATTCTACAAATCTTAGCAATAATGACGCGGACAAGTCGAGTCAAGCTGAAACGATCCAAGCTAGGCGGCAATAACTATCTATGGTTCCGCGAGCAGTATGGCTGTTCTGTTCTTTAGGACGACGAAGCCAATGGTTTCTATAGTGCGAAGGATGTAAGGCACGTAAGGCAAGACGTGCATTCTCATAGTTTCCGCTACAATCGGTTGGTTCCTTATTCAAACAACCAAACGGTTGAAATCGCCTGTCAGAGAACCAGTCCAAACGTGAGACCGGAGAAGCGTTCAAAACTCAGTAGAGAGATATTGTCTGTCAGTCGATGATTTAAACCTAGGCGAGGATTGAACAACTGATATATAGGATCTTAGGCAGGACCAGATTGATCGTCTTGAGGAACGTCTTCGTACCGTCGAACGCCAGCTTGCCATTGAGCGGTCTGCATCGAATCAGAGTCTCACATCGAATGAAGTCGCAGTGGAGAGGGAACATACTTCTCTTAGTCTCCATCAACCTAATGAAACCGTGCAATTGTATGGAGGAAGCTCATCGTTCATCAAACAATTCGTGGAAGCAAGCGACACAGCTCAGAGAGCAGTGAATTGGGAAGACACTAGAGATCTCAGGTCAGAGCTTGATTCATCCCTCAGTCTCCCGAAAACATTTCGAGAACCGAGGACCATGGCCTCTTCAGCAAAAGATTATCAGTTCTCTCGACCATCCGCTGATGGTGCACGACCGCTGGGCCCTTTACCATTAGTTGCCATTCTGCAGGAGATAAAGAGTGAGAATAATGAGAACCCAGGTATATTACACGGCTAATTAAATATACTGATAGAAAATCGTCCTATATTCCTATGTTCATACGCTATAAATGATCCATCGTTGGTCGAACGCCTCTGCCGGAAAGTGTATTTCTCGACAGGCCCAATATCCTCAGGAGATCTGGCGGGAGCGTACGGAGTGCTCTATCTTCTGTTGAAGGAATTCATAATACTGGAGAATCCGCTGTGTCAGACCTACGATCTCAAGATGCATGCAGCCCGATGTGGACAGAACTTCAATACTGCTATCGAGACGTATGAAGTGTTGGCTGTGCCTAGTTTCGAAAACGTTTTAGCTCTGATAATGGGTGTGAGTTGAATCCGCAGGATAAGTAGTTACATTACTACAGTTACATGGAGATTACTGATGTTCTCCAATGGATTAACTCTGTCTAGTTCGCAAAAGCTCAGGACGAAGGCAAGCCATTACTCTGCTACACTCTGATATCAGCCGCTGCCAGCCAGTGCCAAATGCTTGGGTATCAGCATGAGAAAATGTATCGCAATGACAGAACCGGAAACGGTCCGGAGAATATGCGTCGTCTGTTCTGGACCACATATGTATTTGAAAAACAAATATGCCTTCTCTTTGGCCGGGCCTCGAGAATCCAAGACTTTGACATCGACGCACAATACCCTGCTCTTTCGAGTGATCCTGCAATCCGTCCATGGGATGAATCATTTATCATGGGGATCAAATTGGCCAAAATCCAGGGGCAGATTTACGAAAAGCTTTACTCCAAAGCCGCACTGAAATCCCCTCTTTCTGAACGCGCAAAACATAAAAAAGAACTAGAAGCTGCAACGCTACAGTGGCGTGCCGAACTCCAAGAAGTACTTCAGTCAATGTTGCCAGCCGTATGCAAAATCCACTAACCAACTTCTTGTTCGGACAGATAGACTCGAACCTCGTGAATAACCATGAAGTATTCAATCTCTCCAGACACAACTCGGACCTGATGTACTTTTCGACACTCACATCGCTCTTGCGAGCACCAAATACTCTCGCAACAGAAGGGGCAGAAATAAGTGGAGTGTGCTTTCACTTTGCGCGCCTTAGTTTGTATAGTCACTTACGCTGCTTTGGAAGTTACCAGAAATCCGAGTTTTTATCGGACACCTACTACGCTGATTGGTCAGGCCACTTTCATTCTCTCAATATCTGCCTGATGAAGCTTACTCCATTTGCTCTTGTAGGGTCCTTCTCTTCTCCTCCGTCACACCATTCCTAATTATCTTCCTTCACGCCATCGCAGCAACAAACGCAGAAGACATCCAGCTTCTCAACGATGTAGTAGAGAGCCTACGGAACGTTCGACAAATCTCATACAGCTCCGAACGTCTTTATCAAATCTGCGCTGTATTCGCGCGAATCGCTCAGGGGCTAGTTGAAACGAGGAAGTCTTGTGTAGGGACATATAATGAGTATAGACTCATTGAAAGTGATAAATGACGGACAAGGGAGTATTCTCGAGCCTGAATATCTGCAAGGCCTTATAGAAGCAGATATCCAAGTGGAGGACCATGATGCTTCCTCCTTGGATGCACATGATTTGTCCGCTATATTTAATAGCTGGGTGACGGCCCTACCGATTGAGATGACGTCGTTCGGAGGTAGTTAGCATGGGAGTCGTCGGGCCAGATTAATAATGAACGAAAGAGAAGAATAAAAGATTAATTTAAAACTACTGTATCAGTAGAATCTGAAAAGATTGCATAGTAGATAAGTATATCTCCTCACGGGATTACACGTACCACACGACTGAAGTCTATCGGATCTAGGACAGGGTAGCATAGCAATTACATTTGGCTATCTAAAGTGCTTCTGGCTGCTTGCTTAAGGACTAGAATCTAAGGGAGTTGAAGCTCTAATTAGACAGAGAAGCTAGATCCTGGTGATCTAGTAGATTCTATAGTAATCAAAGAATTTGGATGAAAGAGAGCGGTTGACATGTCATATGCAGGTAAGCCGTTGACGGCAACAAAGTCCTCCCTTTGATTGAGATTCTCGAAATGGTAGGTGGAGCGGCTTCTCGTTTATGAACATGCCAAGATAAAGTTTTACGAATCTTACATCTTTGATTAAATTAACTGTTATCGTTGTTATTTTAGGTCGTTTCTTTATCAATATGAAATAAAGGCCGAGGTTATGAGAAAGGATGTTAGGAAGTGTTTTCATTTTTGTTACGTGAAAGAGAGGATTTGTCTCGCAATTTGTCTTTTATTATTTCCAAAAATATATATATATATACATATATGAAGACAAAAACAAATTGGTGTATTATATAATAACATCCACGAAATTTACACTATACAAAAAAAAGCTAATCAATTTATCTCAATTGATCTAGCCAGAGTAATCAATCACGACAGTGAGTCTGACAGCTCCACTGGCGATGTTGCCGCCAATACCGCCTACATCGGCCTCAGCCTGTGTGTAAGCGTTGGTGACCGTGCTGGCACCGGTGGTGATGATAGAGCAGGACTGGTCGGTCGCCTGGCAGATCTTCATGCCCTGGATAGTCTGTCCAGCAGCCTGGGCCTGAATGGCAGACACATCGTAACCGGACCATCCATTATTTACAGTGCTTCCGAAGTCGAACTCGCCCCAGGTAGCGCTGTAACCGCCGTAGCTGTCGGTGGGGATAGAGCCAGAAACAGCAGCAGCAAAGCCGCCGTCGGTGTCCTCGTCAAAGGCAACGTACTTGGTCTCGCCGGCTTCCAGAGTGAGCTTCAGGGCAGAGTGGCCATACCAGCCGTCCATCTTGCCGTCAGGACCGATCTTGTTCCAGAAGACAATGTCCCAGGCCTCGGAGTTCTGGCCAGTGATCTGGGCCACATATTTGTATTGAGAGGCATTGCTGGCGCTGACCTCGATAATGTTGCTACCCCAAGGATTACCAACGTTGCCAGTGTAGGTGATGCCGCTACCGCTAGAGGTAGTCCTGGCACCGAAGCCGTCGGTAGAGAAGGTGGAAGGGACGGAGGTCCAGTCCGAAGAGGAGGCAGTGGCAGTGGCGGACGCGGCCGCAGCGGCCGCAGCGGAAACTATGGCCTGGCGTCTCTCAATGTGAGCATGGCGGCGTTCATGGCCGTGCAGACGGGCCATGTTGCCGGTGACGAGGGCTGCAAGCAGCAGGAGGGTCTTATTGATCTGCATTTTGGAATAAAGGAGAGTAGGTAGTCGGTTGTCAGTGTTCCAAGAGTTGAAGTTAAGTGCTGTCCTACAAGGACAGGACCGAAGTCGAAAGGAGTGACGGAAGTATTGAAGGAAAGGAGTGATCAGAAGGAAGCACAACCAGAAGGGAGTGTCAGTTGTGTATAGTTTAAATAGTAATAAGAAGATGGAGAGTGTTAGCAGTTGGAAGGACCATGGAGAAAAACGTCTCCTCCTATATACCCTTTGTCTCAAGCGGCCACGGGGCGCCGTTTGCCTCTGAATTCATTGTGTGCCGCGCCTCTGAATCAGCCATGGTTGTTCTGATTATGGACAATTTGACCCTTGGCTCGGGAGTGGGACTGGGGATACGTCAACTAGCGTTTATGAGGACGCAAGATTGGCGCGTCCCTGAGCGCTGCGCCGTGACCCTGGTAGTTGACTTGACAGCAAGAGAAACTTTGCTGGAATCCATTGGATGCGAAGCACGTGGAGGTGGTCATAATACCCTTGTTGTCGGGTTCTAGAGCAAGGCATCTGATAATTGGCCGCTCAATATTGCCATGTATGGATGACATCCGTGGTTAGTAGTCGCCCGGATACATATCATTCGCCTACCATACTTCGGGGCCTCCAGAGATTTCTGACAGGAACAGTGCATCGGGTCATTGTAGCTCTGTAGCCCATAATTAATAAGCTGAATTATTGGCATCAGGGACAGGAACACCATTTCTCCGGTCACAGAGGTAATCTTTGCCGCATACAGCGTCAAATCAGGCCTTCCATCTGTATCTGCCACCTGAACCATGCTGTCTCTTGACATTCATTGCCACACCTTATTGATTTTTTTGTGGCCCCGGAATCAGGTCCCTAGCGATTCTGCCATGTGGCTCGGCTAAGGGCCTGCGAGTAAGAATCTTCTTCCCTCCACGACAGAGAGAAACCTCTAGATAGAGTCTCTATAGAACTCTAGAGCACTCTCCTCGTACTCTTCTGCCCCGTCGGCCTTAGCGCGAGGTCTGGCCAGGTCGATATCACCGTGGCAGAGGGGCTGACGAATGCTTTTCATTTGACAAGCCACTGAAGGTTAGAATCCAGCGCCGGGTGGGTCGGAAATTCGAAGATTGATTGAAGAATTCAGTCAAAACCCCCAATGGACCGGTGTGAAGAAGCAGGCGAGTTATCCCGCAGCTTGCCGGCAATTGTAGCGTTTAAAATCTCTGACAGAGTTCACTTGGTCGTGGCGTTTCTGGAGATGATAGGTCTAGAAAAATTCGTTTCGATTTAAAACGAAACTTTTTTGCGCCAGAAAGCTTGGTGTTCCTGGTGGCAGATGAAATGGGAGGTGTTTAACTAGATTAGATCCCGTCGGGTTCCTGGAGGGCGATAGTGGCCGCCAAGACGCTAAGCGAGAGGGCTGCGTAGCCCTCGATCGTGCCCAGGAACCGTTTTCCGGGAAAAAATTCGGCGTGGAGGAACGTTCTACCATTTCTCTGGGTATGATATCGATCTCATATACTGTTTTCCCGTCAGCATATTATATGAAGGTCACAGGTCGAGTACTGGTCCATAACCTTCGCTATAGTTGAGAGTAGTCGCCGCTGGAGTGGGATGTCGCCAGTGTTTCTCCCGGTTTCACTGTCCACGCGTCCACCTAATCTATGCTTATTGTATTCCGCGTCAGTTATAATGCACTGACACAATCCTATAAATATTCCCCTGAATGATATGCCACGCGTATATGCTTGGACTGGACGTAAATAGGTAAGCGTTGATCGGAGCTGACAGGTTAGAGATCCATATACCTATAGCTACCGCCCCAGAGTCAGTTTTAGAAACGACCCTGCTTTGGCAGAGTATGCCTTGGTCTGCTTGCGTCCCGTTGATATGATGTCGCAATGTCCTTATATTCAGTCTCCTCTCCCTAATTTACCATTTCGTCAGTGCTGAGTTTCCTCATAGACCGGGTTGACAAGGTCCAGGCGAACAACGAGAAACTCGTCAGTACCAGTAAGATATTCCTCCAATCTGTCATATCGTTAATATCCTTTCAATCTATTGTTACCTATTTTCTTACCCTCTCTCTGCGTTCTTCTGCTGAAACACTTTGTCTCTGTTGCTATTCGAACACGGGAAACTGACATTGATGTAGTAACTCATAGTAGTGCAGAGCCAAGGGACCGGGCAATGATAGCCGCCGATGATCCAGCGGCGATCTGATCCGATCACACAATGTTTCCTAAGATCGGACAGATCTCCCACCGTTTCGTTTCGGAGCTGCTGATCTGCGATCGATGCAGTCTGTCAATGCAGGGTCTTTCCAATAATGATGTTTGAAACATCTCTGCAGAACGCCAAGCTTGGCCTTGCTTCTCACAGCACGGAACGCACGCCTCGAGCGCGATCTGAAACACGACACCGCTCAATTAACTCTCAAGTGAACGAATCAGAGCTGTTATCACGCGGGCTTATCTATGCCAAGGTCGCTCTTTCTAGGGAATTATTCTATACTTTGTGCGACTCTGAGATGAGTCCTCCAACGAACTGCCTTTTAGCTCGCAATCGATGAGATAATCCACCCAGTACTCCCGCAATTTGGGGGCTGAACCTCGAGGCGCGGTGTAATCTCACAGTGTTATTTAATGCTGCAGTCGCTCCTATTTTATTTCTCTTTCTCAGGCGTGTGCTGTCGTTCTCACCCATTGCGTCTACTGTCTGGCTTCTGCTTGAAGCAGAGGCTTTTTCATTCTTTTCCCTACCATCTGGTAGCCTTTTGAAATATCTTCTCCCGGTGGACTGTTCGTTCTTTGATCTGTCACCAATTTATCAATTCGATTCACTTCTTCCAGGGATTTATAGAAAATTGTCATTCTTCTGCACAAAATACAGAAAGCTCTACGTCTCTATTCGTTTGTGTTGCAGATCGAACCCCATCGCTCTGCTATTGATCTGCTCCCATAAAAACACGCCAAGATGCGTTTTAACTCTGCAATGCCAGCGGTGCTGGCAGTTTCGATCGTTCCGATGGCAAGCGCCCATACTATCATGACCACACTCTTTGTGGATGGTCTTAACCAGGGCGATGGCGTCTGTATACGTATGAATAACGATGGGAACACGGCTAACACCTATATCAAACCTATCACGAGCCCCAATATCGCATGCGGTATGTACTTCGTGGCTCCTCAATTGAAGCAAGCACAATGTTGACGATTGACTAACATCGGGATCATGCAGGCATCCAGGGAGAACTTGGCGGCGCGCGCGTCTGTCCTGCCAAAGCCTCATCTATCCTGACCTTCGAGTTTCGCGAGAATCCCTCCAATCCAAGCTCTGATTCTATTGATCCTAGCCACAAAGGTCCTGCTGCTGTTTACATGAAGAAAGTCGACTCCGCGATTGCAAGCAACAATGCCGCCGGTGATGGCTGGTTCAAGATCTGGGAATCCGTATACGACGAAGCAGCCGGTAAATGGGGAACAGAAAAGATGATCGAGAATGGCGGCCACATATCAGTCACTATCCCGTCTGATATCGAAGGTGGCTATTACTTGGCGCGTACGGAGCTTCTGGCGTTGCATTCTGCAAATGAAGGAGATCCACAATTCTACGTTGGATGTGCGCAGCTGTTCGTCGCCTCTAATGGGACTGCTAAGCCGCCTACAGTGACGATTGGGCAGGGTACTTATGAATTGAGCATGCCTGCCATGACGTATAATATCTATACGACGCCGCTAGCCTTGCCTTATCCGATGTATGGTCCTCCAGTATATACGCCTGGAGCTAGCTCCAGCTCTAGCGTGGTTGCATCTAACTCTGCAGTCGTTCCTACCGCTACTGCAGTGTTCCTAGGATCATCTTCAGTCAACACTGCCGAGACTGTCGTTGCCACTGGCGTGCCTGAAAACAAAGCAAATGACCATTCAAATACATGCCAGAGCAGCTATCATCTCGAAACGACCAACAAGAAACGCTCCGACGTCCTCGTTCAGACAGAGGGCCTCAAGCCCCAAGGGTGTATCTTCGTCAATGGAAACTGGTGCGGCTTCGAAGTCCCCGACTACTCGGACCAGAATAGCTGCTGGACGGTACGTACATACACTATCACCATTCAAAATCTCTTCCTCGTGGAAATCACGAACTAACACTCCAAACCCAGGCCTCCAATGACTGCTGGTTCCAATCCGACGACTGCTGGAACAAAACCCAGCCTACAGGCTACAACTACTGCCAGACCTGGCAGGACCAGAAATGTCAAGTTATCCAGGCGCAATGTAGAGAGGCTAATCCGTCGGGACCGCCGAATAAGGGGGTTGACTTAACACCGAAGTGGCCTTCGTTGAAGGGGTCGACGAAGGTGTTTACGAGGAGGGACTGGAGGATGGGGAAGTGGGCGCATTGAGGGTGGTGTGGTAGTTATGATTAGATGTATGATGTTTTGATGAGTATGATGAGTATGAGAAGCAAGTTAATGTTTTGGAAAGAGAGTTGATGATGTCCGTCGATGGATATGCCGTGCTTGGGGGAGGGGTCTTTGAGATATAACTGAGAATGAAGCTCGTGAAGTGCACGCGCACCAGAATCATTCATGAGTCGTACCTAGCCGCTTTATGAATTGGATCGTAGCTCTATACCACACAGAAGATATATACAACGGCAGGATTAAAAGCCTAAGCCCCATTCCTCAAGCTGCCATTCCCTGTCTATCGTACTTTCGAATCTGTCCAGTGCCCTTGTCCCAATTATAGGAATAAATAATTGCCTTCTTAGACAAGGGTCCATCTCAATAAAAGCTGGAAGACCTTGAAGTCCATGATTCTCAATATTCGTGGGATGAGATGCGTTCAAATTTGCACCATTCTCCCCCCTATTTATAAAATCCAGCACCGCCAGTGCTGCAAAAGGATTCAAACCTGCTCGACGCAGAAATAGCTCCCAGGTTGTCTCATCGTGAATTGACTGAACGATTGGTTTGTCCTTTGGTGCATTAATGGGGGTGAATTCTATGTTCGTTTCTAGACTCTGGGGAGTATATGCGTGCTTATTTGCTAGAGTTATGACCCATTCTAGGATATTGTGCTGAACAGAAGGGGCCAGTAGAGGGACGATAGTCAAGTATGTTGCCAATGATGCGCAAAATGCAGTGAGGGATTGCACTGAGGATAGGGTTCGAGGATCGATTGTCATTGCGAATGATTTGGTGTTTATGTTTGAGCCCTTAGAAGCGCTCGATGCGTGGCAGATGAGGACGTATATCCGATCATAACGAAGGGAGAGCCTTGCTATCCTTTCTTGAAGAGGAGAATGAAAGGGTGGAAAACCATCAAAATTAGAGCGAGGCTTATGTCCAGGTAGGTAGAGTTGGGTCGTGGCCTGTGTCGTTGTGAGAATGATGCCGGTTGTTGGAGATATGATGATATCTGCCTCGCAGACAAATCCCGATCCAGTGCTGTTGTAAATGGAGAACTTGGAAGACGATAGAGTTTCATAATCTCGAAATATCAAGACTGGCGCAGGTATTAAAGTTTCAAGAGACGCGATTACATCACGGTGCGTCCTCAGGAGACCGGTCGATAACACCAAAGTAAGTGGATGTATGACTTGAGGTAGACCTTGTGGTGCCGGATCCTCTGTGCCAGAAAAAGTAATATTGACTTCGATATGTTCATTCGAGGGTTCACAAATTTCACGATCAACTTCAGTCAGTTCAGAGTCGGTAACTGGTCCACTTTCCTGAGACTCAGTTGAAAAGTAAGGCCTCTGTTCTATCTTTTGTCTTTTTGGTATCGCTCCTCTTATCTCCATGAAACTGGAGAGAGATCCAAGTGCAGAAAAGGAGGAGCAAAGAAAAGTGCTAGCCTCTTCTGATCGGTTGGACTGGTGAGAGTTCTGCTTCGTAGGTCTCTGGAGTCTTTGGAGCTTCTGTTTGGGGATTTTCTTTTTAGTCTTGGTTTTGCTGATGCTAGGTATAAGAACGTTTTTAGCCTTTCCTTCGACATATTTGAAGTGAGAATCAAGTTGTTCTGAAGCTGATGGACTGTGTTGTGAGTCGATTCCCTTGGAAACGATAGAATCTGGGTTAGCCTCAATACTTGGTATTCTTTCTAGAGGAACGACCTTCTCTATCGAATCCACTGCACTGATTGTCTCTGTCGATGCCACTTCTATTATTCGTTCTACACGATCGTTGTCGACAATCTTATTATCTGTAGCAATGACGGCGGCTAAACTGCCTTCAGTCAAAGATGCCGTCTGACCCCCTGATATAGACATATCGGAAACCTTCTCCTTATCTGGGTCGAGTGTCTTTATTTCGTCAGTACTCTGTTTAATGGTAGTAGTTACTGCCGTATTCGTATCTTCCGAGACCTTTGATCTACTAATATCACACGCCGGAGCAATGGGTGAAGACTTCGAATATGACAAGGTTGCTGTTGCATGTCCATCAATAAAATGTTGACTTTGGTCCATTTGTGCTTCGAGGACTTCAAATGAGCTGCATGCCTCAAGAGTGTAGTCATCAAGCATTTCGCCGGCAGTATTTGGTTCACTTGGGAGGCTTTTTGAGTATATGTCCTGGACATTATTTCGCAATGCAGGAAAACTGTAATCTGTTTCTTCATCATTTTGTTCTTCCTCCTGAGATTCATCAATACAAATTCGGTCTCCTGGGTCTTGTCCAAAGTGAAAGTCACTGTTTTCGGTGCTGTCGACGTTGGTGATCTGGCCCGAACATGTATCGGAGCTCTCATCACCCGGCTCATTAATTGCTGTGTCTAAGACTTTCTTCTCCGAAGAGGATGTATTTGCCATGTCAATCGCTTCTAGTTGTGACTGTTTGACCGTCAGATCAGCATCCGCACCAGCCTCGTGGCTGGAGACTAGTGGAAGGTTCGGTGTCCTTATATCTGAACTAAAATTGGTTCTCTGAAGAAGATTCGACGATGGGTTCCGCAAATATTTCCCCTAAGGAAAGATATAATACTAAGTCCGTTCGACTAAAGAGAGACTATATTCATCTCTTACCTTAATCCCAAGCTCTCTTTCACAAATCTCCTCCATGATATATGCAGTATCGGGCTCTTTCACCCGCCTTATTTTCTGCAGTAGTTCTAAATCATCCCTAGAGCAATCAAGTTTCTCTGTAGTGGCCTCTTTCCAAATCTTGTGCGCTAAATCAACGTCGCGTTTTGGAAAGGCTGATCCTTCATCACGTTCGTCGTCGATATCCTCACGAGGTAAGTGGAGTTTGACCGGATCTAGCGCTATGTGTTCTGTCACTATAGGAACTGTATCCAGGTCAAAATCCCTCCTAAGTAAGGGAAGCTCTAGCTTCAAGTTCCTGATACGATGAGGATCTGGTAGGAAGGAGTCCCAATCGATGTCGAGGGCCTTGGAGGAAGCAGATTGGACGACAGAGGAAAGGAATCGAGCCGCATCTTTTGGAACCTCCAATTTTTCTCTCTGAAGCTCTTTTTCCAAAGGGGAATGGAATTGGGAAGTATCAAGAATGGGCGCATCTGGTGGATCTGCGAAGGTATGGTGAATCGATTCATTGGGTTGAGGAACCTGATCGAGGGGATTGATGGCTTGATGGTCTATCGCAATGCCGTGGAAACGAGCGTAATTCACCAGAGATGGTTCCTGGGATTCAGCCATCTCAAGAGACTATAATTGACGACATCGATAGATTTTAAAATTCATTTATATGAGTGATGAGGCTAGGAGAGATGCAAACCAACAGATCGAGAGGGACTCACGTGCGCTTCCGGCTGAGGTGCTTTTGCTGTATCTCATCGAGTTAGTTAACTTATCCTCACTACTCATCATCTATTATATTAAATCATACCTCATCAACGGATACATGGTACTACATGTTACTTTGGTGTTTCTGCCGGGTCACTTCGCATCTACTGTACGCACAATGTACGACTTATGTCTAAGTCTTGTCAGTAGGATAATATGGCACAATTTTATACTGGATGGTTGTATTTATTGACTTCATATGGTATGTAAAAGTTATGTCCCGCTGTATGCACTTTCAACCGTAATTCGTAATTCGACTCCGAAACTCCAAGAGGACCAGCCTCTCAATGCCCTCATCCGTCCCTTCAGCTTAGTCGTTATAGTTGGATTGACGTGCACCATTCTTGTTCACCGCAGGTATATTATACAGTGCAGCAAACTCTTCTTCCTGAGATTTACCCTCAAGGTCAAGGTATGGTCGCTCAGCCTGAGCGGCCACACGCACGGCATGACGGCGGTGGGGAGCGAATCCGAAGGAAGCAGTATGAATCTATATATGTCAGTATCTCTTGAACCGAAAATGAAAAAAAGTGCTTCAGACTTACTGTTGAGCGGTTGTCCCAGAATGCCACATCGTTCTTGCCCCACTGGAAACGGACGTGGATCTCCTGGGTCGTTGCAATAACTTCAGTAAGGTACCTGATGATATAATCACTTTCAGTCTTGGGAACTCCAACGATATTCGTCACGAAGCCTGGGTTGAAGAAGAGCGCATTCCATCCGGTGACTGGATTGGTACGGATAAGAGGGTGTTCGGTCGTAACTGGCTCACGACGAACAGTCCGGCCGAGAACCCGTGTGTCGTTTGCTTGCATATCTGCAGAGTGCAGAGCACTCAGACCTTTCAGATAGGTCTGCATATGAGAAGAAAGTGCATCATAGGCTGCATATTGTGAAGCCCAGAGAGTATCACCGCCTCCTCCTCCGGGAGGCCCAGTAATTACCTTCAGTGAGGTGTAGGAAGGAGGTTGGACTTCATATGTGACCTATCTAGTATTAGCCCATTGTGTGATAACAATTGAAATATACCAGCATACGTCTGAATGCCACAAGAAGCTGGGCGTAAATAGAGCGCGCTGATCAACTGAATTGTCTCCAGTGTAGACCACATGGACATCTTCTAGACCCGCCTTGCGGGGAACAGCGGTAGTCGCGTGCTGTAAAGGAATTAGTATTATAGCAATAGATATGACATGACTACAAATACCTTGTGCAAAGTACCGAAATAACGACCAAGTTCACGCTGGGCATCAATGTCCAAGTCATCTTGGCCACGGAAGAAGACAACACCACGCACAGCAATCAGCCGGGCCAAATCATTTTTTTGCGCGTCCGTCAACTTTGCAAGGTTGACCCCATGGATCTCAGTCCCAATCTTGGGATTATAGTCGAAGATATCAGTCGCAGAATTGAGCAGGTTGCTGAAATTCGGATCTCCCAGAAGGCCTTTGTCCTCATACGGGATGTCGCCTAAAGGCTCCCATTTGATGTCCGGAAAAGACGCGAGAAGGTCCTCGTGTGCATAGTTGTCATGGTTTTCGACTAGGTTGCGTCCTGGTGTGTATTGAAGCTTGTTGCCTGTTGCGTCGGCTTTCTTCGAGACTATCGGGTAATCAACCGCTGGAGAGGGCACGACGGGATCCTCAAGGGATGGCGCCATGGCGATATCTTAAATTATGCAATTCCCCGCAGGGATATATCTGTGCCTGACAGATATAGATGATGGCGAGGATGACAATACTTTTGATTAGGTCGCTAGAAAACCTAGATATCGAGCGTAGTGAACTCTCTTTATATCTACTAAGCAAAACAAAAGGTCGACGGAGATATAAGGCCACCGGACCTTCAAAGAAGCGGAGCGGTGACTCGATCGCTGACGCGGTATTATGGCTTCCAACATGATGACTATGGCGCAATCACTGGAGGATATCACAAAATTGTGAAGCACAGCGCACGATGGAATCTCTGCTCCTTCAGCCAAAGTAAAAGCATTGGGTAGGATCCCAACGGATATTGCGCAACCAATCCCCCACATAGTACTGAGACAGCGGGGAGAGGAGACCCAGTCTATCAGGATTTCGGTCGTGGAGAGGCAAGTTAAGTTAGAGGCCAGTTTGAGACGCTGGTGTAGCAATCACGCCATCTCGCTGAGTCAACCTCGGTGATTTTGGCGCAATGAACAGCTTTCTCGTGGTACAGAAGAGTAAAGGACGTTTGACCGCTGTTATCCTAAGGTCAAGGACGCAGTCACCGACTTGCGATGCGTGACAAGCTGAAGCGATAATCAAGAGCGTGCGGCTCATTCCGGTCTCAAACTGCTGGCGTTGATCTTAGGAAGTGACGTGAGCGGGATCTCGAATTGGCTGGAGCGGGTAGATGTCGCCCTAATCGCGATCGTCAACCTCGGATCGTAGTTGCAAACGCTGATAACGCAACTTCGACTAAATCTTGCGCATCAACTATCGCCTTCGTTGGCCACTTGTGTCTTCTCCACAATTTGATCTCCACGGATTCCACGTTCTCCACAATCGTCCGACTGAGTGGTAGCTGCTTCCATTTTATGATTCTAGAAACTATCTGGCTAGCTGCTAAAAGAGCTCATGAAGGACGACGTGTAAATTTAGAAAGACCCAATTAACTCCAGACGATCGCCCCAAGTGCTCAACCACTTCATGCCAGGAAGACAAAAACGAGTCTCAAGACGTGTCAGACAAAGAAGCATGCCCTAAAGACCACTGCATAAAAAGGTCGTAAAATAATGTACACGAAGGGGGAATCTCATCCTTGTAGCCCATCACTCATTGCCGTTGCGTGTCTAACCGAGTCGTCCACCCAAAGATGGCGGTCCCAGAGCCAGTTCCTGAACCTCCTCCTTGACGTTACCCAGCCGACTGGCAACACCGAAAATACCAGCTTCCACGTCTCCGAGAACTGCAGCAAGATCAGTGAGCACATTTTTGGCTCCAGCACCACCTGCAGCCCCTTCCCGGCTCCGTGAGACGAATTCGTTGATCTGACGCTGAAGTGTGAGTTCCACACCGTAGAGGTGGTCTTCGATCTCCTTGATGTTGCGCTTGTAGGTCTCGAGGACGGAGTTCATTTCGTCAGACCGCTGAGAAAAGTAATCAACGAGATTGACTGGCACGCCGTGCACGGACTCAGCAGTGGAAGGATCGGCCTCCACATCATCCGGCAGAGCGAGTGTACTTTTGCGGTTTTTGAGAGTAGATCGCAGCGACTGCCGTTCTGATAGTTGATCTGATGCAGACCACCAACCCGAACCGCTAGCTGGCTGGTACTGTAGAGGGAGCTTAAGAGTATCGATGGCACGGAATGCTACTTGCGCCTCTGCTGCATCGCGCGTAACCAGCTTGCGAACATGGTCAATATCGCTGGCGTCGTTCTCTAGAGCATGCTGCATTGTATCTAGCTTGCCCTGCACGAATTCCACGTCGTTGGGGATTGTCGACCCTTGGTTGGCGATAGTTGGCAGAAGGTCTGAAACTTCATTACACATGTGGATCTGATTGAGGATGAAAGTGTCGATGGTCTCGATCTGTTTCTTCAGCTCATCCGCACAGCTCTCGAACTTGGTCGTTGGTAGAAGATTGCTGACGTCCACCTTCACGCCCGGAACGACAGTACCAGCGGCTGAAGCCTGCTGCTGGGGTTGTTGCTGCATTCCAGTATTCTGACCGCCGAATAGGGACAACGTCGGCTTCTGCTGTTGCTGCTGTTGTTGGATAGTGCTCTTGTTGCCACCACTATCATCAAGCGCTTGCCGTTAGTTGAGCTGATCTATGCCTCAATAATGTTCGACAACTTACAAGAGTCCTCCTCCAGTTGTCGAGCTCCCAAGGCCTCCAAAAAGAGGCTTTGACTGAGTTTGCGTCGTAGACGTATTCGACGCGTTGCCAAATAATCCTCCTGTCGTTCCACTTTGGGTGGTACTGCTTGTATTGGTGCCTAGGCCTCCAAACAAACCCCCGGGCTTCGCTTGTGATGTAGATGAGAGGGAAGCTCCAAACAGACCGCCTCCAGCGCTGGTTGTCGCCGTGCCGCTTTGCTGTTGTGCACCACTTGTACTGCCCAAGCCGAGACCCGAGAACATGTTCTGTCCACTTTGTTGCGATTGCGGTGTCGTCCCGCTTCCTAGGTTGCCAAACAATCCACCACTAGGCTTTGCCTGAGTAGTTGAACTGCCCAAGTTTCCAAACAGCCCACCGCCCGTCGTGCCTGATGTACTGGTAGTCGCTGGAGTAGTTGCGGCCGTCGTCTGAGTATTGCTGGCACCACTGTCCGTTTTGAAGATTTCCATTAGCTTCTTCATGTCCTGAGTCATTTCGTCCTCCTGTTCCCTCTCCTCCTTCCTCTTCTGAGCTCCCTCGCGCCATTTCGAAAGAAGTGATTTCCCCATGGCTGCTGTTGCAATTCCAGGACCACAAGTTGTGAAAAGCAATGCAATGTTGTAGAGCGAGAATTGAAGGAAAATGACAGCATGGCTGGGATAGAAAAGGAACACAAAAAGACAGATCAAAGCAGAAAGAATCAACGGATCTGGCTGGGAAGGCTAAGTGAATGAGTTACTTACAATAGTGAATTGGCTGACCCGGTGTTGATGGTCAAGCCTCCAGACGATGGAGCGGACGTCTTTGCTGAAAACATCATGTAACTGGGTGGCTGTGCAACACAGAAATAAAGACAAAGACAGCACCGGCGAGTGGATGCTGGGACCCGCCCCTTGCGTCGAGGATCAAACAGAGACACACACGCTGAACGGAGCGATTCTGCGTACCCAAAAATAAAGGCTGGGATGAGCTGCGCGGAGTCTAGTGTGCTCGGGGAAAGATTCGCCGGTCCGATCCCTACAGTGCGCCAAGAGCGGAGATCTTATCAGCCAACCGTGACCGCGATCCTCCGCCTCAAGTAACAACAGGAAGTCCAAGGTCCGTGTACGGATTTACTAGCAAGAAAATTGCTGGGCGGAGTCGAAAGTCTTTCCTGGTGCGCTATTGCTCATCTGTGGGTGGTTTTCGCAACCTTTTAGTCTGGAACATATGGCCTTCTGAACAGCAGGAAACGGGATTTTATGTTGAGCTGGCTTCGGACAGCGGACTACTTCTTCGTGCTGTAGCGCTTCTTTGCTCAATAAGAACCGAAATAGAGGTCCCTAGAAAGATCACACACAAAGCTTGTTGCCACGGTCAACGAAATGATGATGCAAACTATCTAGTCCTCTTTGAAAACCAGGCAAGACAGCATCTCTTGTCTCGAAGCTGGACCCAATATATTAGAAATACCTTGAATGTCAATCCAAGGAAAGTTGGCTGAATTAAAGTGGTGAAGCAGCTAGCTAACTTATATGTCTACTGGAGCTACCGGCAATGAGTGACGATATTAGCCCTTCATGGAAGCCGACATGTGTAGCTTCGACAGCGCTGTCTTCAGCGCAACTGGATAATTCATCTTCCAATAGAAGCGTACCAGTTGTCACTGAAGCTGGGAAAATATCTAGCAGAAATCGACAACATGAGAACTATTTCAAAAGCGCAGACTGGCAAGTTTCATTCTCATATCATCTCCATGTTGCTACTGGAGCTATTCTAACTAGTGCTCCAATATAGGTCCCCTGATGGTACGACTGTCATAACAAACTCTGCAGATAACCATATCCGGACCTTTGTGCTGTGAGTACTTGACTCCCTGCTATGACATTAAATAGAGAGGCTAACAATTGATAGCCCCCCTGATCTCCTCGAGGAAAGAGAATCTCCACTTAAGTTGTCACCATATTCAACATTACCATCAGCTGAACCTATCTATTCCACGGCTGTCTACCCTTATTACTCCCTACAAGACCCCTCTACAACACTCTTCCTGGCATCCGTCCGTGATCATCCTATCCGATTAACATCCGCTCTTGCACCTACCACAGTGGCAACATATTCTTTGATCAATCCGACAACGGAAGCCTTTATCACTCCACACTCGATCTTGTATCCATCAATACTCGGCGGAACCCACTTCCTTACAGGCTCTGATAGCTTGATATGTCTTTTTGATGTTTCTCGCCCTGGCAACGATGGGCCGACTTCCATGATGCCCACCATCCCAAGCAAGAGAAAGCAGATAGTTGGAGGAGGTATTGGTATGAAGGGAATTGTGTCTGCATTGGCCATCAATCCTACTGGTGACGGAATCCTAGCCGCAGGAACTTTCACGCGACAAATTGCACTCTACAGCTCTAACGGCAGTGGTGAGCTTATTGGCACTTTCAGTGTCGCGAGAACGGAGGCAGACCGCCACATACATGGAAAGGGGGTCACACAGCTTCTGTGGAGCCCATGTGGCAGGTATCTTTACATTGTGGAGCGAAAAAGTCATGGCATTATTATGTATGATATAAGGGTCACAGGACAACTTCTAGGATGGTTACAAGGACGCAAGGCGTTCACGAACCAACGGTTGAAGGCTGATGTTGTTGCCACCGGTCCAGAGGGTTCTCATGAAATCTGGGCAGGGGGAACAGACGGTTTCATGAGGACCTGGAAGAATCCCAGTGACTCAATCGGAGCGAAGGACCCTGACTGGGAATGGAGAGTTCACGATGGTACGTTACGCTTATCTCATTGTAAACATCTACAAATATAGCTACTAATGATAGGCTCTAGATCCCGTCACTAGTACTATCCTGCACCCATCGGGAAGTGTTGTGGCCACCTGCTCAGGCCAAAAGAACTATGCCGACTACAGCTCAGCTGATGAGGCAAGCGACACCTCTTCCCTCATTGCGGGAGATAACAGTTTGAGGATATGGGCCTTATGAGAATGGTGGAAATTATATTCGTCTAAAGATGGTCTGTGGCTGTTATCGTTCATTATTGCCAGCACGGTTGGAACAGGCACCAGATGCAACTGAGGGCACAACGTCGCATCCCTAGGATTTCGAGAAGGGCAGACCACACATCTCGAATTCAATGAACGCGATCCATCTGTTTTTGATACCACTCCTCGTCAGAATGGCAATAGAAGCCTTCCATTCTCGGCTAGTCTGTCTCCGTAATAGGAAATGACAGTGCAGAATCTTGCGTCCACCATTATACCAGACATATGCCATAGAAGCATCACTCGACCTTCGGAAACTTCTCTAGGTGTGTGCCACTATTGTCGCTCGTGGGCTGAACGCCACTATTCCGAAGTCAGCTACTTGGGAACTTGTCGATCATATTCAAGGAAAAGCAGACTGCGATGCGATACTCACCCGCTTCCACCATGCCACACCTCATCGTGAGGCTGAGCTAAGACTGGGACTAACTGGCGTCTCTGGACTGTAAGAGCTTTATTGCCGTTTCCAAGGGGCCATGGCAACGAGAGGTGCTGGCCAGGTAACTTGAGTTCAAAATGGTGCGGGCATTGAATGAGCGAGTGTGTCTTGTTTTCTGCGGACTCCTTGAGGACTACCTGAGGAACTGAGATCGGCTTCGCCCAAGTTACCCATGTAGCCATGGATAGGAGAAAGGGGGTGATGCAGAGAAGTTGGCAATGCATCTTGAGATGATCGACTAAGCTTTCGTCACTGGAGGGTTGTCGTCTTGGAGGCCCAAATAAAGATGCTTCCACACAGAGAAGACTTTCGTTCTCAACGGGATGATGCTGTCAACAACGAGTGTACGCAACGAGCCTTGCAGGTAGGATAAATTTATATTTCAACAACGCATACTTCATAGGAATAGACGACATTCGGTCAAACCGTCTGAGCCCCTTGACAAAGCTGTATTCTCTCATAATCTCAAGAGTTTAGGAAGGCACATCGTACACTGCATTGTAGCTTTCTCCTGGACACTAATTCGGCAGGCGCTTTTGTGATGCGCCTACATACCTAACTTAGAAGAAGTCTCCAGATCGCCTAGACATCATGGGTAGCAAAAGAATGAAACTAATCATTGTCTCTATCAATCGATTAATTAACATTGAACATGGAGTCCTCCCCATATCCTTGTTGCTGAACCCATCTTACAGCTTGGCATGCATAGTCAGTCCTATCCAACCAATCATCTGCTTGTGGGAGCAACGACATGCGTTTAAGCTCTATACAAGACAACAAAAATGATGTCCTGTCAGCGGCTTCAAGCTAACAGGTTCTTTCCTTGCTATATAGTTCTCTGCTATCATGGACATACTCACATTCTTCAATAATGATAGACAACGGAGGATAGAGCGCTATTGAAGCCTTTTATTGGGGGCTCATACTAGTGAAGCTACGATGGTGAGTGTCATCAACGAATTCCACTCTTGTTAATGAAAACAAGAGAATGGCGAATGCCTATTTCAATTCTAAATATTCCCTCGTAGACATTATCCACTCCCTGAAATACCCCCCTTTAGCTAGTCATCTCCTTTCTTTTTTGTTCTACTTCTCTCGCATATATGCCCTTTTTAAAGTGATTGAACGGATATTTCTGCGAGCTATAGTCTCCCTCTAGCTCTGTCTGGCTCGTTCTCTTCTTTGGTTATGCCATGTTTCATACCAGGTATGGAAATAATTCTGGAAGGACTCTCCCTCGATAACACCATAAAGCTTATTTACAGCAGTTGAGGTGTCAATGTGTTTCATTAAAAAGGTTGATTGAATAGTGATATCGAAATATTATGGAATTCCCCCTTTGGTCATCTGAAGTCGCTCTGGTACACTTCTTGATGTTTATTGTCGACAGTGATTTAGTTACAGCTCCCCAGAAGTGAAGCAATAATAGAGGGGAAACTCCGAGATTGAGAAAACACGATGCTGGTGAAGGTGCCAACATCAATATCTGCACAGAAGGTGAATCGAGCTGACTCTCATTGTCTCAGTCATCTATTTACATCACCGAAATCTAGTATGAATGTCTACAGTACGCTTTCACTATGATCAAAAATAATATATTTCAGTGGATTCCCTTAGTACAAACTGCGAGTCGAAGCGCAGGAATTTTCCGCAATATGTGGCAGTCCCTCTGGAGCCCTCCCAGTTCAAAACATCAGTGAACGATCACTGTAACCTACAAGGCGAATACGCCATTATTCACCGCGACTCCCCTCACTGATTTCCAGTTCAATACTCTTGAGTAAGAACACTGCTTTATCTTGACAATTTCGATCTCTCTCTACTACGACGCGTGAATTCTCCACAGACTTGGTATTCTTCAGCCATCTTCCTCTCTTTTCTTCTGGCTCATTTCTCTGTTCGAACTCACAGTCAGTGTTCAAAGCGGCATGGAGTCTGACCATACGGATATAGACGCGTTTTTTAGAGATCACAGTGCCTTTCTTGGAGACATTTTTGATCGTGAGAGTGTCGAAATAGAAGGTGAATTGTGAGTGTGATACAGAAAAACTACCATTACGCTCATGTCTAACTTCTTCGACAGAGACTGGTCGAATTTGACCAACCATTACGACCTGCCACAAATGAGCGAACAGACAGAGATGGCGCTAAACGAACCTCGGTGCAACGCAGAAGGAGTCTCGACCACTGAGACTGATCACCTGATTAAAGAAGAGCATGAGGAGAATGCTCAGGACTCGCCGGGACAATTGAACAACAGTGAAGTCGAGGATGAGGTTTCTGGTTATGATCATCACACGCATGAGCCTGAAGGGGAGCACTTCAAATCCAGTCCCACATACTCCCATGCAGATGTCGATTCGAGCCCTGTCCTATTCGCTTCTGGGATCGAGAATATGCACTCCGGGATGAACCACAAGGCAAACCTCGACTATTATCCACTCTCTTTTACACAAAGCAACGTCATGCGTGACTTGAACGCTAGAAAGACTGCTCGTCCTCGCGCAGCGACGATGTCTACGACACGAGACTTTGCCGTTAGGCACAATGCCTCTGTGAATGAACATCCAAACCCCCTTCCGACCCTTGAGAGTCTGCGATACAAATACGGCGATCTAGCGCCAGCACCTAGCGAAGCATTCCTTGACGATATTCCTTCTATCGATGATCTTCTGGACCCACTTGTGAGCGGTGTCGATATAGACACAATCTTTTCCTCCGCAGAAGAGGCTAGCGCTTCTTATTCCCAGCAATTCCATCTTCCCCCTGATGACAGTGTTCCCACCACGGTTGAACAAAAGAAGGCGATTGTCAAAGCCCTCTGCAGCGCGATGATGAGTGTAGAGCAGGCTGAGGATAATCCCGGGATGATCAAGCCATTCGCCGAACGTAAATATTCTGACAGGAGGATTGAGCTCGCATGCTGGCATCTGTTGGTAAGGGTACTAATAAGCTGTGAGGTTGAGCATACTAATGACGGATTATCAGGAGGCGTGCATAACTCGCCATGTATCCGGGCCTCTCTTGGCAGTTTACGATATCAAGTGTAAGCAGTCAAGTGATATTCCAACGTTCGCAGAAAGGATGGAAAGAATATTCAAGTGTCTCGTGGTAAGGCATATCCCTTGATGGAATCTCTTGTTGTCGTGAAGCTGACACCCATCAAAAAGACTCAGAAGACGATCTGCAAGCACCTCTTGGATCCTTTTTACTTGTACTCTTTTGTTGATGACCCTATCGGTGCTCATAAGGTAAAAAAACTGGTCCTGCAAGATTCAACAACAGAATAGAGCTGACAATGACCCAGAGAGTTCTTGCAAATAAGACCCTCAATAGACGCAAAGGAGAGGTTATGAATGCCGGAAAACAAGTCCTTAGCCATGTTCGAGGCAATTCTACTGCCGGTACCGTTACGCCTGGAGGTCACGACCTTGAAGACCCTTTTAATGCTGGCTCACCATTCAGCACTCCCCGTCATGGTAGAGCTATCACGGCGGCGATGACTCCTGACAGCGTCAACCGCCGTGGTATCGCTTCTATGATGCTGAGCAGTCCAGCTTCCTCGTCACCCGGTTCAGAAAATCGCAATACTCCGGGACGTCAGCGAGGTGTGATCACCGGTACTTCATCATTCAATGCTACCCCCAATCTGATCCATATCAATCGCTCCCTGCAATCGAGCCCGATCATGAGGAACATACACACACCCAGTCCAGGATCAATCGGTCTTTCTCGTGGCCATCCTGTCCAAGGAAGGGCACAAAGCTTTCAGGAGTTGGATGCGAATCAGCAAAGGGTACATTTTGCTGCACACTTGCAGGCTGCTTATCTTGCTGGAATTGATCCCGCGCTTCGCCCTCAAGGCAGACGAGTGACAGCTCCTACTTCTCACCCACGTACTAGCAACGTCGAGTCAGCTGCTGAGGCAGCGTCCGCCAGAAGGGCCAAAGGATCTTCTAGTGCTTCTAGCCGTCGCAAGCGCAGAGACTCGGATTCGGATTCAGAGTATCTTCCTTCGCCAGCGAAGAAAGCTCAGCGTTAGATATCCAATTCTCTTTATCCTTTATTCCTCTCTTTTTTCTTATTTTCTTTGGTTTCTTTCGGGTACTTGGTGAAATTTCTTTCCATTCTTCATGACTTGCACTCTTTCTAATAATACCCTCAGCAAGTTGGCTGCATGGCCCAGGTTGATTTTTCTTTCATGATATCATTTCTCTGGCTTCTCTTCTAGGACTGTACAAGTAAAATAGTGCAATCGAATCGACCCAATTAGCTTCTTGAGGAAGCAGTTCCGCCTTCTCTCTATTGCTTGTTAGGAATCATAATGCCGTATTTCTCATAAGGGAAGTTCTCCAAGGTGAGAAGTAGCTCTCCCCATCCATCACCCAGCTCTCCAGGCTTTCCAGCGCCCTTCAGTCTTGGAGCCTGCAATTCCTCCGCTTCCCTTTCGAATTCTGACTTTTCCTCTTCCTTGTGCTCACCAGTCAATCCGGCGAGAACCTCATCTTCACGACCCTTGTATTCGTGTAATAGTTCCAGATGGGGGCACCATATAACTCTCATCCCAGCTCTTCGACCAGCTTCTACTCCAGGGACCGCGTCTTCAAAGACCAGACACTCCGCAGGCTTGATCTCCTCCTCTCCCTTCTTTCTCAGTTCCTCATTGATCGTCTCCAGTGCCAGCAGATAGATATCTGGTAGTGGCTTTCCTCTTCCTTTTCCAATTCGCGGATCATCTCCCAGCACGCGTCTCGACTCCGGAAACACAGCGAAGACATCCTTCTGGTGATCTGTCTTCAACTTGAAGTTCTTACTGTGCGAAGAGGTTGCCAAAGCGATATATACGGGTTTGTCTGTGTTCTCGGTCGAGGATAAGTTCTGCAGAAGTTCTGGAACACCGGGGAGGGGTCTCGAGCTCGGGAAGTGTTTTGCCTGCAGGCCTGATTGCTTGTGTGCGTATTCTTCAGGAGAGATAGGAAGTTTGGCCCAGTCATGGAATATTCGGCTGGCCTGTTTTTGTCAGAAGGAAGAGGTATTAGTAAGTGTTCTTTGAGTTGAGTACTAAGCATAGAATAAAGTTGAGCATGTTCAAGTCATATGATGCCGTACCTCCGGCTGCGGCCGACCTTGCAATTGGGCCTTGATCGACCATGGAAGATTAGGTCTTCCGTATTGCTGTAGAAGCTCATTTGTGATTTCAGTATACTTGTCTTCGGAGTCGATGAGCAGGCCATCCATGTCGAACAGGCACGCCCGCACGCGGGGGAAGCTGCGGGGCAATCAGCAGCCTGACAGGGAATCGGGACGATTTTCGGGAACTTACTTTGGGTTTTTAACCGCCATTTGGAATTATCGGGTATTCGGAGAGTCTTTTTGATCTATAAGGTATAGCAACTCGAGAAGATAAGCAGAGAAGATCGCCTCAGTCCAGTATGACTCGCCTTAGGCAGAGACCCTGCAGGGACAAGTGGGCGGGCGGGGAAACCAAGCGGGATGCCGAATGGAGCGAGTTGCCGACTCCGCGCTTCTTGGGCACCAGCTCACTCTAGCTCCGCTGTTTGTTCTTCAAGCTTACCATCTCTGAACCACTTGAAGATGGCGAAGGAGGAAGCTGTTCCAGAGAATAGCAAGAGTCAGAAGAATAGCCATGGAGCCGACAGTGACAGTGAAGACGAGGATGTCTTTCACGAGGCGCGATTTCCTCCCGACGAAGAAGCTGTTAGTTACAACGTTCTGGTCCTGGTTGCAAAGGTCACACACATACTAACTTAAACTGTGTGCAGAGATTGCTGGAAGAGTCGCATGCGGTGAAGGTTGAAGCGAATAAACTCTTCGCATCAGCTTGCTATGATCAAGCGATCTCATGCTACGACCGTGCCCTTGCCTCATGTCCGAACTACCTTGACTACGAGATCGCTGTTCTGCGCAGCAATATTGCAGCCTGTTACTTGAAACTGGAAGATTGGAAAGCAGCAGTAGATGCCGCTACGGCTAGCATCGAAGCTCTGGAGAGATTCCTTCCGTCGTCAAAACCAGATACCAGCGCTGAGAAGGGCGGAGAGAAGAAACAGGAACAACAAGCCGACACAGGTGCCGTCGTGGAGCTTTCTGGAGAGGATGAAGAGGCAGAGAAGCAACTTGAGACCCTCAAGCGGAATGATGAACAGGTCGAAAACGTGAAACGGATACGGGCGAAAGCGCTCATGAGACGTGCTAGAGCGAAGACGGAGATGGGAGGCTGGGCAAATCTACAAGGAGCTGAGGAGGATTATAAAGAGTTGATAGGCATGGATAATCTACCACTTCAGGATAAGAGAGTCGTTCAGAAAGCTCTTAGGGAACTTCCAGATCGGGTAAACAAGGCGCGGGAAAAGGAGATTGGAGAGATGATGGGGAAGCTGAAGGAGGTTGGTTCTCCCCTTCCTGCTGGTTTACTTGATTCCTACTAACCAGAATTTATAGCTTGGAAATGGGATTCTTAAGCCCTTCGGTCTCTCTACCGATAATTTCAATTTCGTCAAAGATGAGGAGACAGGTGGCTATAGCATGAATTTCCAGTCTTGATGACGGAAACATGCGCCAGTGTTGGAGGCAGTCCTCTACGCTCTCCCAGCTTCTGGATACACTTCTGAGTCTATTCCTGGGAGAAGCACTGGACCTCGAGATGCAGATGAAACCTGACCTCCGTCGCGTCACTGTCATGTGAAGCGTTTGCAAGCTCTCCACGACCGCTCCAAGTCACCTAGATGATGCAGAGAACTCAGAGTGTTTTGTACAAACAGGAAATGCGAATAGTCTATGAATAGCGACGGCTTCGCTTATCAGACGCTATACCACTGTCACTTGAAATTTTCAAATCACTGACAGTCACGTCAATATCGAGATAAACATGGGGCGTTGTACTCATACGATTTCTACTCCAAGCATATTATAGAGAAACCGATATAGTAGGAGAGAAAATACCCTTTCATGGAGAGATAGTTCTAGTTAAATTGCGGTTATAGACACAACTGGGTATCGATCAAGTTCGAAGAACTTTCTGACTGTATCTCACAGAGACTGGAACTGCCAGTACTATAGACCAATAGATGTTGCTCTATCTAGCATCTCATCGAGACTTTCTTCCTCACTCCCTTATCCATTCGTGTTTCAGCAAATCTGATGCTGAGTGTCGGACCTTGGGGTTGATTTCAAGCATGCCTCGAAGGAAATCAATAAATATAGGAACTTCAGCATCGGACATGTCGTTAGGTTTTAGGAAAGGCTTTGTTGTGCCATTTAAAAGCCGTCCAAGGCTCGTGGATTTCAAGTGACGGATTCGATGAAGGTTGCCTGGAACAAAGTATCATGAGAAAATAGCATATCCTATGAGTTTATTAAAACATACCCTTTTCATCAAAGAAGTGTGAAGCGCGATTTCCATCCCTTAGAAGTTCATGCGGGAATGGGCCAAGGACCTCAATCATCCTTGCTAGATGGTCATCTTCGACTGTCCAGGATCCATTTTTAGATGCTTCACCTGAGAAAAGGACTATCCCTTGTACAAAGTCCACAAGCTAATGGAATCCAAGACAAACGTCAGAGTACTTTTTACCGTGATACAAATCTGATAGCATAATTGGTAGTGCTTACGAGGCAGCCCAGACTCCATATATCAACTCCAGAATCCCAAGGAGCACCAATTGTCACCTCAGGTGCTCTCAGAGCGGGTGGCTGGATTAGATCTGACAGATGATTGCGCGTCCAAGACGCTATAAAGAAGATAAGTTTCCCCATGTGCAGAAAGGCCCTATTATCTACCTACCTACACCAAAGTCAATTATTCTGATGTGAGGTTCACTCACTTGCGAGATCAGTGGCGTCGGGATAACTTCTCGTAGAGGCACCTCCGGTTGTTGAGGATTCATCCTCGGGGGAACTTCCGACAGATACTGAGAAATAGTCTGGTTCAGATTCTCCAGCTGTAAAAGGATATTTGTCGGTTTAAGATCCATTTAAACAGAGGAGTATCAGAATTGTGGACAAGAACTTTATCCGGGATCTAGTGACATACCAGTATGAATAATCTCACACTCTCTATGGAGGAAGTCGAGGGCAAGGAGAAGCTGTCGTGTAATTCTTTTCACAGACTTCACTGGCAGTTTTCCATCCTCGTACTTGGCAGTTTGGAAATCTAGATGATGTCCCAGAACGTCGAATACAAAACAAACATGTTCTCCGTTCGGTCCTGTATGTTTGAATTGGTCAAGAGACGACGCTACATAGTGGCGGCCTTCATGGGAGCTTTCACGAGAAACCTTGAAAATTTTTGAAAGAACTTCTCTCTCAAAAATGTCATGTGGACCACCATAACAGTCAGCCCTCAGTATCTTAAGAGTTACGTATTTCTGATGCCTGCATTACAATTAGCTTAGATCACACAGTGAAGACCTCACTTACTTCGAGTCTTTAGCTAGCCAGACAGTGGAATACTGACCATAGCCCAGTTTCCTCAATATCGTATATTTGCCAGAGTTAAAGGTATCGCCCAGGGAAACAGGGTGGAAACCCCCAGTTTGGTAACAGTCCGATTCCTCCCTAACTGGATGAGAATTCACACTCTCTAATCGTATTAGCTTAGAAGATGGCCAGAAGAGCTTTGATAAGCGGGATCGAGAGTTTATTAAGGACGCCTTTATTGAATTCATCATCTTGGCAAAGGGGGTTTACATAATATGAAAAAGAGTTGGGCGGAACGGCCCCTATGTATATTGTGAGACACGCTGCCACGTGACAATGTAGCCTAGAATAACCATTAATGTACAAAGTTACTAGAAAACCTTTAAGAATTGTAAAAATTCGTTATCTGACATTATATTTATATTTGAGTTCTCTCTAAGTGCATTTTTGATCTATTGCCATAGGAATAAGCCAAGAACAAGATAGGAATATAAACCTAGTCAGGTTACCCTTTTACATATAAGATATATGCAAAAAGATCCAGTCTAGCCTTTCAATTTCACGCGTAGAATTGTAAATGTCCAAGAATGTCAGATGTGCGATTTCACCAAATATTCGTCGATGCAACTGTGCCCTTTTCTCCTATGTGCAAGATTACGTCCGGCAAATATTCGGGTTCTACAGACAAGATCGTGTCATTTAGATTGCATCCCCAATCCTAGATCCAATTTCTTTGTCTCCGCGTTGTAGTGCACCTCGATAATTTTTATATTAGCTTAATCACGAGGTTGGGCACAAGTTTGTTTAGGTTCAAGGCCAGTTAACAAAAATTAAAGGAATTGAGCAAGAAGTAGTCATAGACCTTGTATTTTGGGCTGATCAAGGCGCCGGACATGGCCAACGGCTTATTGAATATATCAATCTGACATAGGTACGTCGAAAAGATAAACGTTCGGGCAAAGCAATTACAAATTAAAACCTAACCTCTATTCCGTCCATGTCCCATGTCATTAGGGTTAGGTTAGGTGACTGTCGGAGTCATCCTCGTGTCTAACTCCATCATGCAAACTATATAATCGAGTAAATAGTTCAGCCTCCATCCTTTGTGCCGGTTGGGCCCCGTTAAATATCTCTCCCATCATATCTGTTCCGGGTGGGAAGTCGAATTCGAATGAAGGCTCCCATCGCCGCGCATGTTACATAGAACTGCTTGCTCAAAGTGCCAGCGCAAGAGAGCTGGAATAACTCCTTGAGGATCACTAGATCGTCGACAGACAGGATGTAGGACCTGATTGTGGAGTTTCCATGCGTTTGGCTGGAAACTGTAGACTTTATATCCCTCATCTGGATTAACAGAGAGTGAATAACTATACCAAAATTACTGGATATCTCCGCGTAACAGAATTCGATTCTGAGGAGAGTCGACACCGGGTGGGTTGTTGTGTGTGACCAGGTCCATAAATCCTTCCTCAGCAAAATGTTTGCGATAGCCACCGGAACTATATGAGCTGTCCGAAATCCTATCCAGCAGTCATGTTCCGCTTCCATACATTCATCCCCCGAAATCACACAGTGTCTGTCTCGTTATCTTATTTGAGGATGGAACTCGGTTTCATTTTCTGTATTGGCTGGTGACATGGTACGTGGATAGAATCGTTCATCGCTGACGAGGATCTCATCTCCTGGTATTTTTGGAGATAGAATGTATCGACCATGTTGGAGGGTCTCGCCTGTTGGTGATATAGCCCCTGTACTTCCAGCTCTGCGTATTCGGAGCCCGCCATTTGCTTTGAATACTATATTGACGATGTTAATGAATTAGTCTTCTGTGAGGTTGCTTGGAGCACTCAGTCCTCTTTGGGTCTTTCCAGGATTCGAGGTAAACTCAATCCATATATTTCGACCATGCGTACGGTCATTTTTCATGATAATGGTTGCTCATAGAGATATTTGAATGATTCAAGCAAAAGAGTCCATTACTATAAGTATGGTTCATGTATATAAAGTACGCATACATGAAGCAGACTCATATAGGGAGTTGAAGAGTTGACAGGCTTTCTATATGACGAGCGGTTTATAAAGGACAGGAAGTACCAGTGAAAACCTTGTTTAGTGAAGTAATGAGGAGAAGATGTCGGCATATACTGTTAAAATACACTTTTCCTATTACATTAACTATTGTCATATACTGGTTCCATGGAACTTGTGGGAAGTAGCCATGGAATTGAATCTATGGTAGACGTAATGAATGTTATATCCTAGACTATTTTTGAAAAATTTTCTCTTGTTAGTATAATGCAAGCATTGTGATAAAGTACTCATTGAATTCATCTTTTGGGAAGTATATACTCCTGGGAAGCACCCAAATATTCGGTCGGCTACGGGCGCTAGATGCAAATCTCCCTGCAACTTCCTTCATTCTCCTGAAACCTCGGATCTTCGGGCCTTATCAACCTACATCTTTCTTGATTGGGGAGAAGCTAATTATGGGCTGTTCTAATGTTGATTACAGGAGCGAGCTGGGATAAATGCTTCTTTAGCCATCTAAGTGGTAGTACAATCCATAGATAATCAAAAACAATCAAGCGGATTTGTTCACATATGCTACTTCAGCTTGCTCCTTTGTTTCTGTGTAGGGATAAAGTTAATTTTTTTATCGTATCTACTAATTGAAGAAATGTCCCAAGCAAATCATGCTAGGAAGTGGCTGTCACGTTCCTGTCTGATAGTTTATAAGAAGGAGGTCCAGTATAGGGAGTCGGCGGCGTAATACAAGATCAATCATCTTAAGAGATTCTGTGAAAGTCAACGCTAAGAAGATAATGAATCTTCTTATAACTCCCAGACTATTGGAAGGGGAGTTATAATTCTACATCCTTCCGGTTTTTATTACTGATCATTTTCGCAACGTACTTGTATCAGCGCGGTCTTCCAAATCCCTCCGGAAACCCCGCAGCGGAAAACCCCCGTAAGAGCCGAAACAATGCCTGTCGGTGTTGCACATCGGGGCTTCAAGTATCCCAACAGAGCGGAGGATGAAGAAACTAATGTGGGTGATGCTGGAAGCTCCACTAGCCAGCACGACGCGCTAAGGTACGCATTGCATATTAACGGTCCTGTCTCCGAGCTTTTTGAGGGACAGATCATCCTCTTCAGAAGACATTACACGTTTGACTGACGATTATTTGGAAAGAGATGGTGACCCTCAAGACTACATCGCTGGGGGAAATCCGCGGCAAGACTGTCGATGGCGTGACCCAGTACCTGGGAGTCAAATATGCCTCGTTGAAAAATAGGTTGGCAGATGCTGAACTCGTAGAGAAGCGCGATGGGGATATCCTCGATGCGACAATGGACGGGTAAGAGCATATCCACCACAAACGATCATTGTTTAATAACTGCAGACCAACTACGCCGTCCCCTCATTTCGGTTGCCATTTGGAACAAAGCGCTGTGCAGCATACTCTTCCAAACAAGGAACTCTCCCAATCGGATCTTAATTGCCTTAACTTGAATATTGCGGTTCCTGAAGGCACAACATCAGCGTCGAAACTCCCCGTCTTTTTATTCATTCATGGCGGTGGATTCGCTATTGGAGCCAATTCTTGGCCGCAGTTCGACTGGACTCGGCTTGTTAAGCTTTCTGTAGAGAAATGCTTCCCTATCGTAGCCATTTCAATGAAGTGAGGCTCGAGCAAAAGTATCATTCCTGCACTCTGAAATTGCTAACTGAATCAGTTATCGTTTGGGAGCTTTTGGATTCTTAACATCAGAGGAGCTCCGCCAGGCCGGTTACAAAGCGAATAACGGCATTCGAGACCAGAGAGTCGCTATGCAATGGGTCCAAAAACATATTCGTGATTTCGGAGGTGATCCAGACAATGTCACTCTAGCGGGAATGAGTGCAGGCGGAGGTAAGACGTCTTTCGTTTTTGACCTCAATTAGTAGCACCATACTGATGCTTAGGCTTTCTAGAATCCGTAACTCTCCATCTCCTGTCAGACAAACCTCTCTTCAAGCGGGCGATCGTGATGAGCGGTACTTATCTCCTTTTACCGCCACTAGAACACAGCCTCCAGGAGGAGAGCTATAATGCGGCGATCGCGGCTTTAGGATTAGAAGACAAGACACCTAAAGAACGGATGAAAGTGCTACTTGAAACACCAGCCCAGGAAGTCATTTCCAAATTGCCTCCGTCTATCGCCTTTCTTCCTGCAGTCGACGGCGATCTGATTCCTCATACACTTACCTTTTCCCAGACTGCAGATAGAGATTCCAAGCTTCTTAAAGGTAAGGACTGGTGTAAAGACTTGATAATTGGCGACGCGCAAATAGATGTGAGTATCGATTCAGACCACTACATCAACCCTTCTGCTAATAGACCATTTCACTGAAAGGCAAGCATCACAGCCTTTCTCCATAGTCATCTCAAGGATGGAGTCGCAAAGAAATTCGTTTCGGCTATGCGCAGCGTTCTTTCAGCCTACCCAAATGAGGTAGAGGAGATCCTCTGGAAATATGGTGTGAAAGAGAACCTGTCAGACGAGGAAGTGTTTGTCGGGTTTATCGACTTTCTCCACGATATCTCGTTCTTCGCTCCGGTCTTGGCATTCGTTAAAGGCTGGAAAGGCAACACTTACGCATATTATTTCAACGAAGGCAACCCGTGGGAAGGACCGTGGAAGGGAAGAGCATCCCATATCCTCGACCTTGCATACTTTTTCCAGAATTACAGAGAGTTCCTCGCTCCAGCACAACAAGGTGTGGCTACAGCACTAGCAGAGGACTTCTTCAAGTTCTGTCATGGAGTGGCACCGTGGCCAGCTGTGAAGGACGGTAACATTGGGAGTGGCTTTGCGGCCCGCGTTTATGGTCCGAGCGATAAGAAGCTCGCTGCTACTGTCGTGTCGCGGCCCTATGGTGGAGAGACCATGCGGAGAAGCATCCTCTTTGACTATGCAGATAAGATTTCGCTGGACGAGTTTGCGAAGGTGTGGGAAGTATTCAAGAGCAGTTGAGTCGAGAGCCACGTTACCAGAAGAGATATGATCGAGCGACGACGTGTCTCCGCACCAAAGCTCAAAATGGGCCAGGGTGTTGGGAAAATCTCAAGAGCTTGTGTTATAGCGCCCAAAGTGGCGGGGAAAGGGAATAGCATTTCGCTAGTATGTGGGGATTTAGCTCTTCAATACTATGGCATAGTTACGATCGAGAATACAAATTGGCTAAAATGACCGATACCTGTCTTGCGCGACTAGGTACTTCAAATTTAGCAAATTAATACAGGGTTAGCTCATTCAAGATTGATCGGCGAAAACATGGGATGCACCGTTGTGATAGCAGTGATAAGAAGTTTGGCCTAGATTAAAGCAACTTTAGGACTCTGCAATCGCCTGCCAAACTAGGCAATGGGCATGAACCTTAATCTTTCACCTTCGCTCTTGGTAAACAATTATCAGCATAGCGAGCCGACATCACTTCTACGACAGTTATGACAGCTATCGTTAGGAAACCACCGGTTACTGAGATATTCTTGTCCTAGGAGAAGCCGTTGGCGTCGAAGACTTACAGATACCGCACTTTGCTTAGCTACACTGCGCACGCTATCATGGGAAGTCTGAAATTGACCATCGCTCACGGCATGCTTCCCAGTCTACCCTACACCTTACAGCTGAAGTCCAGGACCGTATAACGGCCAACGCAAGATAATCACATCATAAAACGATATGGGGTTTCCATGGATCATGAATGGTCGTGTGGCGGTGGAGGTAAGCTTTATCTCTAGCAAGGACAATGATCCTCGTGCTGATAAGCTCGTAATAGAGACGGTACCTAATTCGCTAACTCCTCCGACGTCGATCACCCTCTCGCAGTAAGCTTGAGACCTGCAAGGATTTTAAGCTCTATGGAGTAATCAATGGCCGGATCTTCTTCCTATTCAGACCCCGCCAGGTCCCATCGTATCGGTTTAGCTCATCCTTGCGGCGATAAGACCTCACGGCGGATAGGAAGGGCTCGTATCTCTTTAAACATGGTAATTCCAAGTGCTCCTCAATAATAATAACTGATGCATGGAGTGGAAACATTGCCCACTAGGAAGTATCGATATTTTTATCGCACTTTGGACTGCTTCTCTCAATGATCGGTAGATATATCGGCCTTGGATGCACTAAGAGCAGCGTCCCCATAACCGCTGCCAGGAGTCAGTTTCCACACTAAGTACCCTGTGAAGGAGTGCAGGCATCTTCATTTTGACTTACTTCTTAGGTCTATTGCATACTTACCACTCACTGTTATATTTACCCTTTTTATTTCCATCGCCCGGCTGCAGACCTAGCTACTGATTCAGCATGGCGGACGGGTTCCAAGTCAGCCCAATTTTAGGGCAAGGCGTTGGATATGGCCTTGTCGTCGGGCTTGGAGCTGCTTTCGCTATTGGAATGTCGTTTGTTTCGTGGTTCTTGAGTCGATATGCAAATGAGGTTCAAGATTCAGAGATGTTCATGACGGCCAAACATTCCGTCAAGATGGGCCTTACCGCTTCCGCCGTTGTGTCTTCATGGACAATTGCTGCGACCCTGTTAACTTCTACGACTGGTATGTGCCAGAACTACTGGTTGAAATAGCAGAGCGTTAATAGTTCAATAGAGGGTTATGCATATGGAATTTCTGGTCCATATTGGGTATGGTCAGCTTCCTTGCAGCTATTCGAGGACCCTCCAGCTAACTGATGATAGTATGCTGCGGGTGCATCAGTCCAGATTTTGCTTTTTTCTGTGGCTGCCATTGAGCTCAAGCGCAGAGCGCCTAATGCGCAGACCTTTCTACAAGTGCGTGATAAACGCTTTTTCCTGTTCAACGATTCTCGTGGCTGACTTCATCAGGTTGCGAAAGTACGATATGGGGTTCCGACGCACATAATTTTCTGCTGCTACTCTCAGTTCTATCAAATCATATCAGCTGTCAATCTGCTTGTTGGGGGTTCGGCTGTATTCTCGAGTCTCACGGGAGTGAATCGCGATGCGCTTTGCTTTCTGTTCCCGATTGGAGTGGTGATCTATACTCTTGCAGGAGGCATTAAGGCGACGTTTATCACGGACTGGGTACTTTCACTGATACAGCTGCATCTGGAGTAACACTGATTGTTTTCTAGGTACACACTGTTGTAATTTACGTCATTATGGTCATGTCTATCTTTGTCGTCTACACCACCTCGGACACTATTGGTTCTACGGACCGGATGTGGGAATTGCTTCAGGAAGCCGGAAGACTACACCCCGTGTCTGGAAACGCTGAAGGAACATATCTGACTATGCGTAGTGAGAGTCAGTGTTCATGTTACATCTTGTTATCAAAAGAACTTGGTATGCTCATTGCTTTCTAGATGGTGGCTATATCGGTCTTATCTTCGTCGGAGCAGGCTTCGCAGCAGCTGTTGACTCTCAGCTTTTCCAAAAAGCAATAGCATCGGATCCGAGGAGCACTGCAATGGGTTACCTCCTGGGTGGAACATGCTGGTTTACGATCCCATTTGTCCTGGCAACTACTTATGGTCTTACGGCAGCTGCTACTGAACATCTACCTGTCTTTCCCACCTTCCCGAATCGCATGACGGCGTACGAAGTATCATCCGGAATGGCAATGCCATATGCAGCTATTGCCAGTGAGTTCTCCTGTTGAAATAATTAGTAGACGTTTACGTTTACATACTGACTTTATTCCAGTCATGGGAAAAGGCGGTGCTGTGGCCATTCTTCTTATGGTCTTTATGGCCGTGACGTCTGCCATGTGAGTGCTACATCTATACTAGGTTAGGATTCTGCTGACGTGTCATGCTTTAGGTCCTCGGAAACCGTCGCAACAACTGCTCTTCTGACGTACAATGTGTACAAAGCATACATCAATCCGAAAGCGACAGGGAAACAGATGATGCATTTTTCTAACTGGATTGTGCCTCTTTTCGCTGTTGTGTCGTCTGCAATTGCTGTCGGAATGAATCATGCCGGCTTCTCGGTTGGATTTCTTATCACTGCTATTGGAATTGTCGTTGACTCGGCTATTGTACCAATGGCATGCACTATCATGTGGAAGAAGCAGTCCACTGCTGCGGTCATGATAGCGCCGATACTATCCTCCGGGGCCGCCATTCTTGCCTGGCTGCTGATGGCGCGGCATGAGTATGGAACGATCAATATTACCACACTGCAAGGAAATCTTCCGCTTGTGGCTGGCAACATGATGTCCCTCACAGGGCCAATCCTTCTGACTCCTCTCATTACTTATATCAAGCCTGAAAACTTCGACTGGGAGATATTTAAGCAGATCAAGCCGCCTCAGGATGAACAAGACATGCTGTCTGCACAAGACCGGACGCCTGCTCAAGTGGAATGCACAGGCGATGCTGACAGCATAGAGCATGCGCAACATGAAAAGGTCCTGCTGCGTTCTCGAAATATGGCAATCGTCGTCAGTATCTTTTTGACTCTTGCATATTTGATCCTGTGGCCCGTTCCCATGTACGGCACCAGCTACGTCTTCTCGAAGGGCTTTTTCAAAGGTTGGATCGTCGTTGTCTTCCTGTGGGCCTTTTTCGCCATGATGACCATCACTCTTCTTCCAATCTGGGAGGGTCGGGACGCCATCAAGAAGCTGTTCATCTTCGTATCCCGTGGTCGCAAGGCTGTGCCAGAAATGACTCCTATCACAGTGGGTATCGAGGTCACCGAAAAATCGGCCAGAGAATCTGGAATGGAGATCCAGGGAGAGAAATTATAATTTGGGGAAAGCGATACGTTATATATATATGTTTCATACCTTTTTAACTGTTTCTTACGTCGAAATAATACACACAATTTTCGACGAATCTTATATGTTTCTTGATAGACGATAATTGGTCATTCAGCAGGAGTAGGATAATAGAGACCAAAAATAAGATCAGCGCTATTTATCACAGAGTTGGAAGTCTAGATCGCAAAGTAGGGGACGATTATACGTCATTTCCGATGCTGTTAGTGATAGCTATGCAAATTAAACAAGATGGTTGAGTCTAAGACTATTTGGGGTTACATACCAACTCCACAATTATTAATGTCTTATTATTATTGCAATTAATTCGTCTGCCTGTTAAACTCCAGCAAAGAACAGGGAAAAAGGCGGACTAAAAACCCCGATCGGGTGGGCTTACCATAGGTGGAAAGTCGATTGAGTTATCTACGGCTTGGCTTCTGATCTAAGTAAGTTTGGACCCCGCCATTGATCAAATCTACGGCCGGAACCCGAGGATTCCACCATTTATTGAAGGCGGGAGTAATCATCTTGGCAGACTGACGTGAATATCTCGACAGATAAAAATCTCCGCTGCACTCTTAAACTGTTTGGTGAATGAATTTACAATCTTTTCGCAGCTGTTGAGAACATGGCTTTTCCATGACACATCCACCTTATTCTTGCGCATTCAGCGATATAGTCATATCGTTGGTGTATTTTTAGTAATATGTTAGAAATGAAATCTGCAGCATCTCTATTTGTTTCTGTTTCGCGGACAAGAGGCACAACATCCAAACCACCGCGATTTTTGAGATGGAGGTCATCTAAGATTTTTATCATCACTGTGGTAACCTTCGCAGTGTTTACGGTATGGTGGGAATTTGGCACCTTATTTGATTGAAAAATGACTGATCTGATTCCGCTTCTGATGACAGGATGTCTTTCTCTATGGTATTGTGTGTTCCCTTTTGTCGCAATTATTGAGGATTTGTGGGTGTCACGACTAACACTGCACAGATCGTTCCAGTCACTCCTACAGCTTTGGAACTGAGAGTGGGACTGCAACCATGGGAAAGTGAGTCCTCTTATTTAGATGCTCTGGGTAGATCTTGATTCTAACTCTCATTATAGCCCAAAGATGGACGTCTATTCTATTGGCTCTCTACGGAGCTGCTTTGTTGGCTGCCTCGCGTGAGTCCTTCTAAGTCACTCCTCAAAGCAGAGTCAATACTAACCGAGTACAGCGGTCTTTGGATATCTTTCCGATAAAATGCAATCCAAACAATTACCTTTGATTGGAGGTCTTCTTGCTTTAGGTGCGGCCACAGCTCTGCTCTGCGTAGGGACTAACATGGGTCTCTGGATCGCGGGGCGGATCTTCCAGGGCATTTCTGCGGCCATGGTATGGACCGTTGGGCTGGCCCTCGCGGCGGATACAGTTGGAGTTAGCGGTATCGGAGAAGTAATGGGATTCATGGGCATGGCTTTCAGTGCAGGGACGATGATTGGTCCTCTTCTGGGAGGTGTCATTTACGAGAACGGTGGATACTACGCTGTGTTTGCTATCGCATTTGCCTTGATTGGCGTGGACATTGTCCTTCGCCTGGTCATGATCGAGAAGAAAGATGCACAGAAATGGCTTGACGCTCCGGATACTCCTCTATCTACCGGAGAGGAAACCATAGAACGAAGATCGTCTACTGGGGAGATGAGTATGGAGAACGCAGCACCTGCATCGATACCCCTCGAAGAAGTCAATGATGAGCCTGAAGCACCACCTTCAAAAAAGAAGACTCGTTTACCGCCAACTCTGACCCTTCTAGCGTCTCGAAGGATGATTGTTGTTCTATTTGGCTATCTTGCACTGTCCATACTCATGACATCATTCGACAGTGTCCTGCCACTTTTCGTCCAAGAGACCTTTGGCTGGGAACAGACCGGTCAAGGTCTCATCTTCATACCTCTTCTTATACCTCATTTCCTTGACCCGCTTTTTGGCAAAATTCTCGACCGCTATCCGAACTCGGGGAGATTCCTGGCCGCAACAGCCCTCTTCTTTTCTGTGCCTGTTTACGTCTTATTGCGCCTCGTCGATCACGACTCAATAAGACAGAAGATATTGCTCTGTGCACTTCTTGCCCTGGTTGGCGCGGGATTTGCAGGCAGTCTGTGTCCCCTTTTTACTGAAGTATCTTACCTCATCTATGCTAAACAGCGAGAATCTCCCGATATCTTTGGCGGCAGCGGTGCGATGTCTCAGGGTTATGGACTGTTCAATGCTGCCTTTGCTGCAGGCAGTCTGATTGGTCCTGTTTGGTCTGGTTTTATGCGGAATGACTACGGATGGGGAACCATGGCGTGGACTCTGGGTTTGCTAGCAGGCGTGGCAGCTATAATACTATTTTTGCTCTTGGGGGGATGGATCGGTCACAGAAACAAAGGTCAAGGAGAAGGAGATAACGAGGGAAATTATACCTGACTTTTCACGGAAGGCGACCGCTGACCTCCTGTTATCTGTTATCATGGCTACCACTGGAGCATCCACCGTTAGTGCCGTTCTTGCATTATTCTTAATAATGTTTCGGGATTCGAAAAACAAACATATCGACATCATCGGCGCCTACTCACGAGACAGCAAGATTTCAGTTAGACATACTCCCCACTTTCGGTTTGATCTTGCTCGAGGCGTTTCAGGAAAAGGTCTGGTGAAGTTGAGGTTTCGGCGGCAGATAGATTGTTTCTCGGGACATAACATATAGGCCCATCTCATGACAACAAAAACTAAAACCATTAGATTGACACGATAATCATAATATCAAAGCTTTGAGATAAAATGGTACGCAGCTCACCTTTAATAATCGTATTTACTCCAGAGACTCATATGTCATAGCAGCTCTCAGCCGATATGTCTCTTTCGGGTTCTCGAACATAACTCAGAAATTTTTTTTTTTTTGCGCACATCATCATGTTCTACATGTTCAAGTCCTCTGCCCCACAGTGTTATCTTATTTCCCGAAGCAGTGCGAATTCAGGTACCCCGTACCGTTTGGAGATGAGCCACCATAACCATCACAACAACCATAGGCCTATCATTCTCATTTAAATAGAACTAAACCCCAACAAGAAAACTCTGTCTTATCAAAATCACAGCCGAAACCTCCAGGGGCAGAAACACCAAGACTGACATCATCTTCGATGACCCCACACGGCCCCACATTAGCATCGGGGAGGAAGTTGGAGAAGATTCACCTCAAGTTGGAGATAGCGGGGCTCAACGGCAAAGAAGGAAAAGCTAAGGACCGAGATGAATAATGGAGTCTATGGTGGAATTAGAGGGGAATCAGGCTGATTCCTCCATTATTGTTGTGTCATCCGGGATAATTGTTACAGTTGAGTACTGTGTGAAGCAAGATGGCAACTCACTCAATCAAGCACGACAAACTCAATGCAACTTTCGTCGGGACCGTTGTAGAGAGCCACGGTGAGAGAATACATGCGTTTCGAGGAATCAAATATGCTTCTATACCGGGAAGATTTGAACTTTCGAAACTAGTGGATGATTGGGAGGGAAAAGTTGTGGATGCGACGAAGTACGGGTATGTGTTCTACTTTATATTGTTTTTTTGATAGTTATTTTTGTGGGTTGAAGTTTTATTCTGAGATCTTATTGTACGATGCAGGCCGAGATGTCCCCAGGTAGACATTGACGTGCGACATCTATTGCGCATATCGGAAGACTTCAAAATCGAAGATGAGCCGGAAGAGGAGTTCGAGTGCTTGAATTTGGAAATTGCTTGTCCTGCGACGGTATCCTCGTCTAAGCCTTTACCAGTTCTGTTGTGGATCCATGGTGAGCTTCCGGAGCTGCTTCTGCAGAGTAGATAGCAGAAGCTAATATGGTATGCTAAAGGTGGCTCGCAAATCGTGACATATTGCTCTGGGGCTTCGAAGATTTGTGGTGAGAATTATCCTGTTCATATTCTCCGATACTTGACAACTGATTCATGTGCTATGCAGACACCACTCGAATAGTCGCCGACTCTATCAAAGCCGGAAAGCCAATTATTGTCGTATCCATCAATTATCGTCTGAATATATTCAAATTCGGAGATGGAAAAGAAAAGAATCTCGATGTTAAGGACCAAAGGTTGGGAATTGAGTGGGTGAGGAAGTACATCGCAGGATTTGGTGGTGATCCAGTGAGAATGTCGATGTCTTGACAATGCAAGTATTACTGGTGTTGACAATACGTAATAGGAAAACATCACACTGGCTGGAGAGAGTGCTGGAGCCATCTACGTCCATGTACACACTATTACGGGACCACCAGTGAAGAGAGCAGTTCTGGCTTCAGGGTCGCTGTACTTATCCTCTCCATTACCGGTAGAGAGGGGAGACGCGCTCATCAAGAACCTACAGGCAAAGACGCAGGAATTCGAAGGAAGGACACTACGTGAAGCTTCTGTTCCGGCATTGTTGAAGGCTCTCACTGTATGCAATGTCAACACCATGTGGCTGCAAGAAGAATCAGAGCTTGAGAACTGGGAGTCGCGGCCGGAGCAAGTGGATGAGCTTATGATTGGTGATGTTGAATATGAGGTTTGTCCACTAATACAGGCTAGCAGTAAACCAAAGCTGACATGCTTTCGCAGTCTGTTATCTGGCGAAATGGCATCGAACTTCTCGACGGGCAGACCATCGCAACCGCTTTCGAACAGAACCCCGAATGGGGCACCAAGCTACGAAAGCTCTACCACGTCGTTCCAGACCGACCAACAGCCTGCAAACTGGGTGCATTGGACCTCGTGAATGACGCCCGCTACACCCTTCCCGTGCAGCTCATCTCGGAGAAAGTTCAATCTGCAAAGAAGCACGTCTACAGATACGTAATTGACCAACCTAACCCTTTCCAGCCATCTAGTCGCGCCCATCATGCCGTCGACCTTCTCTTCCTCTTTGGTGGTGTGGACTTGTCCCACAACAGAGCCGCAGAGGCTGTCGGACAAGAGATGCGTAGCCGCTGGATTCGATTCGTCAACGGGGAGGCACCCTGGTCGCCAGAGCGGAGGTTCGCATTCGGGCCAGTAGGAGAGTGTAAGGAGATAGATGAGCAGCAGTTCGCGGTGCGAAGGAGGGTCCCACACCTCAAGGCTTTGAAGGAAGCTGGTGCGGATGTCTATCTGCCTATTGTGTTCGCATTGACTGCTGGGAGGATAAGCTTGCTGAATTAAGTACGGAAGAATGGATATCCGCAACTACATATATCTACCTGGATAGGACATGTCGTGTACAGTTATACATAGATTGAGGGGAGTTCATAATCCCGAGAATGTATGCCGGACCTGTCCGGGTGTAGCGTCCAGGGTAAAATCTGGGGTATGCACTTACTCGGATGTAAATAGCGTCGTATGCTGGGCTGTGGGATAAATTTAATTTAGAGACAGCTCTCACAACTAGGAATTGTGAATTCTATGCAACGAATGACGCGATACACTGAACAAAATTCAATATGACTGTTGCCCTATTATCGCAACGTGGGGTACCATGTTAAATGGCATCCAATTGCGCATTTTTGTAGCCAAGAAAAAAGTGAATAGCACAGATATGATAATAAATAGTAAACCGACTTAGCCAAAACTGCTACAGCGTATTCTTATGGATCCTATGATTATGTGCATCGGATATATACAATTTCAAGCGTTACTGGCGAATTCACTCCCATTAATCCCCGTGGAATGTATTTTTATTCTAGATTAGAGACCTCCACATTTTAATAAAGTCACAGGCATGCATTGCCTGACATATGCGGATGTTCTCATTCTTCTTCTCCTCCGCCATGTAAGACTGTCTATATCTGAGGAAGTAGATTCTCTTAACTTCTACAGATCTTTCTCACGTGTTGCTGATTTATAGTTGGCAAACCCGTCTCTCGAGCCCAATTGATAACTTAGGAAATTTATATATTGAGTACAGACGACGCTAGCCACGATACATATCATATCCATACGAACATAACAGACTGGGACTGTACGGGATATCGAACATCTCATCGTTGACTTAGTGAACGCCATTCCCCTCTCCATTCCCATTGGCGTGGATGGACAAACCCTTAGCTTTCCTAGCTAGGATCTCCTCTACCTCCTTGGCGTGGTTCGAGAAGTTGTCGACAAGGTTATCCCACATCTTAGGTTCATGCTCGTGTCTCTTGTCACTATTCCAGGCATAATCAGTGATTGTGAATGGACGGCTAGACTCGAACATGAAAGCAATCGAGGCCTGGGATATCTGCATGACAGGAGGGGGTTGCTCGGAGGCAGCTTTGAATTCCTCGTATGCGACACCGTGGGGGACCACTGTGAGTGGGTGTTAGCTGGCGTCAGAGTAGCAGCGAGATGGACAGGTTACACGTACTTCCGCATTCGAAGGAGACGCTACCGGGCTTGAACTCGTCCGAACGACCGGGATATTCTCCATAAATAAGACCCATAAGTTCGGAAGCGACGTTGCGGTGGTAGTAAGGAGGACGATATGTGTCTGGAAAGTCAATTAGTCAACGCTTTATAGGGACTTGGTTTCTCCAGAATACTTACGCGAGGCGACATCCCATCGGGGAGAGAAAATCAGAATGTCGGCCAGAGGAGCAGTTGGGTCGCGGGACTTTGCGGTCAGGACGCAGAAAATGGACGGGTCGATATGATCCACTGAAATCGAACCGACGTTGACGAACTTGGTCAGATCGTACTTGTAAGGAACCTATATATTTAGTCCTGGGATTTTGGGATACACAGTATAGATGTCAACATACATAGTTGCCATGCCAAGCGACAACGTCGAATGGGCTGTGATTCTGGGTGCTTTTGAAGAACTTTCCTCCCAGCTTGTAGACAATCTCCCAGGGCTCCTTGAGAATCTCATACTTCGCAACAGGGGTCAAGAAGTCACGAGCATTGGCTAAGCCGTTAGCACCCAGAGGTCCCAGCTCAGGCAGCTCGAAGTTGGCGCCCCAGATCTCCAGGATATAGCCACGAGACGGGCCGTCAGGCAGTTCGACCCGGAACCGAAGACCTCTTTGGATGACAACAATCTCACCCGGCTGGACAAAGAGAGGACCGAATTCAGTCTGAATATCCAAAGCACCCTGCTGGGGTATAATGCAGAAATCGCCATCCGAGTTGACGAACGCCTTCTTCTTCATGCTAGTGTTCGCGGTGTAGACATGCGTGGCAATGCCCTCCCTCAGCGTTGGGTCACCGGAGCCAGCAACAGTCTTTAGACCGGTAACGAAATCGACTTCCTCTGAAGACGGGACATCGAATGGCCTCCATGCTAACTGGGTTGGAGATACGTGCACTCTTGGGTTGATGGGTAAGAAGTTGGACTCTGTGTCCTTGTTGTCAGGCAGATCCGTCTATATTCGAATTAGTGTAATCCGACTGTTTTCAGGTTTCCACATACAAATCCCTGGTGTGCCACTGCAGGGCGAGCACGGTAGAGCCATGCTTTCTTGTTGCAATGGCGTGGAGCCACGAAGGCAGATGCAGTTACCTGTTCAGCATACAAGCCGAAGCGGACATTTCGCGGGCTGTTCTGACCCTGTGGAATGGTGCCAGGAATAGCCTCAGATACAAAACTGTATCACCTCCACATCAGCCTGTTGAATTGCTAGATGCAGTATTGTTTATAACGTACGAATTTCCAAAGCCGGCTTGGTACTATTTCCTATTAGCATGAATGAACAGGGAATAAATAGTGGCCAATTAAGTACCTCATAAGGATCGTTCTTCCTGGTGTTGAATGAAGGGATCGCGCCGTCCTTCTGGGTCTCAGCCCAATGAAAGATCTTCTGATACTCCTGGGGATCGGTCAGGGCGCTTGTTGACGCTGGCATGATGGGCAAATTTCAATTCGTCTTAAAAATGGTCAACAACAATACATGATTTTTGACACAATTATTATTACCCGAGACTTACAATGGATCCCAGGAGCCGTTAAGAAGGCTCATTCATATACATGCTGCCCCAATATCTTGTTCCTCCATTTCTGTGGGGCTGATGACATCTGATCAGTACAGTAAGATCTTTGTCATGACAGGGGTCTTTCTCAAACAGTATAAGTTGGCATCATGTGCCCACATTGTTCATGCCGGATTATAGATAGAACTCCTACTCGGCAAGTCGGTTTGCCGCGTGTGCCCAGGGAGTAAGTATGCCCCAACTTGGAGACCGGGGAGGATTGCGTTCTACCGGGAGTCCCCAGTCGATCCTCGGGGAGGGAAATGTGATGTGGGGTAGGTATAGAAGCAAATCGACTTAAAGCAGCTGAATGAATTAGTGAGATCGCTGGCTAGGCTCAGGCTTCGCAACACTGCTCTATCGATTGTCAAGCAGCGAAGTCTGGTGCCGACCAATCCCCACATCACATCCTCCCCGAATTTCTGTGGAGAGCTCTATCTAGTAGACGGGATTTATCATGCTCTCAACTGCCGAAGTGCTCTAGAACATCCAAGACAGTTTCGGAGCTGCTGAAACCGACTTCCGTCTCGATATCTATTATACGGCTTCGGGAATAGAGACTGAGTTTCCTGAACTTCTACTCCGTACAGGGATCCACAACCAACTTGCGACAAGTCACCTGATCTTACAGTGTTGATCATTCAAGAATATGAAGGATAGAGTACAATCGTCTTCTGCCTAGTGAGAAACCATTGTCGTGTCAATCATTTTCAATCGTCCCTTCTGCGTGAGACCTTTGGTAAACGGGTCTGGGTCTGCAAGTTCTCTTCTAGAGAGCCACCCCTGTCAGTGGAAAGTTTATATTCTTCTTGAAAAATGCTTTCACAGGTTGAGGAAAGCTGCTTATTGAGTCAGAAAGAGTATGGGGTATCTGAATTTCGAGCGCAGATTTCTCGGTTAAGTGTGGAGATATTCGAGGCCAGCGCCACACAAGCAGGATGACAACACTCAGTAGGATGGCGCCCTATAACTCATAAATAGGCAACAGGAAGATAAGGAAGAGGGCGCATATATGAAATGACTATACTATGGCGCAAGAAGTCTATAATTGAATGCTTTAAAAGCGCGGGGACCTTCCGAATTTATAGCTGAGGGTCGCCGCTGGTACTTTTATCGATATGCGAGGTCAGCAACATGATAATAGAGTGACAAAAGCATCATTGCCTATCTAGTATTATTAACCCACGCTCCTGATAGGGCTAACTAGCCATTTTGCCGAGAAATCACACAGGTTGCTGATAAGCATCCGTAAGGGAGCATTAAGAATCTATTGGAGGCCTCGATGTAGATTAAGATAGATACAGCAGAGTCGAGGAAACAAAACAAGAATTTAAACGATAAATGTCAAATGCGAATCTACGAGGGATGATTACTGGGCAAGGTAGAAAGGATATATTGGAAGCATGAATTTCGAATTGCTACATCCGGCATCAGTCTGCATGATTTACATGGAATGGAACTACGGCCCATAGGCAAGCATAAAGCCTCAATTATAGATTGTTAGAAAAACCTATCTTATATGTTACCAAAAGAGCCTGCTCTTCAAGCTTCAGATAGAATGCCAACATCTCAGATGACCGTCGACGGCCTTCCGACTAACTCATCAAGCTCCGTCCATTGATTCTTCAACGCTTCGATTATCCAACATGTTTTCCACCCTATAGTTTCCTTGACTCTTTTTAAGAAATTAATTGCCCCCTTGCGTTGTGCTTCGTGTAATAAGCAATATCCATCTGAGATAGCAGGCAAGGATTAGTGTCATCAGCCCTAGTGGAGATAATTGACAGACGTTTGTACTGTACTTACAACTACATAGAAGGTGACTTGCAGTAAAGTTCGCATTTTCAGCGGTGTCGTTGGAAATTGCGATTCCAATTATATTGGTTAAATAAGAGGCAGCCACAGCCTGAAAACGTTTAGTATGTATCGAGGACTATCCAGTGGCATCCTCCTGCTCACCTCTGCGGTGTGCCTCAGCTTCGCAGCCTCGAACCCGCCAGCGGATTGACTGAGTGGCTTATGAATGGTTAATAGAAGCATTGCACCGTAATAGTACTGCATGCCAACAGCTATTATAGGGACGCTCAGCACATAGCCATGATAGCGAGATAATAAAAAGGAACACCTATACCTGCAGCGGGTGAGAGCATCCAGAACTCCGGGAACGGCTTTCCTTCGTTTGGTTCTGCGTCGCGATAATTCAGCGGTGTGAAGGAAGAAGGCTTCGATTCGTCCCAGCTCTCAATTTCCTTGTGTAGAAAGTGCCAATCCTGCAAGCTCTCTGAATCCCCTTCCCCATTATATATATGGCGTAAGATCTTTGCAAACAGAAAACATATCACGTTAGTATAAGAACCGTCATCACGGAGCAGAAGTGCATCAGAGCGCTCATAATTTTCAAGGCATAATTCCAATGGCTCGTGATACACAACAGAGACGTAGACGGCCTGTCGAAGAAAAAGCCAGCTTGTAGCTTCGACAAGCCCTCCCGAAGAAGAGAACTTGGCAAAGACATTAAGTAGACTGGTGGACCCCAGAAAGTGTTGTCTTTCGTCTGTCTGATTCTCGAGCTCCTCGTAATGGCGTAAAAGCACAACGGTAACAAGGAGGTTCGCATCGTATGTATCCTCCGGACGAGAAAGGGCCGGGATTAGAAGCTCCAAGCAACGGTCATGATAAGTACTAGCTTCCAATTGTGTTTGGCCTCGCATGATTGAGTCATGACGAGATGCCACCGCTAAAAGAGCAAAGAGCAGCATCGGCTCATGCAGTGCGCGTCGAGGAACCTCATTACCAAAGTGGTATTTTGCGTCGGACACATCGAGCTTACAAATTGTCAGTAAGGAGGTAATTTAAAGTTATAGCCGAAACTTGAAAAACTATTAGTCCTATTGCTTACCCATGGTGATATCTTCTGAATGAATAGCCGAAGAAGGAAGGCTTCACGTGGAGAAAGAAAGGAGTGACAAGAATCTCGACGAGGAAGACTGCTGGAAACAAATGCCTGGTCAAGGGAGATGGAAGAGTCTGAATAATGTGTTTTGGTAGGCGATGCGACTTCGGGGAAGTAGTTCACGGTTGTGGGTGATGATCGCGCATTGTCAACTGGATCTGCATGTCCTCTGACAGATGTATGGCTATCTCGCGTCACTTGACCTTCTGTCGTCGACTGGCCTTCTGTATAAGCAGGACTCCAATCAGGCGATGCATCAGAGTTTTCAGAATCTGGAACGTCTGCGAAGTGATCCTCGGTTTTGGGATCATGCTCATCTGCAAAAAGAGATGGCGAGGGCACATTGTGACCACGGGGACCTAGGTCGATTTCGGTTGGAGCGTCACCATTCTCATCGACAAATTGCACTATACCATAGCCTCTGTTAGTGATTACCTCGCAGATCTGATTGTAGGACACGGGGAAATAAGGCTGTTGTCATACTAAAACAGAAGGGATGATGACGTCAAAGAGCCTCCAAAACAAGAGGGCAAAGCAAAACAGAAGAATACATACGCGGCTTCGAAACCTCAACCCACGGCTGCCCCCTATCCCACGCAAGAATAAACCTCGATCGCGCATCTCCTTCTTTCTGATATGTGTGACGAACAAGCTTGAAACGATACCGAGGTGCAAACTGGCACGGGCGGCCGATCTCTGCACACTTAGTACATGCAGAAGCGCCCTCAAGAACGACACATTTGCTATGACGGCGCCGACAGTTCCTGCAACCTATCTTTACCATAGTGAGCCCGAGAATGGGGGTTCATGATTCATTTCTGTGTTTTACGCAGGGATTGATATCACTATTTTCTCCAGTGCGGAGTCCCCGCGTTGAGGATGTGGGGATGATCTATCGCCGAGAGCGCCACAACTTACCTATATCAGTAATTGCTAAGGCCGGATTCGACGGGTATCTAAGTCTAGTCAAGGTCACTACCATATTGGAGATCTGGTATACTCTTCTTGTATTATAAAAAGCTTTACCTCACACAATTATCGCAGAGTACATTCCTGGTTCTTTGTCACAATAATACGTGTCGAGGCCTAACATTTACATGGACATTTAATGCCAAATCTATTTGCTATACTCCAATAATTGCTATAACGGCATTTGATCAGACGATCGGCTATTGATAGAATACAGATCTCACGTGAAACATAAATCTGCAATCTGTTATTCACTGAATATGACATGGAAAAGTTTACCTGATGACCTATCCCTACTGGAGTAATCAACAATGCAGGGAGCTTAGCACATATCCTACATAAAGTACTACTATGTCTAGATACTCTAGACCCACTCCATGATCACGGAGGTGGGAAGTAAATCATCTATGCCTTAGCCGCATCCACTTTACGCTCTTTCTTCGTCTCCTTCTGCAACTGCTTTGCGTATCTCACTCCGAACCCGTGATTGTATACTTCACGAACGGACTCCAGAGGCATGTTGTGCACTTCTGCATAATAGAAAATGACAAATATCCATCCTACAAAACAGATTCCTGCATAGAAACCGAAAGCACCGCTTGGTGTCATCGCTTTCATCATGGATAGGAAGGTAGAGGCGATAATGATATTGCAGCCCCAGCAAGTGACAGTGTTCAGCATGGTACCCAGGGCGCGGACCTCTAGGGGCAAGAACTCAGTTCCAACCCAGGCAACTGGTGCTACTCCAGCAGCGAAAAATGCGACATAGAAGATGATTGTGATGAGGAGGACAATGCCGGCCCAGTTGATGCCCCTTGTCTGAACGGTCGTCAAGTCATCGCTCACAGGGATCCAGTGAAATGCTATAGCTGCGACGACCAATGATAGACACTTGATAAGTTGTCAGCAAGAGATATCGCTTATATCTGTTGATTTTATTACGTACCATGCCGAACACAGTGATCAAGAGCACAATCCGCCGGCCAAAACGGTCGATGGATGCGAAATTAATAAATCCAAAGAGGAAGTTGGTACCTCCCACTACGATCGAAACTGCTGTTGCTTTGTCAAAGCCTGCCATAGAGAACAGGGTTGCCGAGAAGTACATCAAGGTATTGAAACCACAAAGTTGAGATACTGGACTGTGTCAGCCTAGGAGGGAGAGCCGAGTTTTCCAAGATCCATCACTTACTAGCCATGACCGTGCATGCAGTGGTCAGCGCCCGCAGATTGGAAGGAATAGTAACAAGCTGTTTGAATTGCCACCATAGAGTCCTGTTCGCAACACCAATGGCGTATTCATCGATAGACCGCTGAATGAGTCGAATCTTAGAGGAAATCTGTTCTGGATTCGCATGTGGGAAGATTTTTTTTAGGACTGTCTTGGCCTCCTCGACTCTGCCGTGTGATATCAATTGGCGTGGTGACTCCGGACACAGTGGTAATGTTATGGAGAGTAAAATAGCTGGAATCGCACCAAGGCCAACCATATATCGCCATCCGTGAGAGACATCAGTGAAGGCAGCTCCCAGGGCATAGGACACCAGCTGACCGCCAGCCACGCAGAGGTTATCGAAGACAATCAATCTTCCGCGAGAGCGCGCTGGGGCCATCTCACCGATATATAGCGGTATGATCATTGCAGCACTTCCCACTCCAAGGCCAACAATGAAGCGACCAACTGTCATCTGGGCTAGGGAAAAAGCGGCTGCTTGGATGATCGCACCGACCACGAAGAGGAAGCATCCCAGATACAAACCTAGCTTCCGTCCATATTTATCGGAGGTCATACCAGCAATAATAGCGCCGACAAGTGCTCCTCCCGATGTGATGGATGTAATCAATTCCTGCTCATCAGCATTCAAGACCTTGCCCAGATCTGTTCCTAGGCTGACAAGCACTGCAGAAATGACGCCAGTGTCATAGCCTATTTAGGATGTATCATTACTCTATCTGTTCCAAAATGATTGAGCAGTGCACAATATGTCCAGTACACCTACCGAAGAGGAATCCACCCATTGACACTGTACAGGCGATCACCCATACAGCCTTCCCAGGATCCGTCTCCTCGATCGAATCGTCCACATCCTGGATGGTTAAGATGACTTCATTGTGAGAGCTGAGCCCTTTGTCCTCGTCCAAAGAGATCTTGGTAGGCTCAGTTTTCTCAGTATCCATCGTGGAGACCTTCGGTGTCGCGCTATGGCAGATGCTGGGTTGAATTGAATAATGCATAATTATCATGGAGATGGTGAATATGCGACCAGAGTTGCAAGAACTTCTTCCATCGTAATCGAATCTATGAGCGGTCTTTTATGTTAACAACAACTATATCTATTGCGTCTACTATTCTGTGCACCTCGGTTTCTGTGTGAAGAATCCCAGAAACCGATCTAAGGCGGGGTTTATTTCCTGGGGACCCCAGATTCCCCCACAAATGCTTATTTGTCGATCAGCCATTCTCAAACACTCATCCTACTCTACGCGAAGAATGGCCCCATGGGGAAAAAGCCGCTAAATGTATGGCAGCCACCATCCGTTGAATGCCAAGATTTGGAGGAGGAATTTTCTTCTTTCAGAGACATGCGCTGCTGAGATGGTATTTTACTCCGCTGATCCGTCTGCTGCAGTGGAAAGAAGATATGTGAGGCGCACTTTGCCCAGTCCGGGACCGGGACGGCGTTTGAAGCTCAGAAGCCGATGGTTTCTCGATTGCCATGAACTGTCTCTCACTAAATATCACTTTGGACTCGCCCAAAATTCCCCTTTGCGGGCTGAGTATCCACCACTTCAGATCCCTGCAGAATAAGGGTCCGCGTGACGGAGTGAAGACATCGAAGAATATGGGGTAATCTACGTTAGTTGACGTTCAATTCAATGTGGGCTCAAGAAATGCTTTTCTGTTTGCCACGCGGCAGCACTCATTGCGGGGAGAGTTACCCCATACGAGGGACTCAATTAGTGTGTCCAGTTGGCGGTTGGAAGACTAATCGGTCCGTCTCCAGAAAGTGAATGGCACTAGGATCTAGTGCTAGTGGTAGTAAGTCTTACCTGTTCCTCCAGGAAAGGCAAGTCTTGATGATCGTCTTGATTCAGTAATTTGGACTTCAAAGCGAAGGGGAGAGGTTTCAAAGGCTAAGAAGTCAAATAGCATAAACATCAAGATGTCTCCTAGGTCGACCATCATTCTTAACCAGCCTGGGAATCACTTTGTCTCTCAGTGTTCAGTTGTCATTTGAAGTCTCAGTGATTTGCTTTAGGCTCTCGAGTTATCTACTTGTCTCTCTGACTTGACAACTCCGGATTGTCATCGCTTCCTCTGACGAACAAGATACGGGCAGAGAATCAGGCACTATGTGGTTCTTAGCAAGTGCCCCGTATGCGGGAGCCGTCCTCTTTTTCGTCTTTATCTACTTCTTTGTATACCCATTTGTGGTATACATCCGGGACCCCAAGGGTATATGATCGAGAAGACTTGGATTCTTGTAGACGAAAATCATTGTTGACAGATAGCAGGTCTCCGGAAATATCCCAACATGTCCTTGTTCTCCGGCATGTCCGCCGTGCCATTCATGATTCTCGCTGCAGGCGGTTTCCGGTCCAAGAGACTATCTGAAATGCATAAGAAGTACCCCGTTCTTCGAACAGGGCCCAACTCTCTATCATACGGTGATGTTCGTGCCATCAAGGACATCTACGGACATAACACCAAGTGCACCAAAGACCCCTCTTACATCGTCACAGCTGGTACTCACTACCACTTGGCTGATGTCGTCGACAAGCCTGACCACGCGCGTAAACGCAAAGTACTCTCATCTGCTTACGCCTTGAAGAATCTCGAAACGTGGGAATACAAGGTTACCGACAAGGCGCAAAGGCTAGTTGCGCATCTTGACAAGGTCTGCACGAAACCACTGGCGAAAGGACTCGGCCGGCCTGATCCCAAGGATCTGACGGTTGACCTTCGGGCGTGGACAAACTTCTTCACCCTTGATGCCATCGCAGACATTGGATTGTCAGAACGCTTAGGCTTCCTGGACCAAGGACATGATCTCGTCGTTGCACAAAGGAAGGATGGCACGACATACGAGACCAACCTCCGTCAAGCACTCTATCCCACCGCTCGAAAGCAATCCCTGATCCTCTGGAACTACGAGTGGTATCCATCACTGAACAAGCTGGTCAACGTTATTCCCTTCTTCAACCGCATGCAGAAGTCATCAGACAACTGGGACAACATCGTCTGGCGACGAGCTATCCAACGTCTCCAGCGCTACGAGGCCGGTGAGAAGCTTGACGACTTCTTCCAGGCACTCATGGAAGACAAGAACGGCAACCCCAACAACCTCGAATGGGGTGAGATCGTAGCCGAGATCAACATCATGATGAACGCTGGAAGCGTGACAACAGCCATCGCTATTGCCAACGTCGTCTACCAGTTGGTGAAGAACCCACAGTATATGAAGAAACTTCGTGAAGAACTCGATGCCGTTTTAGACCCGGAGGAGGTCATCGCGCCCTACGACAAGGTCAAGCACCTTCCCTACCTTCGTGCTTGTCTGGATGAGTCTCTGCGTCTGTTCCCGCCAACTCCCCATGGCTTGCCCCGTCTGACCCCTCCCGAAGGTGCTGAGATCCTGGGTCAATGGGTCCCCGGCAACACCACCGTCAGCATGTCTGCACTGGTTGCACACCGCGATGAGAAAGTATTCCCTGAAGCCGACAAGTTCATTCCCAACCGATGGCTTGGCGAGGAGGGGAAGGCCTTGCAACCGTACTTCATCACCTTCTCGGCAGGTGCAAGATCCTGCATTGGTCGCAATATTTCCTATCTGGAGCAAGCAAAAATGGTCGCTACTCTCGTGCACCGCTACGACTTTGCCTTGCCATACGCTGAGTGGGAGCTGAAGCGACTTGAGACAATGAATCTGATCCTAGGTGATATGCCTGTCAAAGTATGGAGACGAGATTTGGACCAACATGCTGAGGCAGTAGGAATGTAGGCAGGTATACTGGGAATGATCTTTACGACTTAATGTAAATCGACTTTTTTTTCGCTTTACTAGATCCATTGTTGTTGGCGCAGTGATATAGGAGCATAATGGAATCTACACTTCAGAGATATCGTTGTTTTTGAATATCCTGGTCGATTCACAGTAGACAGCCAGGCCTTAAACAAAGATCGAAGACCATCACCTCAATAATCTTCAGGTACAGGTCTCTCTTAACTTCCTAAGGCATTTTATGAGAAGAGACCCGATCTAACAAACATCGTCTCTCAAGATTGGAATATGGCCTGGAGGCTCAACATCCCCTGTACCTCTGCAACATATGGAGTTAACGAAACAAACCCAGAAAGACTTGACGCAGGCTCCAATAAAGCAGTTATTACCAACACGTGCAATGCACCATGTGCCAGCACATCAAGAGTCCCTTGGTCCAAACGCAAACAGGACGGAGATACCCCAAACAGAATCAACCCAAGCCTCTGATATTTCAACCTGCAAAACGACTCTTTCTCGTCAATTTTCGATCATTTCCCCAGATCCATCCATTATTTTATGCACACAGACCACAGATCACCATGCGCTGTCTTATTTTGGTAATCCCGGGGAGTTTATTACGTCGTACGGTAGATCAGATGGACGGGGCATTTCCTATTCTATTCTGCAGTGTAACTTAGTCTACAGACTTTTACAGGAATGCCTAAAATGATAAGCGCGATGCCACATCCCAATTATTCGAATAGATGATAATTCCCCGGATGGAAATTGATCAGCACCCCGCATTTTTAGCTTTTTGGACACTCGCCGTCGAAATTCGAAAGCGGAAAGCGGGCCCGATGCGTGCTGGAGTAAGTCCCGCCGATTTGTTACTTGAAGGGGATTATTTCCGTTCCAAGTCCCCCTGCGTTAGTGCTGCATACTGTGGCAGAGGCAGTGCGAATTCAACTTCAACATTGCAGAAAGATGCGTTCATGCATTCAGGTCATGAGAACACGCGCGTTCATGTGTATTGCTTCTCCATTTCGAGTAGCCTCTAGTTACTAACTGGCTGAGAGCGATAGTGGGTGGAAGGCGTCCCTTCTATAGGAAATCTCTCCCGATAGATCTTTCATTACCCTTTACACTGTAAATAACATTCGAAGATGGAAAGACAGCGCGAAATCCATGCATTTGGGCTCCATGTGAGCATCTATGCGAAGATTCTTGAATTCAGTCCTTGACGGCCGTGTTTTCCTTGACTGGTTGGAGTCTACGTCACAACCGTCTGAAGATCCCCACGCTCCGCGTTTGAGGAAGAATATGCGGAGAGGAATTGTGGGGTTTTGATAGATATAGATAGTAGACCCTGGTCCCATGTGCTATGCGGGCTGTGTGGTTGTTCGATTGGCTTCAGAACCTCTCTGGTAGTATAAAGCCCAGCCCTCCTCCAGTATTCTTAGAAGCCTTTGGACAAGGCTGGTTTCCTGGATACCCTTTCGTTACTTCTCACCTCGTCTGTCTTTCTATTTTCTGCTGGCTTCTAACCAGCGAAGTCCCAACATGTCCGGGCTTGCATTCACACCACAGTGGATAAGGCGGGCTTTCGCCGATGGAAAGCCATCGTCTGTGCTAAGCAACCTGCAGCAACTGGATGGACAGTCTCTAGATGTTCTAAGAGACCTTATCAAGCGAACCATGCCTCATACTGCAGCAGACTTTGCTGCGCTAGTGGTCATCGCTATCACACTTGCAACATACCTCACACGCGGCATTCTCTGGGATAAGCCCGATCCTTATCATTACCTATGGTATGAGCGACCACAAGTGAAATATGGCAACGGAGCAGGTGGCGCTGCTGCGCAGAAAGCCACTAGAGACATTACGAAGAAGATGGAAGAGACGGGAAAGGATGTCGTCGTCTTCTGGGGCTCACAGTCCGGTACGGCAGAAGGGTTCGCGTATCGACTAGCAAGAGAGCTTCACATACGCTTTGGAAAGGAGACCATGGCGGCAGACCTGTCGGATTATAACCCTGACACCATCTCGTTGATTCCGCAGACGAAACTGGCCATCTTCATTGTCTCAACCTATGGTGAGGGCGACCCGAGTGACAACACGGCTGAGTTCTGGGACTGGTTGAACCAGGCACAGGATGTGTCATTGTCTAATTTGCAGTATGTTGCCTTTGGTTTGGGCAATCGCAACTACAAGTACTTCAACCGTGTCGTGGATGTCGTCGCAGAGACCCTTGACCGATTCGGTGCCAAATCTCTGATGCCGGTTGGTAAGGCGGACGATGCAGCAGGTACGACAGGGGAAGATTTCATGGCATGGAAAGACGATCTTTTCCATGTCTTGAGGGAGGAACTTGGCTTCGAGGAATCAGAGGGCAAATATTCACCGACGCTCTCCATCCAAGAGGATGAGTCACTCGAGCTAATTGATCTCCATCTGGGTGAGCCAGAAAGTCGACGTGGAGGTTCGAAAGCAGCCGGTCCGGTCAAGGTCTTGAGTGTTTCTGAGACAAGACAGCTGTTCAAAAACACGCGGAGACATTGTCTCCACATAGAACTTGATTTGATTGAGACACCAGAGATCGTCTATAAGACCGGAGACCATCTGGCCATCTGGCCAAGCAATCCTGACGCCGATGTTGAACGACTCATTCACCTCCTGGGCCTTTCTAACCGCCGTTCCACGCCTATCATCATCAAATCTACCGACCCAGCCACGAAACTCACCATCCCATCTCCCACCACCGTTGAGGCTGCCTTGCGGCATTACCTCGAAATCTGTGCACCTGTCAACCGAGATACCATCCTGGGTGTAGCACAGTTCGCTCCCAACCCGGAGGCAAAAGTGCAATTGTTGAAGCTAGGCCAGAACAAAGCACTATATTCCGACTTCATCTCCAGAACCCATCTCAACCTTGGCCGTCTCCTCGAACTGACATGCCCATCGGCGACATGGTCTGCTCTTCCACTCTCCTATGTCTTCGAAACTCTTCCCACCATGCAGTCTCGCTACTACTCCATCTCTTCCAGCAGCGTAGTCTCCCCGCGCAAAGCATCCATTACAGTCGTCGTCTCATCAGACCCTGTTCCCAACAACCCAGATGAACTCATCCATGGCGTCATGTCCAATTACCTCCTTTCTCTCGCCCACCATATCGAATCGAAGCCACATCCGTACGGTCTCACGTACCAGCTCACGGGTCCATCGAATGCCCTGCAAGGCAACAAGGTCTTTGGCCACCTCCGACGCAGCAAATTCAAGCTTCCGGCTACAGGGAAGACTCCGCTTATCATGGTCGGCGCAGGCACGGGAGTGGCTCCATTCCGCGCATTCCTGTCTGAGCGCTGCCAGCTCCTATCGATCGGAAAGCCAGTAGGAGAGATGGTACTCTTCTTCGGATGCCGCAACCCAGAAGAGGATTTCATCTACCGGGAAGAACTGGAAGAGATGAAGGTGAAACTCGGAGACAGACTAACCATTGCGGCGGCCTTCTCCAGGCTACGGAGCGAGCCGCGACGCTACGTCCAGGATAGAATCATCGAGTCTGGTGCAGATGTTGTCAGGTTGTTGGACGAAGGAGCGAACTTCTATGTCTGCGGTAGAGCTGCGATGGCTCGAGAAGTCGAGAAGGCTGTCAGTGAAACAATGAAGCAACAAAAAGAATGGAGTGAAGAGCAATCCCAGGAATGGGTCAGAGCGGCTAAGCGGAGGAATAAATGGCAGGATGATGTTTGGGGTTAGTTCCTTTTTTTTTCAGCGGGTAGAATATGATTTCATGTTTTTCTGTTGGCGTAAATGATAGATGTTTTGATAATAATGCTGAATCGATACGTATTTTTGAACAATATATCATTCTTCAACAAGACGAGCCATGAACGCCGTAGAGAGAATTTCTTTACTTAAAATAGCTCTCAATGTACCAAGCATGGAAACAATCCAGAAAATGACGCTGACGATGGCTGTAATCTTTTTTTTTGAAAATTAGCTTGCGTCGATTCTCTCATTTATCTTGGCCCTGTCGGAACACAAACGTACTGAACCAATAATTTTCAAAGCATCAGATGCAAGTTCTTGACCTAGTCTGAATGTGGCTAACGCCAATACACCTGAAACATAAGTTAGCTTATCCTTTTCTCGCTACTTCAATGATACCAACCAGATGGGAATATTAGAGGCCACCATTGGATACCGATCTTCACTCTGGACCTGATCAAAGAAGCGATTGATAAGAAAAGCCACAGGTATCCACATGCCCATAGGGGGAAAGAGAGACATATGCTGGTAAAAATGAGGAGCTGGGATTCTGAGGCTGAGAGGTCGTTCTAGATGTATTTCCATCAGGTCATTTCAACATGGTTGAGAGTATCTAGTTTATGATATGCCTCTTACCGCCCATGACAACAATGTGCTCGCTCTAGCCAGTTGCAAAAATCTTCGTGTGTCAGCAAATGCACGCACTTAATTCTCCGGTTGATCACAACTAGGAGACTCACCCAAATGTACCAAGTCCAAAAGGTCCGACTGGGATCATCATAGACATTACTTGGCTCTGAGAAGGCATCTTATATTCAAGAAATCTGAAGATATAAAGGACAGCCAAAGTCATTGCGGGAAGAACACCAACGCTCCATGCAAAATAACTCATTGTGACAGTCAGGCCGCGGTGCTCTGGGAGTTGGAGTGCTTGAGCGACAAGACTACCTGAACTCGCTGCCACGATAGAAGGAAGGAAGGAAAGGAACCACATCCCCGTCATGTTTTCGAGTCTCATGTCGTGATTGCAAATTCTGTAAAATTACGTTAACATCAGCATCGTGCGAAGGGTTAGGGATACTGACAGTCCAAAGGAGAGCAGAAAGCAAATCAAAAGAGATAGAATGACGTCCAACCACCATAGAGCCCATGCCAGGCGGATAATCCAGGAGCTCCACACTGGTACACAGACAAGAACAATCATATCGACCAGGGTCCCTAATCCCATGGGAATGAAACCAAGAGAGAGAGCCTGTGCGGTGTCTTTAAACACTGCTTTCCAAGTTCGGGGGTATATGACTGTTCGCAAAGCAGTCATGATAGAAGAGGCTATGAAAAACACGAGATTCAAAACAAATAGAATAATAGATATCCAATAAAGCCATCTTCCACTATAAGGAAACTGATTCAGTAGGACTGAGACTACACCAGTTCCCACCGTCACCACAAACCACCTATATACTTAGTGAGTAGCAGTAAGCAGCGAAAGAGTAAAACTTACATTGGGGAGAAGTCTCGTATAATCCTCTTCATTCCATTATATTTTGACATGCTGGTTGGGCCTGATGAAGGCTGGCAAGAGAGACGTATCTCTTGGCCTATAATGTTTCAATTGCGAACAACATGTCTAGATGAGATATGCGTGAGTTCTAGATCCGGCCAGAAGTAGAAGCTCGGGTTCAATGGAGATTTAAAAGATGTGAAAGCTTTACACGTTTTCCATCTAGAAGTCCTCCTAGAAGTCCTCCGAATATTGCCGGTTGAGACATGGTGGAGGCAACATTCCACTTTGCACAGACCCCCGGCTTCGACCCGCCGCCACCCGCTTCTCAAAGTGGGATCTATTGTACAGAACAGCGCACCTTCTACACTGGGAGTGGAATGTTATTGGTGACTTTTTTTATCTTTACAGTATCTATGTATAAGCATATCATTCTGATAGCATTTACTTACTCATGTAGAAGTTGACGTGCAGTAGTTACTTCGTCGGGAATCTTTGGGACTCATCAAACGAGCTAGAAATGTCGCAATCGTTACTGTATCATGTCGCAATCGTTACCATATCCACCACTTCACCGGTTATAGAGACTAGTCATCTTTGAACCTTTCAAGAGCGAAGACAACTTTTATAACATGTTCATTATACTAGGACAAGACATACCGCTATAGAAGTAAATCGAAACGACTCGCCACCTCAAACAAGGAAAGAGATGATGCCCGATACATAGATTGCCTACAACAACTTCGGCGGTTTATATTTTCATGGCATGAAGGATGCTTGATGCTCCCATTCTCTAGCAGCTAGCTCAGGCTATTTATCTCTGTGAGTGGAGCTCTCGCTTAGGCAGGCGCAGGAGAAATCCGACAGGAGCTCCCTAGGAGTAGGGAGTCTTCGAGATATTTTAAACTTAAAAAAAATACTCTATATAGACCGCGGCAGTAGGCTTCTTGTTTTTGAATTACGGCAGTTAAAGGTCACCACCAGTTAATCCGAGGAAAATCAGCGTCGTCAATTCCAGCCACGAAGACTAAAATACTGGGGATCATTCGAAATCATTTTTCCTTATATAGAATAGTGCAATAGTAACTCTTGGCTAGTACCATCTTATCCAAAAAAAAATGGATCTACGGTTCAACTGGGAGATTGCCATAAAAAGATAACTACTGTGACTGGAAAAGACGTTCTGTATACGTTTGATTAAAATTGATCCCTGTTAGATAATGTATTTGGCACTCTCCAGGCCAGCTTTGAAGCGCAAAAAAAACTAGGGTGGTGGGTTATGTAAGAAATAGGTCCGAGAACAACTGATGCTTGAATTTTAGTGAGGCCTGTTCTATGGTAGTTTTCTTACAGCGCAAATCATGTTCCCTTACCTACACGCGCAGAATAGAATACCAGACCAGTCCCCCTACCTGAGCCGCGAATCCGATTATCTTCGTCTTCATCTGGTATGCAAACGCCAATTACAATACGGCAAATAAAATAATCTGCAAGAAAGCTCGTGAGGAATCTTCCTCAGCTAAACGGCATGAAAGGCGTGTTGATAAGCTATTTAAAGGAGCTTTATCATTGGCCCATGAGGCGGAGCTTCTACGTGAAGATATCAAGCATACTAAAGCTGCCGAGAATCAACAAAAATTACGTAAGAAGCTCCGTCGGCATACTATACAAAGGGGTGGTCTTATATATACCAGTGAAGCTAAAAGAATTGCTAAAAAAAAAAGGAGGAAAATACACTTTTAAAAACGGAACAGGTATATCAACGTGAGCTTAAGAAGGAAGAAAAGGAGATCGAACGGTGGTGGAAGGCGCTTATGCCAGAGCTAAAGCGCCATCGAAAATACCTATATAAAGATAAATGGCATAAGAAGGACCCCTGGAAGTTTATTCGGTTTAAATGTAAATGGTTTCGTTGAAAATTGGCAGTTTTTGAATATATTCAAATAAATTGACGTTGAGGTGGCGGGTACGAGCTTGCGAGTGCCGATGAATAATTCAATATTCATCGGTCTAATCCCAGTAGGGAACTAGACCCGTTGGGCACGGATAATTAGGATGGGGTATTCAATGCGCACGAAGAAAGCTTTGAGTTTTGAAGGAAGCAATGGAAAGCTTGCATTGGAAAATCTAGCTAACCGAACTAAACTAACTATAACTAGCGCCAGTTTAGTTAGTCCCTAGAAAGTTTAAGATTTAAGCGTCCAACCACTGAGCGTTATCAAGAATGAACCATCCGATCCGGCAGATCCGAACCTGTTCCGTATGCACCGCTGCTGGATGCATCCCAGCGAGGCTTTCATCCATTTATGTGATTGTTCTATATCAAAGCGAATGAAATAAATATAACCTCCTGGGGAAAAACCAGAACAGGCGCATTTGCCGGCATCCCAATTTCTGGAAAGTCATCACCCACGACCCATATTTAATCATTCAAACATCATCGTTCTCCATTGCAACCGATGAAAATCTGCAAATGGCCAAAAGTACCGGCACCGATGTCCGAGACCATCGCACCTTCATTCCCGAAGTTAGCCGATGTGCCACCATCTGAGTCCCAATGGATGAATGGCCAAGTTCTATACTGAGAGCTTCTGCTCCACAGGAGTAAATATTTTTGCTAGTTTTAGCAAACACTGGCCTCTATAGACAGTATGATTGTGAGTTTAATTAGACTGCCAAGCGTTCGCAATATCGTCTAGACCATGGTAGATTTGAATTATCTCCAATTCCAAAACTGTTTCAGGGAAAGTTTCTGTGCAATAAGTTAGTCTCAGATCTTTACTAGGTAATCAACATCTCGCCACGTGGGGTCAAAGCTCAACCAAACACGAATTGAGTAGAATGATTCCAAATCATGCTCCACCCCAAATGAAATTACGAATCCGCAGAATGTAAGCATATATATCTATATATTTGCAGGTATAAGATACATTCTTTGGCGCCAATTGTTTATGAGAGCCTCCATACACGACAAAGTTCCAAGAATCGTTGCTTTTTGAGCAATCTATTCTCCGTCCAGTAAAAAACCATCGTGACAAGGTACCTCCCTGAAGTGGAAATCTGAGAAGAGATCAGCTCCACTTTAACGGTCCCGATCATATCTTTCTATTGCTTGCTGATAAAAGTTCAACAGCTGCTACAGCTATACCAAGCGGAATAGAAAGGACTTCGTATGCAGCGTTGCAAATCGGAAACGGCTTGAAAGTTATCCACTGTCCTATTTCCAAAGCGTTCTCTCAGCCATTAGCAGATCCTTGTGTTCTCTGTCTATAGGCCCAAACATGAGTCTTGAAAGTCAAATCGCCGCTCTCAACGAGCAATTCGCACAAGCTCCTGAACAAATCAAGCAGCCAATCTTGACAGCCAGGAAGCATTTTGTCAGATTCTTCAATGTCGATAATGCTATCAAACCTGGTCAAAAATTGCCCGAATTTCGTTTGCCTGGCACTCTGGGCAACGAAGTTTCCAGCAGCGAACTTCTAACTCGAGGGCCTCTTTTGATTACTTTCTACCGCGGTGGCTGGTGCCCCTACTGCAACATTGCGCTTCATCATCTGCAGACGGAGCTAAAGCACTTCCAAGAAAAGGGCGTCACTTTAGTTGGGATCTCGCCGGAGCTACCAGATCATTCTTTGTCAACGGCGGAGAAACATGATCTCTCCTTTCCGGTTCTATCCGATCAGGGGAATAACTATGCTCGGAAACTCGGTATTGTATTCTCTCAGCCAGAATCACTCCGACCCATCTTCGAGAAATTGGGCTATGATCTTACGGAACGGCAGGGCAATTCGTCTTTTGAGGTCCCAATTCCGGCTACATTTCTAGTCGACAGGACAGGAACGGTGCGCGAAACATTCATTGATCCCGACTACACGAAGAGGCTGGATCCCTCTGTTGCCCTCAAATGGGTTGATTCTCTTTAGATCCCTCTGTGTGGAGCGCAAACACACAGGCTTCTGGACAAGGGAATATGAATACAGACTTCAAATGATCCGTTTGTGGGCACGTGGTGACGGGAAATATTGTATGTAGTTGACCAATGCAGTCCGATAGCCTTACCGGCCCAGTACTTAACATATAACACAAATCATGCACAAGGTCTCTGTGCTGAGATTAGATATACCATGGCTAGCTTGTTTCTATTCGATTGTATTGTTTTGCTTTTATTACAGTTCATACGTCTCAATCTATGCAGGACTGATATTCTGAACTGATGCCAGTGCAATACTATTCTCTCTAATGTTGACATGTGAAAGACTAGACTAAAAGAGTGACGCCTCCCTTCTCGTCCCTCTGGTCACAGGCTTACATCCATATCCCACAGATTATAAGTGTGATAGACATAGCACATATGATTACATATTAGCCTGGATTAAGATAAGCCGTTAGTATTCCTAAGGAATTGGTAACAAGTGACGTTAAGCATTATCTTGACCACATGGGAGGAGAAAGGTAGCGAATCTGCATGAGGCATAGGATATATTGCAGCTAAAGCTGAATTTCGTAGTTTAAAGACAAGAGGGTAACCTTTCCTCCGCAGAGTTGGGAAGATGTGAGCTCTCGTGCGAGTCAGAAAAGAAAGGCTTTAGATCGCTCCCGCATCTTTCAAGATTGCCTGCAGATTCGGCTGCTTATTCTCCAGATCAGAATAGCCGCCAATATGTTTTCCTCCAATGAAAATATTAGGAACCGTCCGTTGATGGGTCTGGCCGTTGAAGGGCTCGCGCAATACCGGATCCCTCATCTGAGAATCAATACTATCAGTATGAAGACAAAAATGCAATGTGAAGGTAAAACTACGTACTCTGCTGGTCAAGATCATATGCGTAGTAGAACACATTCATGTCCCGGAAAAGGGTTTTGGCTTTTTGGCACCACGGACAAGACGTCTTTCCGAAAATAACTAGACCGGCATATTTAGCACGCATGGAGATTGAGTAATCTGCTTCCAGATGTTGAGCACTAACCGACGGAATGGGAGTCGATAATATCTTTAAGTATAGCATCATACTTCTCAGCTTTGCGCGATTGTCCGAATGGCATGTCATATACTTTCTGGACACAGCCCTTCACTGTTCTGAGCATGGTGGATATTGTTCAGGTAGATAAAATTGGCATAAACTTCAGTCAGAAAGAAAAGGTTTTCGTGATAAGTTCTCATTCAGATAGGAAGAAAGGACTTCGAAAGAAGAGATAACTTACCCTGATCACTTATATAAGGCGTCGACACTATTACGTGTATCTGAGGCTTATTCTGAAACCAGTTTCGCTGTTTCCTCTAGTCATCGGGATACCGGTCAATGTCGAGGGCGTGAGAATTATTGATTCCAAATCAGAGGAATACTTAATTCATGCCCTGGACCAGATATTGTGCAGGACAGCATACTACATCTTAGTAGCCATCTCTGGCATCGTATTAACCCAAAGGAACCATGTATCCAAGACGACTAGAATGATTCCAAACCGTACTGTCATTGGCTCCGTTAGAAGTTATGGATGAGTTATCCGACACCCATCCAAGAATTTTCGATAAAACGGAGCGAAAGAGAGAAAGATGTCTAGTTTGGTTCTAACGGACCGGCTTAGGTTAGAGAGGTGGAGATTGCTCGCCCTGAATCCAATCAGCTCATTGAGGTGTGACGACTGTTCCTACGAGTATGAAAACTGATGAGACTAGGCTAATTGCGAGTACATATTTCTTCAAGCCACCGTATGCTACAGAACCAAATCTGTATGATCCTGGTAGTGCGTACCCTGAATGGACTTGGAGCACCACCAATGCATCACCCCATATCACCAGAGCCCCTCACTAGATTCGATACCCGTGGTGGAGTTAAGATACTATGGCCATACAAAGAGTACTTCTGGAGGGCAAGATATCGAGAAATCCCAGCAGGCGTCTGAAGATCTAGGGTAAGGAGTCAATGATTCCAAATCATTTATCCTCAAAAACGACCGCTCAATTGCGACTTTGACCGGCAAATGGGCTTCGTACTACAAGCTGTGACTCGAGCTTTACGTCGTACGATCTATCTCAGATTCTACCTTCTTCGAGGATATCCTGCAAAATTAGTCACTGCAGAGAATAGTTGTGCTGAGAAAATCAATATCCCTTTATCTACTGTACATGCACACCCAACGATCCTCACCCTTGCGAACTATATATCGGTACTCTACATGTACGTGCATTAAACATTAAAACGTAATTTTAAACGGCATCACATACTCTGCAACAGGTAAAGATCTCGGGTTGAAATGATTGCACCTAGACGATGTAGTTTGCCTAAAGCTGTGCTTTCCCGAAATTTTCGTAAGTTTTCACTTATCAGTAATTTTGGAATGATGAGTCATCCAGAACGTCAGGAGAGGATTGTAAGTCCATTATTTCCATCGACTGCGCAAGAAGTCTGCCACACTACGTTTAGACTACGACTAACTTCTGTCTTCATAGTGGCTCTAGATGACTCGATTTCTCTTACGTTTGTCATCATTTTACCTTGTGTGAACTGAGGTGGCAGGCTCGAAAATGGATAAAGGAAGGACAATCTTCAATTCCTTAATGCCCTCTAGATTTATATTCACTCGGCCAGAGCAGGGGCCTGCCAAAGATAGTATGCAACCAGTTCTTTCAAAATTTAATATCCTCTCCAGTTCCCTATCACCAAACTCCGTGCAGATTTTGTGTCTCCCAACACCATCAGCTTGAGACACATGATATTCCCTTCTTTACTAACCTTCTCAGGCGGAGAGAAGAATTCCGCCCAAGATGCTTATACGAAGAGACGGCAGCAGGTGAGACAGGCTCAAATGTATAATCCCTTCCCATTTTCTCCCTGACTCCCTTTTCTGTTTCCCGCAGTCCTATACCTGCACCATTTCCCCTCTCTCCTGTCTGGTTTAAATGTGAACAGCTAAGATGGCAATCCTTACAGAAACCATCGCCGCAAGAAAGAGAATTACATTGCTGCCCTCGAAGAAGAGGTGAAACGCCTCCGGGAACTCCTTGCTGCGCAGCCGCAACTCAGAGAACTCCGTACGGAAAACCAACTCCTGAAGGACTTATTAGTGGCACACGGTATTCCTCTTCCAGTTTCTAGCTCTCAGCAGAGGCAAGAAACGACGCATGGTCTTGTCGAAGTATCTCTCGTCGGTCCTCCGGGTCCCCAACAATACTTGCAGCCTTTAATGCCAATCTCTGGTGCCGTCCCGGACAGAAGTCAACTCGATGCGTCGTGCCTACAAAGCCTTACCGATACTTCTATACTATCATCGCCCTTCAGTGCGAGACAAGCTCCCACGGATGGGCTTTCTGAGGCTATCTCTCCAAGTGCGTGGGCAGGTACACATAGCTATGATATGAAACTGGAAGGATTTGACTTCGTGATGAAGTGAGTGCCAAATCTCTCTTCGACGGCATCCGCCTTTCGACATAACCCTCCTAACCATACATCCAATGTAAATAGGTTGGAGCAACCATGTCTTGCACATATCAATATGCCAGGAGACTCTCATGAACCATCGGGTCATACCTTAACCTTGCAAGCTGTCTCGTTAGCCTATGCTCCCTCTCCTTCGATGAGTGAAACAGGAACCAGTTGGCAGGTCCCTGTCGGTGAACTAGAACAACTGCTAGAATTATCATCTCAACTTCCCCTTGACGGGGAGGTCACGCCAGTCCAGGCCTGGCATCGTTTAATGAACCACCTTGGTTCATCGAGGATAAGTCGAGAAACTCTGCAGAAGCTGATTTCAAAACTTATTACGGAGGTTCGCTGTTATGGGTAAGAGCGCATGTTTCCTTCGTCTAGTCAATGTTTTCTTGTATTGACTAGGCTGTACAATCAATTATTCCTATATCTTTCCTGACTAGCTTTCTCTTCAGGTTCGGTGCGGTCATTGATGAAAATGTGTTCCGAAGAACGTTAGAAGAGTTTTTCCGTTAGCTTCAGCAGCACTTCCCCAGACGTGAGTTCGGCACCGATTATGCTACGGAAGGTCTCCGGCTTCTCACATCGCTTCCTAGTTGTTGTTTACAGATTTGGAGGTCTTATTGTAATATATTTCGATGGTCTCCTCGTCACTTCGTGAATGACTCTGTCGGGGGAAAAAAGGAAGCTATTCTAAAGGGTATTGTTACGGAGGGCAGCTGGAGTCTGAAAAAGAAGCAATATCATCGAATATGAATCAATCAATTGCCTTGGGAATGCCAATGAATCGTAGCACATAGAATCATGGTTATCTGAACGCCATCTTGAGGTCTCTGCAATATCTAGAGCTCACGACATTCCTCAGCGGTTTCTCGATACTCCGTCCCATGTAAGTGCATGGGGCGATATAGCTTTCCTTCCCTTTTTCATTCTACTTTTTTGGTCTCTTTTAGTAGGATCATTTTTGGATTCCTCTATTCCTAACCTGGACACTCAATCGGAATATCCGTACACATTTAGATGCGCCGAGAAAATACAGCGACCCACAGACGGCAGTTTCGGCGAATCCTTTATCTTGATTAGCGGCACATTAAAGTGGATTAGGAATCAAATTTCCTAATATAGTATAGTTTATACGGCTCATTAGGCTATACCATGCTAAGAATAGTATGAAATAAGAGGACTTCGACATTCGTGGCATGTTTCAGCTGTTGTTTCAATTTTCAAACTTCATTTCAATTAGTATAGTAAAGAATAAAGTCATGGTCATGAATCAGCAAAATTCCAGGTCTTAACCGACCGTCTCACTGTTATCTCATGGAAGAATTCTAGCCACGAGAAAGTGGACAGAAGATAAGAACTATCTGAGACTCCCTACTATTAGGGGGCCTCCTGATGGATTTCTTCCTTCCCTGGTCGACCAGGAGGATATAGCACACTGCACAGCTATATATAGCCCCAACTTCAGAGCTTATCTGTTAGAAAATTCAAGCATCTAGCCGAAATAGAACTAAGAATGATTTAGATATAGGCACATTGATTACGGTCATTTCGGCTCCGCAGCGTCCAGGGAGAGGCTCCATAGTTAAAGCTTTTCCAAGCCGGATCCTCGACGTCAACACATTGAAGGCAATTGGCCGGCGTTCCTTTCTCTTCCTTGTCAGATATTCTCGTACGGTTAGTATCCCATAGGAACGTGTAGCTACCCAGATAGCTCATGGAAAATATGCAGACATCTTGAGGTAATTCTGTCAGCGCCTAATCGTTATACTGAAGGCGAGCTGCCGCGCACCTTATCTACCCGAAACAGCGGGTAGGTAGGTCTCACCATTTCCACCCCGTTTGATTATTCCAAATCATGATTTGAGATATCCTAGATCTGGATGTCGGTGAATAGAGGCGGAAGGGGTAGCAAATATGATCTTGACCTATCTTAAATATAAATATGCGATAGATTTCGGTAGTTTTAGAAGTAGGCAATTCAAAGGAATTTATCCTATATACTAGTTCCGCGTCTATTCTTGTCTCCGTCAGATCTACAAATTTTGCCCCAGTGGAAGAGCAACAGTAAGATCCTAGGTCGCAATACAGATATTCTCTGCCATGAGCATTGTGTCAGAAGCTGTGTACCTGGGACGACGCTTAAAGACGTCTTGAACACTATTAAGCATCTGTGTACTTCTACATCGGTCATTTATAGTAACTACATCAAGTCAGAGGATGGCCATTGAGTGATTTCAAGAAAAGCCCGGGACATAGCGATTGAAACTGTTGTTGTTTCTTCAAGAGACGACGATGGATCCAATAAAAGATCATCCTCGCACTTCGGCCTCCCGCATCGGCGTTCCGGGCACCGATCACCGACAATAACGAGCAACATGTGCCCAAGGGTCGCTTCACTATGCCATATCGGTAAGAGGAGCTTACCATATGGTCGTTGTCGGGCGTCTCTCCGTTGTCTGTGCGCACAGTAGTCTTTGAAGTAGATTGGCTAGGAAATATGATCGTTTGGACTTACCTGCTCCTTGACGTTCTTGTCGCAGGTCGCTCTAGGCGCCTCCGACTATTTAAAAATCGCCGATATGACTTGGATAAATACTTGCTTACTTGGCTTTTGTCGTTCCTTTCTTTTTATCGATTTCCATCCGACACCTGGCAGGCGATTTGCAGTGCTTAGGATTAACATTCCTTTGCAATCATCTGTTTTATTTGTATTATTGACTAGATGCCTATTTCCTTCGAATTGTGCTTACGCTTCCCTTGCGATAGACGGTACATAATGAGTTCGAATTCAGTATGATACTTCCCAGATTTAGATTTAGAAGTTCATTCCTAACAGATGACGTTTCCAGAATGCATCTACACAGTCTGGCCCCCCATGGGTCCCAAACACGGCATTGTTAGGAGGCATCCCAACCGTCTCTGTCGACGTCCCTATCGACGCCGTCTTCATAGCCCTATTTGTTATCGCTGCCATTTCCCACATGACATTATTTCGTCGCAATACGTCTAGGGGCCACAAATTCATCCCGTCCGGTGCCACATTTGGCTTTTGCATGGCTCGTATCGTCACCAATGTGCTGCGAATGGCCTGGGCCTGTCACCAACATAACACACGCCTTGCTATCGCCGCGCAGATCTTCGTCGCGGCGGGTGTGCTGATCCTCTTCATTCTGAATCTGCTCTATGCTCAGCGCATGCTTCGTGCGGCGCATCCGCGTGTTGGATGGTCTCGTCCGCTATCGTACATCTTTAAGGGGCTCTATGCACTCGTCCTCGTCAGTCTCGCGATGCTTATCACGGTCACAGTGCAGAGTTTCTACACTCTTAATACAAACACAAGACGGATCGATCGTGACATCCAACTGTACGGGTCAACGTACTTCATGATGATATCCTTTCTCCCGTTCCCCATCCTTGCCTATGTCGTTCTGGCTCCCCGTCCGGATATGCAGCGCATTGAGAAATTCGGCAAAGGCAGATGGCGTTCGAAGATCATTCTTCTCTGCACGACAAGCTTCCTCCTATGTTTGGGTGCTGCGTTCCGCTCTGGAACGAGTTATAAGAGCCCAAGACCGAGGGCCGATCCAGCCTGGTATCATAGCAAAGCGTGCTTTTACATCTTTAACTTCGGCCTTGAGATATGTGTGGTCTATATCTACTTGATCGCCCGGTTCGATCAGCGATTCCATGTACCTGATGGAAGCTCGAAGGTCAGGCACTATCGTGGCAAACCTGCTGATGCAGCGTCCGAACATCCCAAACATGAGGAACCCAGTCAAAAAGCAGATGGGGACGAGGAAAGTGAACTTTATATACTATCGAATGTTGGCGAGACAAGGGAAGTCGATGATTCAGATGAGAAGAAGGCATCTGTTCGAAGAGACTATCCTCATCAATAATTCCCTTGTATAGGTTTAAATGCTTCCCTACTAGATATATAGAAGATTATTAATTATACCCAATCTCAAGACTCATCCCACACTTGCTCCAGCTCCACAATGACATGCATCAAGCACTAATACTATCTAGACTACTTCTAACAATCTAACGCAGCGGTCCTCCCTAAATTAGACAAGAAATATCTTAGCGCCGTCGCTTAGGAGCTTGAAACCCGAATTCCTATCATAGAGCCAGCTAAACTGATATTACTGTGGTGCGTGGATCTAACCTAATGCGGAAAGCCTCGGAGAACTCCATCCCTCCTGTAGGCAGGCTCCAAAAAAAGATAGAAAGAAAGGTGCTCAAGTCTACCTTGAGCCACGAAATCGCACAGGTACTAGAAGATGACAACCTACACCCAAAGATCCATCTCACTGGTAGAAGGATTTGCACCTAAGTGCAGTAACACCTTGGTTCCTACCTGTGTTCTCATTAGGTCCTTCCGGAATATTGCCGAAACTATCTCCTCCGTGAGGGAAGTAGATTAGAGTGGTGATGTCCTCCTTTCAGTGTCTCCCTGTCTCCTTACAAGTGAAGCTGAGCGGATCACATGCATGACTATAAATTTAGGGATGGTCTGAAACCATATTTAAAGAGCTCTCATAGTATTGTATTAGAAAAGAGAAAGAAAATACTATGGAGTAAAACTAAGCTTAGCTAGTTCGCGCTAATTAGCGGGTCGCCGCCACTTGATCCAACCAGAACAGAATCTTGACGTCTCTACCATTGTGGAATCGCTACTAACAAGTAGCTTACGCAGAAGTTCTGAGAGCTTTACTGCTAGCAGTAGCACTCATAGGGGGGAGACTTCCCATTCCAGCCATGTTCATACTGAAGTTATCATTGATCTCGGCACCATCTTCAGTCCAGAAACCCTCTGGGGAGAGGCTGTCGTCTCTCGTGCTATTAACAGCGATCGAGATCCAGGCGAAGATGCCATCCGATACATCATCACCAAGAAGGACATACTCCACGAACGGGTCCGTAGTGTCAGCCTCCGTTGCCAGAATGTCATCATTAGAGTTCTCGGTCAACGCCTGCGTGTTGGTCGAATAGGGGGTGTTCTTCTCGACCTCGGTGATGAGGTCCTGATCGAAGAAGATCTGGCCAACGTGCGAGGAATGGCCGTCGTACATGCCTGCGATGGTGCCATTTGGAAGAATCTTGGTCTCATTGGCGGGGTGTGTGACCACTGTGTCAAACCAGTGTTAGCAACCGATACATCTGATAGGGTAGACATGCTCTTCATTGACATCATACCATGAATGTGAACAGCCCTGCCAGCGTAGTGACCAGGGAAAATGGTCTCGAACAGCACAACTCCCTCGTCACCACTAGACTGAACGCCGCGGAGGAAAGTGGTGTTAACATTCGCCGCGTCGTTCGCGTTACCGTTACCACTTGCGGCTACACCGGAGTAAACACCCTGAAACATGGGAGGTCAGGCATTATTCGGACTATGTAGAGTTCATTAGGTGAACTTACCGTCGCATTGCAATGCCAGATGTCCGTGTAGATATTCGGCAAGGGGTTGCAGGTGTTGGTATCGATGAGCTGAATATCCAGATAGAGAGGCACACCCTGCTGGTCCTCGGTTACGTTCTTGCGGATCAGCTCGCCAGCGATATCTATCATGGTCAGTAAGACGCGAATGATAAATTGATATTCTCCTGTCCATCTTACAATACGGTCCCTGAGTGACTTCGGGCTGTACGACGCAAGTTCCTTCGGATGCAAAGAGAATCGAAGGGTCCGTAGAAGGGTCGACATTAGTCAAGTTCGAGTGATGATTCGTAGCCAGCACGGAGTCCAGATCTCGCGCCTTCAGATACCGAGCATCTAAGCCAAGTTAACTTATGTTCTTTTAACGCATTCTCTCCACACCCGCCTGAGGGATTCCACGACATACCGGTATTCAGGCCCCTTTTCTTGCGCAGCGCCTGCACGGCGTTCTCACGACGAATAATGTTGCGATGCTCAACCCCGCGGGCCCTAATTTTTGAAAAACACTGGGAAAGGCTACGTGACTGAACGGGAGCGTCACGCAGAAAAGCAGCCCGCTCAGCAGCTTCTACCTTGACATCGTGTCCTAGATGGGCCAGCGCAATGCTTGCCAGGGCAGCAAGACTGAGCGTGATGGTAGAGGCAAGTTGGACCATTGTAGCTTAAGGTGATAAAAATCAAAGTAGAAAACAACTATGCTCCAAAGGCTTCAAGAGTGCTTTGTTGAATAACAAATTCCATAACTGGATCCTTCCACAGTACATACTTATATACCTCTGATCGTACAGCAGATATCAAAAGCCATCTCAAGTCTGGCCAATTAGGATCTCAAGCTATGAGATGACGGGAGAGAGAATCCAAACTCCCGAGTGCAACGTATCAATGTCGCTCAATTTCTCATCCCTGGTCCTCCATGAAACTAGCTGCGTGGTTTCGATGGCGACAAACAAGCTATTTCTTAATAATGCCAAGCAGTGCACATGGGGAAGCTGGTAACGAGGACTCACCAGGTTTCATGAATACAATATCTATAGGGGAAATAATAGTACTAGGATCCATTTACGATCGTCGCGGAAATAGCTTGATATGGTTATTGCGTTGAATACCTAAACTTTAATCAAATGGACTTCTTGCACACGCTAACAACCTTGGTATCAATTAAAAAACATAGCCACCCCATTCGCCGCGTCAGCTTCTGGATCCCCTGGATTCTCTAGGCGACGATCCCCTAGTCTAGGTAGTTGGTCCTTTGAATGTTGACATTTATACTACCTTGTTCGTCGTCATATTGCCCTCAAGTTCATCTCTGTAACCGAATAGTCTTCTGACTATGATGTGGTGTTTGCTCAGTTTATTCCTGGATTTTTGCGGGGGGGTAGGTCTGCCCATGCTATAAACTGAAAATTTGTCGTCGTAAGTGTTCTTAACCGAAGGGGCTCCACCGCTAGTTGTTTTGCTTGTCTGTCGATGAGCAGTTTGGATCAGGCCAATTAGCTGTTGCATAATAGCCATGATCTCTTGGCAAGGCAATAAGATTGTGATAGTATAGCCAGCGAAGCCGTGCCAATACTCTCTGCATAACAAACACACGGTAGAGTGACATTCGGACAGTTGTGGTAAAAACTAACGATAACTCGGAGTTTGTTCAGCGCGCGGATCCCAGATGAAACATTGCAAACATCCAGCCAATGATATCAAGGTAGGGAACGTGCATATACTAGTCGCAACTAATATTTAGGCTTGCAGATTAATTTAGTTAAGGATCACATCGATATGGAACATCTCCTCCAGTTAACTTGACAAATAAAAGGGTGGACCTGCGGCAAGATCAGAGTATGGATTTTCATTGAGTCCTCAACAGAGAGTAAAGACTCTTTGGATCTCTTTCTCTCTTTCTCTCTTTCAGAGAACCGAGATCCCTCTTCCTGTATATACATTGACCAATTGTCAAAATGGTATCTTTCACCCAGTTCATAATTGCTCTCTCAGCGATAACCACCGTTATTGCGCACTCTGGCCCGGACCCTATTCTTCCGCGTTCAGCAATCCAGCGCCGCAGTGCATTGGCTAAGCGATGTGCCAACCACGTCGAGAGCTTCAACAAACGCCGTATGGCCAAGAGAGCCATGGAAAAACGCTGGGAAAAATCGGGTCGCAACACCACGTTTGAAATCACTACAGAGGCTCCTTACTACGAGACCATTCAGAATGACACTTGTGTTCTCACTCCGGAGGTAACCCGCGGCCCATATGTTTGGCCACGCTCTCAGACTCTGCGTCAGGATATGATGGAGGACCAGCCCGGCGTGCCTTTATGGCTTGACATAGGAGTATTGGATATGGTGACCTGCGAGCCCCTGCCGAATATTCTCCTCGACTTCTGGCACTGTAATGCAACTGGTTCTTACTCTTCCTTCACCGGACTCTCGCCAAACATTGACTTCGTACAACTTCTGTCGGATCTGAACATCACTGACTACGATTTGGGTGTCACCGACCTCCATACGGATGACACCACCTTCTTGCGTGGAATGTGGCCTACTAACAGCAACGGGGTCATGGAGATCAAGACAATATTCCCCGGTAAGTCCGAATCATAAATAGGACAAGAAAGAGTGCAATAGCAATTAACTAATCCATCTATGCCTCAGGATTCTATACTGGACGTACCATCCATATCCATGTTCAAGCTCATACCAATTGGACCGTCCGAGGAAATGGCACTATCATCTCCAGCAACACTGTCAGCACAGGCCAGATTTATTTTGAAGAAGATCTGTCGCAGAAAATCATGGCCTTGGAACCTTACGCCTCACATACAGAGATCAATCGCACAACCAATGCAGTCGACTCCGTTTTCTCCCAGGATACGGATGGAGGATATAACCCTGTTGTGTCCATCGTCCCTGCAGATGGAGAGGACGTTACGAATGGGATGATCGGATATATCACTATTGGCGTCGATACAAGCGCGATTGAAACATTTGACAAATAAATGATATAGGGCTCTTGAAGTGGTAGTGTGGAGGTCCCGCAGCTTGAGAGGCACATGGAAAGTTATCTTCGGGACAGGAGTTTGTGAACAAGACTGCTACATTCCTGCTTCTGCGTCCTTCTATGGTTATGCTTCTTTCTAGATTTGTACAGTACTGGATGATTTCATTTATTAGTTTGCATTGCGAGACTAGACTCATAACTCCATTGTAAACCATATATGGTCGTTCTATGTTTTCTTATCCTTTTGATTATGCTACATATGCTCGCTTATTCGTCATCATGATGACTTTCCGAATCAGGCCTTCCGCCTTCCCTTTAAGAGCTACCACAACCGGATATTGGTACACAATCTTCCACGTTGCACCTCGTTCACTCCGTTGAAGGAGTTCTTAGAAGCAGACCTTCAAGATGTCAGTCTCTGGTCCTCTGAATATTCAATGGTTTAGTATCACATACCTCCATCGACGTGGATGACCTGTCCATTCACGTACGTTCCCGCACGGCTGGCTAAGTAGAGGACAGCGCTACCAATGTCGGCTTCGCGTCCGGTACGGCCTGGTGGGGATATAGTCAGCATCCGCAACTTGACTCTAGACATAGATTGGTACGAAGAGGATCATTACGCACCTGCAGGGAAATGGTGGCCAGCGCCCACGATGTGCGATTTCTGATTCTCATCCGATCCTCCAGTCGTCATCTCCGTCGGGAACAAGCCTGGAGCAATGGAATTGACTCTGATACGTAGTGGCACAAAGGTATACGCCCACTCCTTAGTCAGATGGAGGAAAGCTGCTTTGCTGGACGAATATGCAAATTGGCCACGCGAATTCGTCTTCGTGATTCCAGCCGTACTCGAGATATTGATGATGGAGCTTGAGTGACCGGGAATAGACTGACGTCCCTTGTTGAGCAAGGGCAGCAGTGCAGCTGTCAGAAAATGGTGAGCAGCGACGTTACCGGCATATGATTCACGCCAGGCTTCGGTTCCATCGCGGACCATCCACTTGCCAACTGCGTTGGGGTCAGAGAAATCGATATCGCCAGCCTGGCTGCTCGCGCGGGATTCGGGAGAAACGCCGGCATTGTTAATTAAGATGTTGATTCCTTTTGCTTCGGCCTTTTCGAGTTCAGACGCGATGGCTTTGATACCGTCTGTGTGGGAGATATCGCCTGGGAGACTGTAGAAGATGTCAATTCATGATTGTATCTGGAAAAGAAAGAGACGGTCATAGCTCACGGGATAATCTGCCCATTAGAAGCATATTTCTTGGCGACAGTTTCAAGCGGTTCCGTTCGTCTTCCAACAACATACACTCTAGCACCATTCGCAGCTAGAGTCTGTGCTGCCATAAGGCCTATTCCACTCCCACCGCCAGTCACCACGGCCACGAAGCCCTTGACATCAAAGAGAGTCTGCGCCACCAATTCTTCGCTGGACATTGTGAAGAAGATGCGTGGTTTATTTCGTAAAACAGCACTTGCAACGGAAGGTAGCTAGAGACTATGGGAGATACTTGTAAGTCCAGGGCTTTCGATGCGAACGAAGTAATTCCTCATACACGCTAGGTAGGTACTTATACGGAGCTCAATCTCCGGCTACTGCTTTGGTATCCATCGATACTGATGATGATCGAATAACAGCATCACTGACATCTTCTTGAAGTAATGGGAAACGCGACGAATAAGAAATCTGGCAGGAAGCTTGTTCCTACTTCACCTTCGATGTAAATGGTAGTCATGTAACTTTCGCCTATGTTGTCCGAACCAACCAAAGTTTGGCGGGATTAGGTGCTTTGCCTTCCTTATTGACACGGAATCATTTTATAAACTGCGTTACCCTTCTGTGTGAGGATTATACGCGTGTGATTTATACGAGGTCAAGAGTATCATCAGAAAAGAACGCGTTTCTTTCTTCGGCTAAACTACTCCCAGTTTAGACTATTCGATTCAAGTGCTCTAGGAGACTTGTGTCTAGAGCAGTCTACAGTACTTACCTCAGGTACCGGTACCGCTATTCCCGATTCGCCCAGTCGCCACCAGACCATCTTACCCCACAAATAGCGAATATCTACCTCGCATATCATCACATCGCTGACGAAATATTTAGGAAGGATATGCACATTTTTTTTTATCAAGGACAAGATGTCGTGCAGGGTCACCGGACACGGCGTCACGACTAGATAATATCTCCGCCACATCCGATGCCGTGTAGAAGAACGGTCCAAGTAGCATACAAGCTGCTTCCTTCCAGGATATATTTATAGAACATGAACTGCGGGTTCGAGCTTATGGCCACTTGAATGCTATATGAACTTCTATGGTTTCAATATTGTATCGAATCTTCTGGTGTTGTTCTTTGCTGTGATCTGGTATGTAGCTGTTACGAATCAGACGCGATGGATTCAATGTTGTGGGTCCGTAGCACCTTTGTTTTACGGAATAATTAATTAATTATTAATTACGCTTCAGGACCAAATGCACTGCATCGGGGAGAGTGGCTCGAAAAGCACAATTGGCACAGACATAACACATGCACATAGTAATTTCTACCATGATTACTATCTCTAAGCAACACGAGCAGATGACCTGAACATATTCTTACATTCTAGGCAGCAACCCCCATTTCAAACTGCGCTCTAAAAAGGATTCCTCGTATCCCCTCCTGGTTAAAAACCCGCTTATCTGATTTTCTGACACACGTGATCTCGTATCGCACCCACGACACATCTGATAAGCCAACCATTATAACCGAGGCCAAAGCAAACCCCGAACGACTGACCAATCGGAGTAAGGGACTTACCGCCATCCAGGGTCGACCGAAGTTACCGGGATCTGATAAATCCTTCTCCGATGCCGGGGCCCACGTGTGGCAATCTCCGACGTCACTTGGTTACTAACCCGGCTGTTTCTTCCATCTCCTCCCCTTCCCGTCAAACTACGGATTTATTTTTTGGGAACTTTCACAGAACTTTCGATCTAGGTCGTTGCTTACCCACGCAGTCAACGGCGTATATATTATCGAAAATGTTTTCAATCAGGACGGCTCTCCGCTCGATGGGTTCTGTATCGACTCGAACGGCCCTCCGTGCTGCCGCGGGTCCTGTTAGGTCGCCGGCATCCTTGCCCTCGCTGACTGTGCCCGCGCGCCGATCCTACCATGAGAAAGTCATCGATCACTACAACAATCCTCGCAACGCAGGCTCGCTGAACAGGAAGGATCCTCATGTGGGCAGTGGTCTGGTCGGTGCGCCGGCGTGCGGTGATGTGATCAGATTGGATATCAAGGTCGATGAGAAGACGGGAAATATTACCGATGCGAGATTTAAGACTTTTGGTTGCGGTTCAGCCATTGCGAGCTCGAGTTATCTGACGACATTGTTGAAGGGGAAGTCTTGTAAGTTTGGACCATAGCCAGGATGAAATTTTTATTGAGGATGGTATGGAAAGATACTAACGATATATACAGTGGAAGAAGCCGCTAAGATCAAGAACACCGATATCTCCTCCGAGCTGTGCCTGCCTCCAGTGAAGCTGCACTGCTCCCTTCTCGCTGAGGACGCCATCAAAGCCGCCCTGAAGGATTACCACTCCAAGAGAGCTAGCGCTGCCGCGACCAACCTCGCCGGTACGAGCAAGGCTTTCGACAAGGAGCCCGCTCAGGCCGTCGCCCAGGCGTAAATGGAGAAGGAAGTCAATCGTTTCTTTCCAGTCTTCAGCAAAAGTCTCTTTCATCGCTGCAGGCTGGGTATGCAGATTGTCCTTTGAAGTCTGAGACTCAGAAAGAATGTGCATTATGATGATACCTTGGCCTGCTTTTCTTTTCTTTGTTTCATGGGCGCTTTTTCATGTGCATGTCTGTTTGAATCTGGGTGCGTGTTTTTTGCCATGTCCCTCATTACGTGGTGACAGGAGTTCCAAATCTTCATTTCGAATCTATTGATGTATGAACTACATTTTCATGGCAGAAATTATGCATTTCTGATATCTTCTTGAGTGTCCAATAATCATGAAACCAAGACCTACCCAAAGGATTCATCAATGTCAACTACTTTCCAAATCATTGAGGAAAGTCATCCAGTCGCCAATCACTGACCATACATAATAATCTTCCTTTGCGACTGGCCTATAGGCCGGCTCTTCGAGAGGCCGGCTGTCTTTACTCTGAAGCAGGTTCACATCATTCCTGACGTGGATCATCCGTTCACTCATCGTCCAGGATAGCTTGGTAAAATCATCACGATCGATCAGGTCCTGTCGACCATCTTCTGGCTCTCCCCATACTAGCACGATGAGGTGCATGTAGGTTCGGAATGCCCAGTCCGCAAAGGCTAGGCGGCTTGCTAACGACACGGAGCCGTGGTCTCGTATGTAGAGGATGTCACACTGTGGAGCCTCGCAAAACATGCTGCGGAAATCCTCTACGTCCTATGTCGCTCAATATATCAGTCTAGCTCTATGTAAAAGTGTCGCGAAATCTCTTACATCACAGAATAGGCGACACGGAGTTTCCGAACAATGAACAATCATTTCTATCAGAGATTCAGTCGAAAAATATTTCTGATGATCTCCGTATGGTCGGAGGTGTAGGAAGCAGGTCTTCTGTCGTCGTCTGGACATTCTTCCAAATATTTCTCCAAAGAAGACAAGACGTCTGAATTGTGAGACAAGAGAGTTGACGTATTGAAATGTGTCGAAGTCCTCCCGTGGAACGTAGATATACATTTTTTCCATGTATGGAGTCTTTTTCAGAAAGGGAACAATGGAAGAGGTCTCACGAGGCTGGTAGGCCTCGTTGATGTACTCTAAGACGAAGAGGCGAAGTGACATCTGGCAGGCAGCCAAACTCCGGAAGAGCTCTCTGTCGCCAGGGCAATCCGCCAGTCTCAGTGTATGGAGGTTAAACATATTTAACGCCGATGCTATCTCGGTAATCTGTTCTTGGAAACAGAAGCCTTGGAGAGAAAGCGTGCGCAGACATGGGAAGCGCACTCTAAATTTCCCTCTCTCAAGCCGAAGTACATCCCGACGAAAGAAATACCATACTGAACCGTGATCGCCTTCCCTCCACATCTCCTCACTAGGTGGCCGGTTGAAGAACTGTAGCTCAAGAGTCTCAAGATGATTTTTGTTTACCGTCAGACACGCATCGAGTACCTTGATATCCTCAAGAGAGAAAAGCGTTTTCCAGGACAGGCGTTTCAACGATCGTAGGTTAGAAAGACATAGGACAGAATCTTGATCATTTTTCATGTAGCACGTCCCATCTGTGACCAGGGACAACGACTGCAGCCGACTAAATTTCTGTAAGTAGCCTGATTTTCCTAGTATATCCTGTGGAATGCATTCACCAAGGTCCCAACTGTGCCATCGTCGTTAGCGGATAGCCGGCGCAAGCAATGTCAAGCAAGGAAGAAAACAGACCTGAAGCTACGCAGTGAGTCCTGTGGTATCTGACGTAGAAACTGTAATAGCATGGAACCAATGATCTTATCCTTGCTCTTATGAAGAATAGGTTCCAGTCCTCGAAAGAGTTCATGATGTCTGCAGTTGCTACCGTCCTGGAAAAACCATCGTGGGTGACAGCATCCGGTTCTCTTGCACCCTACGCGAAACTTCGAGATCTGAACAAAATGTAGCTTGCGTACAAACTTAAGGGTCTCTTTGTGCGATTTGTCCATCTCAATGAAAGGCTCGAGGCAAAGGCAATACGGACCATTGAGGTCAAAGTCAATCGGCAGTACAAATGTCTCGTATAGTTTCGCGGCGGCGATGGGATACAGTTTCTGAGAAGCCTGACATATGTTCTTTATATCTTTGAGACAGACCTTGAACCAGTCAGCAGAGCCTAGAAGATAAGACAAGGAAACGGCGCACATATTTCAGTATTTCGAAGATAACTTCCAACGGAAGCTCATCCAGGGTCGGCATTATTCAGCTGGTTGAAGAGCGTAGAAGAGGTCACAGACTCTATGATGATACTTAGTACGAGATAAGATTCAGAAAACATCAACTTCTAAGGACGGTGGAAAGGACTGCATAGGGACTTATATAGGCTCACCAATTTGGTGGCTTCAGGTCCGGGCAAGGCTCTAAGGTCATATTTCAAAAGATGGAAGAGTGTACCCGTCTGAAAAGGAATAGTGCCAGGGAATGCTCATTCATTCACAGCATCTTGTATCTCCTGTGTTCTGCAGTTGAGAGACAGCATGGCATGTAGGGCCTTTGTTGAGACGATGTCGGGTACGAGCTTATTTCCACGCTGTAACACAGTCAAATCCCTTTGGGGATTGACAAGCAGCTGAGAGTCTTTCTATGCATAAAATAAAGACCTGCTAAGTGGCCCCCTCAGCCACCACCTTGTCAGTAGTTGGCACCTTCCGCAGGACCAGCTAGGCAGACAATGGGCGCAGGCTACTGATTCCTTCTCCCTCGTCACCGTTCTTAGGTCTACAACCCCGCAAATCCTAGGGAATGTGTAATCTAAACACGTTGGGAATATTATCTCTTCTTTTCATTTTCATAGTGGTATCAACAAAACGGCCAAACATGGAGACATGCACAAATTAGGTCAGGCCCATGGACCTTCTCTCTACGCTCCTCCCTGCCAGCCTCCAACCTTCTTGGCTCACGCTGATAACGGCCAAGTTTACGGTCTGGCGGCTGGATGAACAAGTACAAAAAAGGTCGTGAAGAGGATGATGGACAAAAGACTCTATTGTCTAGAGGAAATAATCCGGCGTGCGTCTTGATACCATGGGTTCTCCCGCCCGAGGACAGGGGTCGAACTGCAAGCTGGGAAACAGTTAGAAATGCTAGCACGAACTGTAATAGAGGTAGTTCAACGTACAATGTATACTTAAGATGCTCATCGATCTCCATAATCGCAGCCTGATTGCCGCAGCGGTAACAGTAATTGGGAGCTGGACCCATCATTAGCACACATCACTTCGTGCTGGAGGGCCGCATTCAGGAACCTACCTGAGAAGATTGTAACGACGTTTCTGTCCTGAGACCAATTATATCCCTCCATCACCAGCTGATGCGCTCGAGCCACCAGAGTCAAGCCATTGTTATGATTAAACGCCTCCGAGATATCCTGTCCGAACGTGTATCCTGCTCCACGAGGAGAGATACCCCAACCGCATCTATCATCTGGGTCACTCCACAACAGATCACACATGGGACCTTCATGAGGAACTTCCTGGATACGGTCCAGGGAACGAATATTATCAAGGGTATCGATGGATGGACTGAGACCTCCGTGGAGGCAGAAAATCTGATTCTCAATGAGAGCGGTAAGGGGAAGATAGTCGAAAAGGTCGGTGAAGTATTTCCAGACATTGGCGTTGCCATATTTACGCAAGCACTCGTCGTAAAATCCGTAGACCTGTGTGATCTGACGGGATTCGTGGTTACCACGGAGAATTGTAATTCGCTGGGGGTAGCGGATCTTCAGGGCGACCAGAAGGGTCACTGTCTCAACGGAATAGTAGCCACGGTCGACATAATCACCTAAAATGATGAGATAAGAGTTAGGGGGTCGCTCCAAAATCCCTGGTCAGGTGCATACCCATGAAGAGGTAATTTGTGTCTGGATTCGGTCCTCCTATGCGGAAGAGTTCCATTAAGTCGTGGAACTGGCCGTGTATATCTCCGCAGACGGTGACTGGGCATTTCTGCAGCGGCTGTCAATGGACCCTTTCCTCCACGGTCGCATCTCGGTCAACAGGAGACACATACCACCGGCTGCACATTTGACTCATCCTGTAGGACTTCTCTTGCCTGGAAAGAGCTCTGTTAGTTCCCTGTAATACCTGCAGGTTGACTTGCTGGACGCGAGGACTCACTCGATCACACAATCTCTGCACATCATTCTCCGACAACTGCTTGCAGTTCATCAGATTCTCAATCCACCCATCGAGAGTCGGGATCGATCCCGGATCTGTCACAGGAGACAGTTGGTGTGGCTCGGGCGATCGAGCAGTATCGATTTCCATGTTGTTGTCCATTCTGTCCACGCAGGGGGAAGCTCAGGACAGCTGGAGCTGGGGAGGGGTGGGGACGACGGTCTCGTGCGAGTCACAGGGAAGGGTTGGACAACGCGGGGAGTGATTGAATAGGTGAAGAATGAATGAAGAGAATCAGGTAAAGTGACGATAAAGAACTTCAAACACTAGCACGCTATGATTCTGATCGTGGGGTTGAGTGTTTATTCTGCGGAGGGCTCTGCGTGCTGAAACGGAGGACGGATGGACTCTGACAATTCCAAACAGGGTTCACGCCACAGGAGCCTCAGCCACGCCCCAGGACTGGGGGAAGCTGGAGACCTCGACAACCCCACCTTAAATTTATGAGGTTAATTTCTTTGTTCGAGACTTATAAAATAGTGATACATTGGCAGAGATTGCTATCTAACAATGGCCCTTCCAGAGGAGCCGATGCCATTTTATTACAATTTGCTTTTCGTTAAGTCGTATGCATTAACGAGCACTCCTAAAAGGACTCGTTACTATCCGCAAAGCTTAAATGATGTCACCGCCAAAGCCCCCAAAGCCTCCGCCGCGACCACTGCTACCGCCGCCAGAAGGCCCTCCTCGACCGAATGGATGTCTATCGCCTGGACCAACGGGGTCATATCTAGAACCTGGAGGTGCTTGAGGGTCATAGCCTCCCCCTCGAGGTCCGCCAAAGAGAGGATCGTCGAAGGTTGGATGCATTCCACCTCCACCGCCCCCTCCAGGTCCGAAAGTACCCCTAAGCGGATCGTGAGGCCCCAGACCAGGGGGGTATAGGTCGCGCTCTCCGATATTTGGGTTCCTATCTCCATAACCAGGCGGCCAGCCCCGGGGAGGCCTATTGATCTCATATTCATCTTCAAACCCCGGTGGTGGGAAGTCCCCGGGAGGCACAGGCCGACGGGGAGCCTGCGCCAGAGGATCATCAAAGGGATAAGGACGACCGGCTTCCAGTGGATCGCGTTGTGGCTGCTGTGCCTGTTCGGGCTCTCTTGTGCGCACCTGCTCCCCAGTATCTTCATACCCTTCTTTCTGTAGACCGGGTGCCAGCCTCTGGATCACGTTTACCTTGAACAGTCCGATCAAGTCACTCAGGCGAGCAGTGGAGATGAAAACATCTTTCAGCGCACTCGCGACTTCAGTAGTGGTGGATAGAGGGAGGGAAGACTCGGAAACGTAGTCTTTCACAGTGATATCGAAGGATGTAGTTTTATCGTGGCCGAGAGCCAAAGCGAGAACCACTGCATTATTCCCTAGTCGGTTTACTTTGAGTAAAAACTCCATCGAAGACTGTGTGTGAGCATATCGAAAAGCATAGGTAGTGTTAGCGTTCCATTCCTTAGGGAGCACCGGGGATTCAGAAGCATCTGCCAAAACCACCAAATTATCAATTGAGGTACTGCTGTCGAAGAAGTGTCCTGAACAGACCTAGTTTATGATCCTCTCCGAGTCCTACCAGACGGAAGTCCACTGCTACCATGCAAGAGTGGCCGATCAAGGCAACAGCTTCATAAGCATTCTTCAACTGGGCCTGCTCCCCATCCTGAGTAAGAGCTCTGGCTGCAATATCCAGCACACGGTCTGGCGCCAGAGCCAAAGATCTGTCTTGCGAATCGGCCATGATTAAGGCTGTAACTGAACCTCTACAGGCCGTTGATAAGGCTCTGTTCAAAGCACAGAGGATGTGGCGGGGATTGTTGAGAGCCTCGAGGTGAGCTGCCCCCCTCAAGTTCGCGAGACGCGACGTCAAAGCACCTGATGGATGCCTGCAGTGCGCAAACACTGCAAAACGACACCCCCGCCTTCTCCCACCGCCCGCGCCTTAACACAAAAGTGGTGTCGATGTATTGGACTGCACAGATTCAGGAAAGCTCGTTTGAACTATCACGATGTCCCTTACTAGTGGCTTCATGAGAACAGATGAACACTATTACAATGAGAAATCTCTTCATCCAAGTCTTATCAACAGGGACAGGGATTGAATGCTGGGTAGCTATCTGCCGTCAACTCCTGCGACTGGCATATGGTCTGCTGGACATGAATACACAAGAATTGCTCTCATCTACTGAAGAGGATCATTAATGATACTTATCTATCTCTCCTTTAGACCCCCAATCGAAGGATATTACACGAGGACTTAAACCTGGGGTACCGGTACGGCCACAATTCAGCGGTGGGCCAACCCTGCGGTCATTATGGCAGGGGCTTAAGCTCCTCCGGGTCAAGGGGGAAAAACAAGGCTTCAGGTAAAAAGCTGATACGATTAGGTGTTTCTATCTACAGATCAAGTCTCAATATGCGGATTGCCTTTCGCAGAGGGCCATCAATACTAATGTGTCTCTTCGGAGATTGGAGCAGCTGATTGGATAGACGGATTCTGCGACACTTATCAGTAAGTACGTAGTAGACTCCGTCCTTCCACTCGAGCGCGACCCCAGATGGCTCTAGTTCACAATATAGTTCCAGCAATCACAGATAAGCGCCAGCCGGGGCACATTGCGGGTTATGGTGCTTCTCATTGCCACTACTACCGCGACAGAACTCCGGTGCTTTTATGTCCCCTCACAGGCTTCTAGTTAGCAGACAGACTAAGTCTGGGCCGAGGCTCGCCGTTATCAAGACGTATCAAGCGGTTGTGTCTCCGACGACGTAGACTACTTTTGTGCCTATGTCACAGTTCGAGATGGCTGAGAGTGATCACCCGATCAAAGAAGAAATCCCCTGGAGAAAAATTCATATAGAGACAAGGTTTGGACGAGCGAGACGTTCACGAAGTCTCAAGGATCGTCCCTGCGATGCGTGCCGCCATCGCAAATCAGCCTGTGTCATCACTGTGCGACCACCATGTATGCTCAGGACAATTTCATGAACCAATTGCATACTTTGCATGCTCACAGCACTCGCAGGTCGGTATTGCGAGAGCAAGGGCCAGGATTGCACATTTGCATCGACTCCTAAGGAGAGGGTCCGAAAGCCAACGACAACTATAAGACCTAGGGGCTCTACTAGCGACAGCGCGGGATCCCCTGCTGCTGCACCTTGCAAGCAGAGTGGGGATGGATCTCCAGAAGAGATATCTGCAAATATGCAGCTGACTTTGCCCCGTGTCAGCGAGTTTAGCACGTCCATATTTCCAAATGGTGATCGTACAGGAGATCCAATTGCAGGCTCAATTATTCTCCCGGCTCCCATAGTCTATAACGCTCATTCATTAACACAGTACCCGCTGGATAATTTCAGTCCACGACACCCATACCACGGCCAAAATCGGATCTCTTGTCGAACAGAACTGGGGTCCTCTTCGGGACACGGCTGTAGTAACTTACAAAGACCTAGAGAAGAGACTCTAGACGATGTCAAGGGGCTGACGGCTCATTCCCTTGGCCCTTCAAGCGACCAGGACGCAAATCTTCTCTCTTCTTTTCGGTCAAATATATTGAATGAGACAAGCTATGTGGATGTCAACATACGCCAAGTACTCCCTGGCAATGGCGTGGACGGGCGCCCTCCCATCCACTTCAATATAGTCCATGACTTGTTTCCAGACCGGGACAACAGGGTGAAACAGCTGGCATCGGAGCAGATTGAAGTCCACGTGGGATCATATGGTGACGCATTGGTCCGCTTATACTTTCGCTTCGTGCATCCAGCCTTTCCAATACTCTCCAAGGCACGTTTCCTGAAGTCATACTGTGAGGATAAATTCAGCATCCCTGCGTCCTTGCGAGGAGTCATCTATGGGCTGGCATGTCCCTTCTGGACGCAAGACGAAGCTTTACGGGTCCAGCCACCTATTAGCCAGCATGAGCTCTTCGATCAAGTCCATATGGCACTTGTTAGGGAACTTGATTCGCCGAAGTTGAGCACTCTACAAGCATGCTTGCTGGTCCTACACGAGACACCACCCTCAACGCAGACAACCGAGAGTCCTAAAAATTGGACCCTTACATGTCAAGCAACGTCATGCGCACAAAACATTGGTCTCCATCAAGATCCGTCGCTCTGGAATATACCGGCGTGGGAGAAGAGTCTTCGAAAGAAGCTGTGGTGGGCGACATTTACAACTGACAAGTGGTCGTCCCTAGGCCACGGAAATCCTTCTCATATCCCTCAGAGCTCCTTTGATACCAGCGATCTTACAACAGAGGATCTACTAGTGGAAGAAGACGTAACGGACCTACCATACGGCCGCATCATAGCAGAGCCTGATCGTCGTCCCAACCAAGCCAGGGCGGTTAACTTTCTCGAGACGGTCAGGCTGGCCAAACTCCTGGGCACTCTTCTGGATTACGTATAGTAAGTATGAGTATACATTGTATCGTTATTTCTCTTGGTAACACTTTCTAGCACCATCCGCGATCCCTCCATTCTCGCACCGATGGCTACTGGAATAAGCGGCCAGTCTCTGTATGTCCTTAGGGCTGAGGTGGACGGTTGGTACACTATGCTGCCTCAATGCCTTGCAGTGGGCTTTGCAGCAGGAATAGGTGACACATACACCAATGGTATGTCTGCTTTATGGATGATGAAGTATCTGGTTGCGTCCGACTGACGGCGTCGCAGGGCCCCTTCATCTGGCGTTCTTTTCAGTCAAGAGCCTCCTTCTGCGCGCCCTCATGTCTCCCGCGACGCCACTTTCGAAATCGAATCCGTTCTCCAATCTCCGCACTCACTTTGATTCTGCGCTGGAAGAATTCAAGCTCTTCGTAAAGCTAGTATCCAGCATCAATGCAGAAGACCTGTGTGCTTTCTGGGGTCGACGTATGTTATCGGCTTCCGTCCTTGAGACTCATATTGGTGACTAACACATGTGCCAGACTCGAGGACGCACCTTGTGCATGCAGGAAACTTCCTGATCTATCTGTTTCTGTGCGCTTCGACGGCCGAGCAAGTGGAGAAGTCATATGCACTTCTCGAGGGCTACAGACATGCTCTGCGATATCTTGCTGATGTGGCTGATAAAGCAGCCATAGGCCTAGTGCGGCCAGCCCTTTTACGTACGGAGTCATTTTTCAAAGAAGCGATCGAGATCATGCGGAAAGGAGGAGTCAGGGATTAGGTTTAGTCAGTATGGTGACTCTCCGGTTATCGTTCAAAAGAAACTAATACTCGATATATCGCAGGCGTTTCACGGCATACCTCGCTATATATATATACCATTCTGTTATTTTGATGTTATCATCCCTTTTCATGGTTAATGACAGACAAAAGCTTCTTTTTTTCCTCTTAACCATCATCCTGTGTTTTTACTGAACCTTTTACATTGGATCTATTTATGAAATTTGCTCAATTCAATTTACAATATAATGAACACATATCACATCACATCACATCACATTCGCATATTCTACGCAGCTACAATAGCCTTTGGAGCCTTCGTCTCATACTGCATACTGGCCCGCATGATGCGGTACTCACTCTGCACCACAGGCGGGTACTTTGCGGGATGCTCAGTGTCCGAGCAAGCTGGCAGACACTCGATGACGGAGTTGACATTCGGACTCACGAAGTACGGAATCGAGTAGCGAGCGCGAGTCATGCGCTCGTCTCCGAAGAAGCGGTCCTGAAGTGGAGGCAATCCCACTCGGTGGAGGTTCGATTTGAGAATATCTGGACAGCTCCGTTGTTAGCCATGGGAATTTCTTTTCAGAACCACAGATTCATATACGGAACAAACTTCAGGGAAGAAAGATACGGACCATTACTCCACCTCATCAAAATATCGCCAATGTTCATAATAATGGCATTCTTCACCGGCGGGGCCTTGACGAACTCCCCATGGCGATTCTGCACCTCCAATCCTCCGCAATCATCCTGGAACAGCATCGTGATCGAACCCCAATCCGTGTGCAGTGGCATTCTCTCCGACTTCTGGGTCTCCAGCACCGACGCCGGCACCGGCGGGTAGTGCAGCAGACGCAGCTGGTTGTTGTGGCCATCGTGAAAGCGCAGGAGGTAGTCTTCCTCGGGTAGGCCTAAACCGAGAGATAAAGCGCGGAGAATGTCCTGTGCTGTGTTCCAGCATTCCCAATAGAAGGAGGTAATAAATTCGCGGAAACCAGGGAGGACGTGTTCGGGCAGCCAGACGTTGGGTTGGTCATCGTTGGATTCGCTGCCGATTTCGTAGCTTTCCTATTCGAGCAATCCTGTTAGCGTTCATTGCATGTGGAATATTCGAACCACGACCCAATCCGAAAGGCAACGAACCTTACAATCAACAACCTCCCTCGTCTTCTTCTTCAACTCCTCACTATCCTCCTCATCTCCAATAACTTGATTCACCTTCTCCAACCCTGGCCACGAGTACCCTCTATGCACCTTCGGCCCATCCGGATGTGGGGCAAGCATCTTCTCTTCCGTCTTAAGATCGAACAGCTTCTTCGACCATCCGAACGCTTCTGCCAGTCGCTCAGGGGAGACTTGATGATTAATAATGTAGACGAAGCCGACATTGCGGCATGCGTCAGTAAGTTGCTTCGCGACGGCAAGGCGCTCGGCGGGTGTGCTGGTGGATCGGAAAGTGGAAAAGTCGATTATGGGAAGGGGGAGGGTGGATTCTGAGGAGGACATTTTGGTAATGGTTTTTTTTGAAGGTATGATTATCCAGTGAAGAGATGGCGTGCTCTATTGATTCTAGGGAATTGAAGAAACGCGCATGCGATTCTTGATATGTAGATGATCTCTCCTCTACTATCTGGTCGAGGGGGAATATTCTTCTGGTAGTGAATAGAATTCGCGTTATTATCGGCTCATGATTTAAATAAATCTATTTAACGATCAGAGATAAAAGAAAGAAGGGAACCCAAGCTCCATATATACTCCACAAGCCCCTCGCGATCCGATCTCTTTGCCTATCAATCGAATCTACCCCAAGGAACCTGAACTAACCCCGCCCGATAAGCAACTTAGTCTCACGATAGGCAGACGGTAATAAGAATGGGGTGTGATCGGTGTACTCTAGTAGGGCACGCCTGTACCCATAATCAAATCGCAAACGAATAATCGCGCCGGAATGCGCCGCTCTCTCTCTCGTTCCACTCCTCGTGTGCCGGTAGGACGGGTTGGCCGATACCTCAACTTTACTGGAATTGGAAACTTCTCAGAGAGGGGGAAAGCGATGATGTGGAGACATCGGCCAACTCTAATTACTGTGACTGTTTCTGGCACTGAAGAAGATATTCGAAGGTCAAGTCTTCCCTGGTGGTCTGATGCGGGATGTCTGAATTATTGGGATCCGGTATCATGTATGCGATGGTATTTATCACCCGTTTTTATCCGATAGAACAGTCTTCTGCTGTTCGGACGATGCGACGAATCAGTTCTGATCAACTCCGTTTATAGCACAATTATAGACGTGAAGTGGCAGAGATATGAAGCCCACCAATCAGAGTGCGGGCAGTCCGAATATGGTATAATCGCTCGCCGTGTCCTCCATTTTGTCAAAGTCCAGATCAATTATTTAAGCTCTATATATGAGTAGTATTATGATTCATTTCAGGAAGTCTAATAACATTAAGGTTGGATGGACATTAATTGTCAATTTAACATTAGTAAGGTCCATTTTTGGCGGCTTGCACCCCCCACCTCCCCCACTTATTAAGATCTAATTTATTAGAAAAATATAACTACATTGTCAACTTCAAGCAATAACAGTGGTGATATCGAGGTAATCTATCTCCCATACAGAACTAGGCATGCTATGGTTTATATACCCACGAAAGGATTAAGCCATATACGGCGTGCATTATAATGAATATACTCATTTCAAAGAATCATCATCGCATTAACATCCAGGCCAACCAGCTATGGTATCTCGTATAATACAGCCCATGAATCTAATAATGTATATAACTAGCCGTCCTTTCCCAGCATTCTGTTCACAAAGCTCTCGTCGCATGAAATTGTCGTGTCATCACGTCATGTATGAAATTCACGTCTTGATTAATGGGTCCTCTCCCTGTTGTTGCATCTCTTTCTGCGCCCCCTCTACTAACCATATGCTCACATCTTCCACATCACTGCCTACTCGCCAAGTACCCAGAACGACACCTTCGCGTTCCAAAATATCCTTGGCTCGCTCCAACCGGCGTCTCCACAGCTCCTCGCGTTTATTTGGCAACGGGGCTGCATACCCCCCGACATTGTCGGAGTCGCTGTTCGTGTTGGTCGTGTTGGCCCTACGGAGAGTTGGTGTGGAAGCAGATGTCTTCACGGAATTTGCAGGACTGGATGATGACCAATTCAGACGCTCTGACGCGTACTGAGCAGCCGCGGAGAAAGCCCCTGATGGAAACCTCTCTGGTGTCGGCCGTGTTTGTTGTGAGACGGGCGTTGAAGAAGCGGTAGAAGTGGTAGAAGCAATGGTGGCACTTCTGCGCGGTGGTGGAACTGGTGGTGGCTGTTTTGATCGCACCGGTGATGCAGAACTGGCTTCAGAAGCCGTTGTAGGGCGACGCAAGTTGGTCGACGGGAGGCTATTGTAGACGTTGGCAACAGCGTTCCGAACTGTACTCATATAGGTTTCTGGTTGGCTCTGTGCAGTCTGCTCTGTGTTCTGCTCAGGTTGTGACAGTTTTGGCCTAATAGGCAGCGATGGTGGCTGCTCTGACTGAGTTCCTCGCGAAGGAGTAGAAAGTTGAAGTGGTTTTTCAGGCCGCGGCGGCACTGGCTTGCGGCGTATCGCTTCTTTCTGGGCAGGACGTGCCTCTTGTCCATTAGATGACGGCTGTCCAGGGTCAGAAGAGGCAGTGCGTAGCATAGGTGGCTTCGATGGTTTAACGGGAGGTGGCTTGCTGCTTGTCGAACTTGCAGCCTCGGAACCGTTGTTCACAGTCTCCTCCGGTTCATTCAAGTCGATCAAGTCGGCATTATCGATACTCTTAGCACCAGATTCCAAGGGCATCTTGCGAGGCGGTAATGCCGGCCGGTTCTCGACGGCGTCTGAATGGTCAACGAGCTGGCCTGTACTGCGGTTTCGCTTAGCTACAGCCTCGATATGATCGACGGACTTGTCAAAGAACCTGTTTTGAGCAGATGTTGTGACGTCTCTAATGAAGATACCCAGGATTCTACCCGGATGTGCCAGAACAGTGTCAGTATAGACCTCCAAGTCAGCCTCGCCGCTATCGCCGACAAGGATGAACTTGCGTTCAGGAAAGTCGCCCAATATCCTTTCCAGTGAACTTCTCTTCCTCTCTGCTGTAGGCTCAAAGATACCTTGCAGCATTCCGTTATATTGCTTCAAGTGGAATGAACCTGGAGGGAGACCTGCTAGTTTGAAGTAGGTTTCTAGAAGTGGGTAGAGCTGCCACGGCGAGTTCGATACATAATGGATTGGTACGCCCATACCCGCCAATTTTGAATACCATTCTCTGACCCCGTCTACTGTAAGTTCTCCTAGCTCACGGACAAAGACATTTTTGAAGATCTCCCTGGCTCCGCTAGTGATGGCTGAATGCTTGATAGTGTCGTCGATATCACTAATCAAGCTAACTCCCTTTGGCTCTGTGACCTGAACTTCCTTTGAAACTGAGAGCTTGTCTGAGGCGAGCACACGGATCTCAGTAGGCACGAATGGTAACGCTGCTCTCAAAGAAAAATGTCCCGACTCGTTGGTGATGACGTTTCTCGACTGACTCTGCTCATCGTTGAAGAAGAAAACCGTGACGGGAATGCCCGCCAGGGGATTCGCCAGGAAAGGACGCATTCGTTCCATCAAATTAGCATTAGCTATAGCCAACTCATCTTTGCCCATAGACGGAATGGTCACCGTTGATGAAGGTCGAACAGGATCTCGTCCCTCACGTTCTTCAGACGATGCTCCTTTCCATGCAGCATCAGCGACGTGTTCTGCTTTATATATGATCGACTGTGCTTCTCTGTTCACAAGCTCTTCCTCTTGTGCCGAGGGCTGCTCAGCCTTATCACCCAACAACGACGGTTGGCCTGAATCGCGGCCATTTCCGGGAGGAGGTGCTGGGATCCCGCTGAGCTTTCTCGCAAGTGCAATCAAAAGTCGATGCTTCCGTGTCAATGGCGCACGAGGCGGCGTATATATCCAGCCTCGTACATCGATGTCCACAATGGCATGGTGGTCCTCGTACTTGTCCCACTCTTCTTTCCAATATTCCAGCTCTTCTCCGCTCAAAGGGAGGCCCTCATTATCCTCAGTTCCAGAATCCTGAGACCAGTGTATTCCAGCCGCAGGCTTCTTGCTCACATGCCTCCTAGCATAGCTAGGGAACATAACCATTTCCTCATCGCCGGACCGCGCAACCTCGACATCCGGGAAGGCGCCGGGAACACTGTATCCTTCGTCATATTCGAATTCCTGAGTATATTTCTGCATCAGCTGTGTAGCATAGGCCTGGCGCAACTCATTTGCTGCTTTAAGATATCCATAGACCTTTCTCCGCCGCGCCCCGGGCTCCCTATCGCCTCCCCACATCGACCCTGCAGAACCAGATTGCGCCATTCGGCCACCATCCGCATCCTTCGAAGCTAGTCTTGCGGCGTATGGCAAACCGTCAGGTTTCCCCGCAAGACCAAAAGCTTGAGCCGGTCCTCTGAGTCGTCTTCTCCTTCCGAAGAGGAACGAAACAAGCCCTCTATCACCAGAAGCTTTTCTCCTTACGCGAGATCTCTCCTGTCCAGCAACTATTGCCCTGTATACCTGTGCCTGTGCGCGATGGCGAAACGAAGGGATCAGCTCGTGTCGAATACCCCAGAGACGAGCTCGAGCACGGCGCGGCGCCTGGGGCCCGAAGAGCGCGCGTAGAAAGAAGGATAGTACACCTCCTGCCGCCTTTCGTTCTCGATTTGAGAAGCGATAGAGGAGAGGACGGGGTCGATAAGGCGGAGGATGTCGTGGGAGGGGGGAAGACGTCGGGGCGCGAAAGTGGCTGGGGTAGCGAGGTTGAGGAGCCAGATTCTCGTCGTGGAGGCCTCCTTTCAGTCAAGGAAAGTTGCAGGTTCCTGAGCTAGCTGCAAGCCTGTTCAGACTGTCCTAGAACTATTCTCGGAGTGACGCTGCAGGTGAACAAGGTGTTGAAGATGTTGACCAGGATCTGGAGGCGGCTTCGGAATGATCCGCGTTGGGAACACAATGCTTGTGGTTCTAATGAGGATCGGTAACTTTAATAATGGTACATCGCTCCCGCAGTAAAAAGGACGATAAAAGTAATCGTATTAGATTGACAAGAATCCCCGTACAACTGAAACGCAACTTCCCTGGGGAGATCCAGGTTATGACGATTTACTGTGGGTCGCGCTCAGGCCGGAGAATCCGCAATGACACCAAACACAAAATAAATACATGTATCCGAAAAGATGGTATTATTCTATTTAGTATACAACATATGATCAGGTTTTAGCACCTGACCCTCGCCTGACGTTCTTTTTAAAGAAGCCATCTACATCCTAGCTCCTTCAGTCTAGACAAGACTCATATGGCTAATGTACAGTATGGACAAAGGATGACCTAGTCATGAAGACGAAGATCACCACCATTAGGGATGGTATAATAGCACAAGCAAATATGAAGCAGGGCGACAGCAGTCAACCAAGACATCATGGCCCTTGAGGCTTTGAGGATCTCCTCCAAGTCGTCGAAGAATAATGGGAGGAGCCATGCTATTGAGTGCCAACCCTTCTTCCAAAAGCCGCTCGAGACGCGTGATCACAATACCCGAGTCTATCGCACGGCATATAGCACCGTATTCATCGGGGCACTGCATTATCAAGTACTCAAGGTCCCAAGGCGGCGCCCTGAGAGAGAGAAACCGCATTTCTTTGTCCTTGAGCCAGTCACAGAAGGGAGGCAAGATTCCGTCTTCCTCATAGACATGAGCTACATCCCTCTTGTTTCATCGCGCATAAAAGCCTTGACAGGAAATAAAAAAAGAGTGTATGTGCTCATTGGATGATTCTAGCCTGTGTCATCCTCGGCATAATTGACCTTCTTTGCTCGCCGGCTTCGGCGCGCTGATGTGGTCTGTTCCGCTGATGGCATGGCCTCAGCGGTGTCCGATAAGTTAGAATTCTCCTCATCCGAGGTAGAAGAAATAGACGCTGGCTTCGCAGCCTTCCTCTTTCTAGTAACCTCCTTTTTGGCACTGCCTGTGCTGGTGCCCTTCTTTCTACCCTTCGCTGGATGTGTATTTGGAATCTCATCTTCCTCGTTCTCATTAGACGGGGTATCGACAGCTTTGGTCTTCCTGCCTTTTGCAGGACTAGTGACTGGTTTGAGTCGTACGACCTTCTTGGGACGCAGCCATTCCTCCATTCCAGGAGGCCAGTAGACCCGCCGCTCAGGACCACCCATTCCGATCTCCTCTTCTGGCCCAACCGGTGGCGGCGGCACAAGCTGTTCGAGGTCAACGAAGCCGTTGTTCTTCTTCGGGGATTTCCTTGGCGGCTTGAAAGGCTTGTTCTCGTCATTCCTCACATAGGGTATAATGTCATTAAACAGATCATATCCTGGTAGCTTGAACGTTCTCATAAGTTCGAACACGGCTTGTTCTTTGTCCTTAGCTTCGATCATCAGATCCATGGTTGGGTCGCAAGGAGGGAGCGTCGCTACGCGAGGATTGTGTTTCCGCCGCTGTCGCTTTGTGATGGCAGAAGGGGTCGGTTCCGAATAGTGCATTTTCTGCGTGATCCCCTTTCGTGTCCAGGTAGCCTTGATCCGATCGTATAGTTGAATAATATCCAGAGTGCCTTCGCGAACCTTGTCAGGGTCGAAGATAATATTATGATGGTGGAAGTCTAGAACCAGCGGTATGTTCTGTTCTTCACATATAGGAAGCAGGTCATGCACAGACCAGCTGACGTCGTCATTTTCGAGAACGAGCCTGTTCTTAATATCCTGAGGTAATTTTTTATAATTTTCGCGAAACCTGTCTAAGGTAGCGGCTTTGTCGCCAAAGACACCGCCCATATGGAGAATCACGACCGCATCACGATCTTGCTGTGGCGGGAGCTTCAATAGCTGTAGCATCTCGGAGTGATATTCGAGATCGCGGATTGAATTATCGATCACTTGCTTACGTGGAGATCCCAACTGGGTGAACTGCAAAATTGTCAGGCATGGATTCTTGTTACGCGAAAGATCAGTCATACCTGGCCTGGATGCACCGTCAGACGATGTCCCAGCTCCGCTGCCACTCGACCAGTTTCAGCAAGTACTTCAGATGCGAACGGTGCGAGCTTATAACCGTAGATATCGTGACTTGCAAACGGGAACATCTCGCTGCTGAGACGCATGAATTTGATTCCATACTTATCGTTCCACCGGAGCATCTTTACGATGTCTCTTGCGTTTGAAAGTCCCAATGATTGCACGTAGGCCATTCCTCGCGCTTCATCTGGTGGCTGGTCCCGGTCTGGACGATTCTTGGTGGGATGAGCAGGCTGAGTAGGATCCTTCAATGGATGACGGTTTTCCAAGATCGATGCTATACGACATGTCCGTGAGCTGAATACAGGAGGGTTGGCATATCGCAGATAGGTATTTAAGCAGGCCTTTACGCATAAGTTTCGTTCAGAAAAGACAATTATACATCAAATCTTACATATCCTAGACGGCCTTTCCAAGGTAGTGGAAGATAATCACTGTTGACCGGTGGCGGCCTCCCCAGAGCCTCTTTGAACTCTTCAGGATCGACAGGCACATCTTCGTCAGATTCAGGGTCCATCGAGATCTCCTTCTGGCTGCGTTGAGCTTCTGCTTCAACCTGCAATCGCGAACTCATATCCTTGCCGTCGGGCTGATTCACTTGTTCCAGAGCCGACTCCGAAAGATCTTTCTCCTCAGCTGCAGAGACCACCGCGCCATTCTGGTGGCTGCCAGTGGCAGATTTTTTTGTGCGAGCCATAGATTCTTCAATGTCTCCCTGGGTCCCTTCAAGCGACGACGATGAGGATGTCGAGTCTACGGGCGCGAGGGAGATTCCTAACGGAGAACGCACGACCAGAACAGCCGATCTGAAGGCTGCTTTGTGAAAGGAAGCAAACTGTACGTAAGATGGGCCATGACCAGGACTTAGAGCAGCAGATCCAGGGCGCGGCCGTCGGCTATGTACACCAGCAAATCTGCGGTGGTTCGCCACAGCAATGACCGGTTGGTTAGCGAAAGTTATCCACCTTGGCTGGGCAACATAACTATCAAGGCAGAAACACCGGCGGGATTCCACAAGATCATGGAGACAAGAAGCATGTCGCGATCGAAGCACTCGAGCTGAGAAGGCGCCCTGCTGCAGTGAAGATCGAAGCAGCAGCATCCGGCAGCCGTAAAGACAGTCGATCGCGAGAAGACCCAAATGCGAAACGTCACAGCAGCAGTGAGAGCGCGAAAGTGCATCAGAGGGGAAATGAAGGAGGAGGATACGCGCCTTGGTTGGGATCTTACGCCGCCTCTTGGCTCGTCGATCTTGGACCACAGCTTAAATCGTCAACCAACAATGTTCGTTTTGTACGCGCGCGCTCCGGCGCGTTTCGTTTCCGCGAGTTCCCTCGTCGGCCAAGCATCCTTCCTGTTTCAACTTAAATGACTAACATGGTATCCGGCGCGAATGGATTCCAGTGGATGGAGAGTTTCGCTGTTGATTGGCTGATCCTCGCGCGGGGCTTTCGATATAGATCGTGGTGGTTAATACTTGGGTGCCTCTCTCAGAACTTCAGTATGACTGCGAGCCACAGACGTCTTCAGGAACGTTTAATTTGTTTGCGATTTGTTTGTGGTGTGAACAAGCTTTTCTGATGGTTTCTGCAAGCATGGAATGTGGTGGCCATCAGCCATGTGGGCGACATTCTTCGCGCTCTAAGACACCATAGATGCCCCCGCCCCAGTGCCATCTCAACTCCATTCCTCCTGAAGGCGCAAGAGATGGGGGATTCCAGGATACGCGCAGACGCGCGGTCTACAGAGAGATCTTTCAGGAGGTCAAGAGATAAATTGGTACCTCTCCCATCACCAGCCATGCTCATTGCTCATCACCATCATCGCCCTCGACTCATCCTTAGGATAGCTTACTTCACTCTCTGAGAAAAGTTTCGTTGTATTACAGTCACTTTGTTGACCTGACTATTTTTATACGATTTGACGCCTTTTACGATCCTTACGGCTAGTCACAGGTATGCTGCGCGTGCTTTGTCTTTCCCAACACAGATGTTGGAAGTATCCTGAACAATGTCTTTGTTCATAATTCGAAACACATCCTATATTGACTATATCAATTGTCAGTACTATTGTACTAGCTAACATATTCTAGATTATAGCCTGCCCTTCACTTGATATCAAGTTTGTCAGAAATTGACTCAAGAAAAAGGAAAAGAAAAGAAAAGAGAAAAAAAAAACGCTATACAACTACGCATTGCCCTGGAAGGCAGAGCGACAACTATACGCAGTATATCTCTTAAACAAACTCCGCCATCATGATCATGAAGAACGTTTTCCTCATCAGTGCCATTTTGGCCTCCTCTGTCTGCGGACACATGCAGATGAGCAAGCCTTATCCCATTCGCAGTCCACTGAACCCAAACGGAGGCGACAACAAGGATTATTCTTACACCAGCCCGCTGTCATCCTCTGGCTCGGACTACCCTTGCAAGGGTTATGCGAATGACGCTTTCAAGTCAGTCGCAGATTACACGGTTGGCGGTGAGTATGAGATGGACCTTGCTGGCAGTGCTACGCACGGTGGTGGCTCTTGCCAGATCTCGCTGTCCTACGACACGGGCAAGTCATTCAAGGTGATCAAGTCCATGGAAGGTGGCTGTCCCCTCACCCAGACCTATAACTTTACGATCCCGTCGGACGCTCCCAGCGGGCAGGCCCTGCTGGCATGGACGTGGTTCAACAAGATCGGCAACCGTGAAATGTACATGAATTGCGCCCAAGTTACCATCAAAGGTGCCTCTTCGAAGCGCGAGCACCCGCGTGATCTCCGTCTCAAGAAGCTTGTGGCGCGTACGGCCTTCAACAGTCTGCCCCCGATCTTCCTGGCCAATATCAACCAAGAGGGTCAGTGCACCACCATCGAGGGCGAAGAGGTCAACTTCCCTCTTCCCGGAGACAATGTGCAGGGCTCGGTGTCTGGTACGGGCTACACCTGCAAGAGTACCGCAGCATTCCTTGGCAGCTCGTCTAGTTCCTCCAGCTCCAGCTCCAGCTCCTCGAGCAGCTCTTCCAGCACTTCGAGTTCCTCGAGTTACCGCACTTTGAGTCCCTCGGGCTACAGCACTTCTACTTCCTCAAGCTACAGCGCTCCGTCGGCTTCCTCTAGCTATTCCGGATCTTGTAGCTGTTCGGCCACATCACCTTCGTCAGCGAAGGTCCTTCCCACAACCACAGCGGCTTCTTCTTGCCAGGCAGCCACCGCAACTCCTTCAGCTTCTTCAGCAGCCAATGCTCCGGCGGCTGGTGACGCATGCAGCACTTCCGGACAGATCGTATGCTCTGGTGATGGGAAGTCCTTCTTCATGTGCGACCATAACGCCCTCGTCTCAATGGGCAGTGTGGCTGCGGGTACTCGATGCAGAAACGGTGCCATCGAAGGCATCTAAACCCCCGGTTGTCGCCTCTATCATTATATCAGGGACTGCGAACTGAGTGTTCTCCCCAGATCGCAGACATTCCTCACCTCTAGTCCTCATGCAGCGCCTTGACTCTGACCTTGCTGGCACAAGGCCTTGCTCTTCTGTCTATAATGCAGCCTACCTGGAGCAAGCTGCCATTCTACGTTGGTACACACGGTTGGCGTTTTCTATTCACATTTTTTCGACGGTTTATCGCTTTTCATAGAACAACTTCCCGTTTGCACATCTGCACATGTGAAGTGTTGCCTGGTTCCGAGTGATGTCTGAATGAGTTCCACACGCCTTTCCATGTACGTTCTAGAAGACGATGTCGACGAGCAGTTTGTCGTTTTCAGCAAATTAGAAGCTTGGATCAGTAGGTAGGTAGTTTAGTACGAGTCAAAACAACAGTAACGGTTCACTTTCAACAATTATTCCATTGACCTTCGGTATGAAATAGGTAGGGTGCTCACCGGGAAACCAGATTCTAGGCCTGGATCGGCCCTCGTTAATTTTGGAGACTCCCTACTCCTAGGCAGCTCCTGACGGGTTTCTCCCACACATTCTCTAGAACCAGCTCCCGTCCGAAATAGCCTGAGCTGATAGATCCTAGAGAAATTCGAGCATCTTCAACCAGCCAAGTCGACTGACAGTTCCTATTTTAGAATACAAGGTAGAAAAAGAGAGCCTCGCAAGACAAAGACGTGAAGATACACCTACTTGAAAGAGGCCCAGATATAGTAGCTTGTCAAATTGCATTATCTCTAGCTTAATTCATTTCCCAAACCATATCAAGTAAACCTAGTATGCATGTGCTTAGATCAAATATTGCCCCTCGTATACTATTGTGTATTGTCAGTATGAGCAATACAAGCTGTCATGACCACGATGTCGCATCATAGACAGACCTACAACCTTAGTCGGAGCCCGATTTAGATCGGAGCTCAAACAGTGGACTCGGATTTAGATGATGAACTGGAGGAGGGAACTAGTCATATAAACCTCCTCCTAGATCACTACTTAGAAGAATCAGCGATCCGTTCAATGGAGACTAAATTATAACTCCAGTAGGCTTGTTTGATGAATCTTGTGTAACGCAGATATGTCCCCAACTGGATAACCAGGTTGGCTGGAAAAGCAGAAGCGACTCAACAGCGAGATGCCGGCAAGTAGCAGGGCAATGAATTCTAATGGAGCAAAGGAGAATAGTGGAGAGCCTGCATAGAACAATTCAATATAAATAGTTTAATGCAAACAAGTCATACAACTATGACGAGTCTATAGTATATCTGGAATCTGTCGATAATAACAGTGTTTTGCCTTCTTCAGTGAAGATCTCGTAGTTTGCCATAGGACCGCCGATTCGTAAATTACTGGCCTAAGCAGTGATGATAATAAACATGTTGCGCCCATTCGCCTAATTACGAAGGTCAAGTAAGATATGGTTGAGCCAGGGATCCGCCCAGGTAGACCCCGAAGTACACGTCCGCTTTCATGTCACAATTACTATTGGCATGTGCTGAGTATGACTACACTACTAACTCAGTGACTGCTCCCTCTCCAGTTCATGTCATCCTACAGCACTCATTCATCCTGATCATCCTGAACCACGAGCCTTCTTTGGTCAAACAACTTCATTCAAGACAACATGGTGAATCCTGATTTAATCCTAGATGAATACTCCGCTGATTAATGGGAGGAGACTTTTGATAATTATGATGGTCATTATTACTGCGACAGTCTCTCTTGCTATATCTGCGGTTACAAGTTTCACACTGGTGATTGGTGGTGTGATTCAGAGTCTACAAACCTACGCAGCAAATATTATAAAGCTGGAATCTATAGCGCTCATGAGCTAGAGGATTTGCATCTCTTTGTCAAAAAACCTGATGAGTGAGCTACCCATGAAGTATCAGATAGCATAGACTACTGGCTAACACTCCTTAGTCCTTTGCAACCAGAAAAATCATAGGTGCCATATATCAGGCGTTGCGCTATACAACTCTAACTCAAACTCGTTCAGAGTTCCCTTGAATGAGAGAGATGGGCTGGCCTAAGGCCCACTGACGAAGGGAGAAATAAAACACGTTGTAAAACCCAAATTCCGTGACCCATTGAAGGAGCCAAGGCCTCACTGGGAGTCGGTGGGTTATATTGTTCATGCCCGTTGCTGGGAACTACTCTCTTACCACGAGTTGGGGGCTATTGCGGGAAAAGATTTGACTATTGTTTTAGCTGGTCTTCGATAAAGATACAAGGAGACTGGGTGTCAAAGCAAGGCTTGGAGACAAGAGATGAACCTAGAAGGTGAAATCTCCATTCGTCATCTATCTACATGTTTGTCGCACAATACTGACGACCGGGCAATAACATGCCTTGGCTGCATCAGATCCTGTCCGTACCAAGTGTGTTTCAGACGCCATTGGACTGGCATTAGAGCAAGCAGAACGGAGAAAATTGAAGAGAAACCCCGTCCGTCAAGAAGTCCAGCAGGTCAGGACCTGAAAGCTGCCAGCGGATATCTTCTGCATGATTCTTTATTATCTTCCATCTCAGACAGTAGCCGATATTCAGAAGGCTTTAGGTCTTCATTTCGATAATACTTTCTGGCGCTCTAGGATTTCTTCCAAATTCTTCCATAAAAAAGAAGACATTTTCAATGAAGACCTTGATTGGAAGCGTCTGTGTTTAAAACTAGAGAGACGGCTCGAGAAGTCCGACGCATTGGCTATACGCAGGTATATTTAGAAGTGTCTGGATGAAGCACTGAGCGTTGTGAAAACGTTGGCCAACAGTTAATCTGGATAACAATCTATGGAAAGTAGTGTAGTACGAGTCAATAAAAGTAACAGTTCACTTTCAAGAATAATTGCATTGATATTCAGTATGAGATATCCAAAGAGCATGTTCCTACGAATTTCGTGAAAACCCTTCGTGAACATACAGCTGCCCAGAGATCTTCACGTTGGGATAGATCGGGATATGATGCACACGAGGATAGATAACCATTATAGAAATGTACGGACGCATGATACTCACCAGGAAGCCAGATTCCAGCCCTGATGAATCGATCTTAATCAACAAGCTTTCCCCCACGACAATCACACGGAGGGTATCACTTATTATAAATCATGTGCCGCCTGAGAAATTGAGACCTTTCTCACTGGCTAGCCGGCAAGAGATTTCAAAACAAGACAAGGAATTTATCTTAAAAATAATGAAACTGTACCCAAGGCACAGGCCGACTGCGAAGGAGCTCCTTGAAGACGAATGGTTCAATAACACATGAGCGGATCAGCAATGTACTAAAGCCATTGTTGGTTCCTATCACGCTGATATTGGTCTAGGGTTCAACAGCTAGTTTTCTTGTATCTATATGTCATTTATTATTAAAGAGAAACTCTAACCCATTTCACAAAAGCATATTCACCATATTGAATTATCTAGGGCTGAGCATACGAACAGGGCGAAGGTAATAAATAGGAGGTATAAACGTTTACTTCGTCGTCCTAAGGAAGGAATGTAGTCGGATAGGCACACAAAAGATATCCAGAAACACCGAAGTTAAGGGTTAGGTCAAAGAACATCAATGGTTAACTATCGACGTTCCAAGACTTAAATACCTTATACTTGAACTCATGACAGCTGTGGTTCAATCGATTCCGTAACAGTTGAAGCCTTTCGAGGCATGAGGAGCTTTAAGCACATTTCGTTAATATTTAAATTATACTTCACAAATGGGCCACACATACTCAATTTACTTGTGGGTTATTTCAAAGTGCGAGCTTGTACCTTCACGCATTGAAAGCAACACCAGTAATATGGTATTTAAGATCATCGTCAATGTGCTCTGGTTCCTACAGGTACTTGTCAATTACCAATAAATTCGCCTATATATTAAGGATTGTCGGCGCCGGAAGCTCACCTGCATAGTGATCTGTCATATCGCCATTTGCAGAAGATCATGGAATCTACTAGATCCCTAGGATCTAGCCGCTTTGTCTAATTAGGGGGTTAAATATAGGTTTGAAGGTCCCCAGATTCTAGTCTTTAAGCAAGCGGTACTAAGTAGCTAGCAGTCATCTAGCACTCCAGATAGTCCGTGGAATTGCTATGCTTCCGTACCTCCGGATTTGACAAGTATAAGTCAATGTTCGTACGTACCTAATATGTATTTCAACAGTGCCGGTGGGCAAACCGCAAACCCAGTTTCAAATTTTAGATAATCGGAACCGCTCTCTGCCCAATCCGAGCAATGGAGTCTGGGCACGCGTCCATTCCCTTGTCTAGGTAGCTACGGAGAGCACGACTTCCATTCCATTTTTTATTTTATAAGCTTGTCGATAGCCTTCCTCTTGATGATTTCATTATAGAACATGGAAGTGTTGCAGAGTTGGAATTGTTGGGGAATAAAGCCAGGACTGATTTTCAGAGGAAGGGCGAGAAAAGGTATTTGGAATTGTTTGTAGGAGTAGAATAGAAATAAATTCTTATATAGCACACCAACCTTCCCATGGAATTCAAGTGGGAACCTTGGTCAATAGAAGATGAGCTCCAGAAGGAGAGGTGGGGTATCAATGCTCCCGACATCAAATTGAATGGAGACTGGGGTATTTACTAATGGTATTCACTTTTGATATTACGCGAGGGGAAACCATCGATCTCAATAGTGGTGATAGAGTTGGGCGATGAATAACTAAATCTTAAGTTGCTTCAAATTCTTCCATACATTCAAAGATGCGTAGCAGTTATGTTCGAGGAGCGCTCGCTGCTCAGTTGAGATGATTCGCTGTTCTTTGGGTCTCTACGTCATCGTTACATTCGCATGGAAACGCAAGAGGTAATAATACAGGATTAGGTTCATAAGGCGAAATTATACGTACCACGGTGTGGGAATAAGGTTCAGGAACATTGAAAACCTTTTTGTCAGGTACTCCCTATGCACAGTTTGGTTCATCCAATTATAGTATAATAATATTGGTTGGTTGTTATGTTATACACGATTGACTAGGTAAGTGGTATGTGATGGTATCTATAAACGATCGTTCTCTGGGTGTTACCGGACCCAGTCGATCTTGCGACTCGGCAGTTAAGCGGAGTGCAAAACATCTTTTTGGACGAACCAGCTGCATCTCCACCCCGAGGTAAAGGTCTCGAGGGAGATGCAGTGTTCAGGCAAACATTATTAATTGTATGTACGTCGTTGAAACGAAAAAGCAAACACCGGTCATGCAGGTTTGGTATCGTAGAAATGATTAAACTGTCGTCTCGGCCATAACCGCTGCCCAGCAACATAGGGCTTCGTAGGGTAACATCTACCCCCACACCAAAATCTTCATTGAATATTGCACGTCAATCCGCTTAGTAGCGGCTGTTGCCATAGGCGGAGTTTCCGTAGCCGTACTTGTGGTTCTCGACGTCTGAAGGAGTCGGGTGTCCAGGGAGAACGTCCGCACCAGGTTCTGCAGGAGGAGCGGCCTTGTTGCGGCGCCAGAACGGACGACGAGTGCCGGCAGTGTAACCATTGGCCGGGGAGGGACCGAAACGCTTCTCACGCTTGTGATAACGAGCCAGTCCGATCTGGAAGAAGACGCCAACGAGGAAGAGGAAACTGTTTTGTGATTTAGCAATGACTCGTAGATAGGCGCAACACGGGAGCAACTTACATTCCAATGATGGAGACAGCGAAAACAGCCTTCTCCAGACGGCACGCCATGGACAGCTTGGGCATGTAGACCAAGTCCTTTCCGTTGCCAATCCCGAAACCACCAGATCCGTAACCCTGAGCCTTAGCGTCGGCCTGGCCAGATCCCAACGGGGTGTGAACCTCTCCAGTGCACTTCTGAGTACCATCGCGAGTCAAGACGGCGATGGCAATCATGGCTCCAATGAAGGCAACGTCGAGAACCACCGCCACACCGGCAAAGAAAGCAACTCCACCCAAGAAGCAAGTAAAGATGGATCCCAGCAATGCATAGAGAGTCGCAGCACCTGAGAGACCTTCGACGGCTCTCATCCATTTGGCGATGGGCAAGTCATGGTCCGCCAGAACCGCCAGGAAGTAGGAGTAGATTCCCAGAATGACGACCGAAGCACATAACTGCAGGACTCGGATGAAGAGGTTCAAGAAGCGCAGAACCACTCCGCCGGCACCCATTTTGGCGGTTGTTGTCTTTTCTCTGATACTGCCACACAGGAGTGTCGGAAACAAGGGTGGGATGGAAGGATTCGAGAACGTTAGATAGGATCAGGTACAAGACCCGTCAGGGGACCGGGACGTCGCGGATGTTGAAGCAGCGGTCTCAAGTGCACGGTGAACCGGCAATAGCAGCTTTTTTAACAAGAGGATCAGGCACCAGTCAAAGGAGGATGGCTGGTGTTTATACCGATCACGCTGAACTAGAAAAAAAGACTTGGTGGGGATGATCAACGGGAGGTGGAGGGAGCTGCGCCTGGCTGGGCTCCCTGTTGGCTGAGAGAGAAATAGGTTGTTGGTCCAGGTGGGAACCCAGAAGCGGGTCTGGCAGGGGTATGTCGCCTCTTCTGGACTAACGCTGCAGCCGAGAGATGATTCTGCACATGACTGTGGAGATCAGTGATGTCACTGTGTTCGGTTAGCCCTTTTCAGCCACGATCGCCATCGAGAGAATCCCAAAAGAGCAGGATGGGTGGGGACATCCTGTGGGGTGACCCGATTCTATTGGTAAGACGCAGTCTATGGCTGCCCCAAGAGGGACACCCATCATTTTATTCGTACGCTCAACATGGAAAGGTCTGTGAGTTAATTCTTCCGAACTATGGATGGAAGACACTCAGGTACTGCCACAACCACAGCGCCAAAGCCACAGAAAACACGAGACACAGCCCCTCTTGCCCAAGCCACGATGGCTCGACATCAACCACCCAGAATCGAGTCCTCTGGTATCCAGTCACATGGGAAAAAAGTCAAGAGACGCCACAGACGATAAGAGAGTTCACTAGAACCGAGGGAGAGTGTGATGCCCTGGCATCCATCGACCGCCATCCCTGGTTCCCAAGATCAAGGGACCTTAACTCTGGACGTCAACCAGAATTTTGCAGCGCCTCCAACTTGATCTTGCCCGTGATCATCTTTTCAGGTTTCAAGCCCTGGGTGGACGAGTATCGGCTCAGTTCCTGATTCAGTCGAATCCAGGGCGCTCATGACCTAAGATGCTCACGTATCGTGACACAATGCTTGTATGACGTTCCTAAAGGCGCTTTCGTCACATGGAGCTGCTCCTGTGTACTGGATCTCCTGTATATCAGGTCGTTCACGCTGAGATGCGGCCGTCTGTTAACTCCTTCACCTTTTGCGGGATATCGATCTTCTTCGGGTCAAGAACGTGCGTTGCGCCAAATTCCCACGAGAAGACCTTACGGTTCTCCGTCACCTCAGCCACGATGATGTGCTTGGCGCCTTGCAGCTTGAGAACCTGCACGATACCTACATCGATAGGGCCACCGCCGATGATGAAGACGGAATCTCCCATCTTGAACGGTGACAGGTTGGCTGTGTGCCAAGCCACTGCCAGCGGCTCGATCAGCGCGGCCGTCTCCAATGAGATCTCATCGGGCAGAGCGTAGAAGTGTCCTGCGGGAGCTACTATATGCTCTGCCATGCCACCACCAAAACCTAGCAACGTCTGAGCCATTGGTTGTCTTGCAGATTTTCAGTTCACCCGGAACTCACCGCTCAGCCCGATAGACCCAATGTTCTCGCAGCAGTACTGATATCCCTGCTTGCAAGATGTGCACGTTCCATCAAAGATGGTAGGTCGCACGACAGCTTTCTGCCAGGGAGAAACGTGTGTCACGCCTTCCCCTACTTCCTCAATGATGCCACCGAATTTATGGCCGATTGAGACAGGTAGACTCGTCCCTGTGATTCCGTGAGGCTTGCCGGGGACCAACACCGAACCACCGTTGTATTCATGGAGGTCTGTACCCGTATAAGCAATTACCTGCACGTCAAACAGGTCGCATGAGCTCACCGCTACCGCAGATTCCAACGAAGGCTGGTCTCAGCTATCAGGTATCGGTGCGTTGTCAGTATCACGCGAGAAAGATGTGTACATCGTTGGTATTACCTTCACCTGCCCCTTTCCGCATGTAGGCTCCTCGATCGTATCCACGCGGATATCACCGCGTCCGTGAAAGCGCACAGATCTCATCGTTGGCACCGATTTGAGTTGCGTATGGAACGACCTCCTTGGTGAGCGGGAGCCGAACTCCATTCTGCTCTTCAGTTACAGATCCTAAAGCGGTCAAAGATCTAGCATTCCAGTTTACCTCCTAAGACGGTAGACTGCATTGCTATACACGTGGGAGTCGTAAATCCATCATCTATCCCTTTTATACGCTGTCACGGCTGTGGCGACCGATTGCGCTGCCATACTCATAATATGGAGCGACGAGATAGAACGTTACTCTGTGTTAACCTCGCAATACAGCTTGCGCTAGCCACGCAAATCCCGGTTGTCGTTCTCGAACGAATCGAGGGCATCAGAGACTGTCACGAGAACCGTTCACATATCCTACTGACGATGACTTGATGCCATCAGGTCGTTTCAGTCTTGGGTTTATCCATGCTAGAACCCTGCAACGTTATGGAGAAGATGGCCCCGGTCGGTATGCGGAGTTGGACGATGACATCAATGACGCCATGATCTACATCAATTCTGTGGGGAAGGCTAGGGTGGGCATTTAGGCCTTAATACGACGATCGGTCGTGGAAAAGAAGATAAGAGATCGGAAACTGGTCAGATCGAAGAATTGGTCTGGGAGAATATAGTCCTCGAATAATACAGGCCGATCTGGTATTTATTGGTATTGGTACCACTAGTTAGTACTAGTAGCTGCTGCATACTTACCCTTTTCGGTTGTTCTTTTGGAAAAGCATAAGTGTCATAGATGGGGCGCGAATTTCCACATTGGCCTCTATGGTGTAGTTGGTTATCACGTGAGTCTCATATGACGTTATATGACGCTGAAGGCAACTTCAGCGAGCGATCTCGAGGTCACCAGTTCGATCCTGGTTGGAGGCAATTCTTTTTTCATTTGTTTTTTTTTTGTTTTTTTTTTCCCTTCTTGTGACAATGCGACACATAGCGCACCCCGATGCAGTCAGAATCGCGAGGAGTGGAAAGAGATCGTATAGATTGGATTATGGCAGGTAATATATTCTAGTCTCTACTCTACTAGTAATGGACTAATTTTTCAGTCAGGTAACTAGGATGTTCCGCACATTCAAATCTATATTTGACATTCGGTGAGTCCGAAGCATCTGCTGTCTTTGAAAAAGCTGTCTTTCGTAGATCGTGGAACCTGCAGTTCGAATTGAGTACGTTTCCGCGTGGACATTTGAGACTCGAGTTCCGGCCAGGGAAATCTATCCAATTTTCTTACAATGAAGACGAATAAGTACTACTCTCCACACATGTAAATGGCTGGAAAACGTCAAGTGACTGCCGATAAATCCTGGGGACTATCGGTGGAAACTGGACGCCATGCTACTCTTGGTTCAGCTTCTCCGTCGACGCTTGCTGGTGGTCTTAACCGGTCCGGCGTAGAGCAGATAGTCCTTCAATGGTACTTACCGGGAGACTGATCAGCTAAAATGAAGTCCCAAAACATGGAGAGAGAAAAGAACAAGAGAAAAAAAAATGCCTCCAACCAGGATCGAACTGGTGACCTCGAGATCGCTCGCTGAAGTTGCCTTCAGCGTCATATAACGTCATATGAGACTCACGTGATAACCAACTACACCATAGAGGCTATTTATGGGTTTTTCTTCTGTCATTTATATAACGAACCCATCTCTAGGCACCAACAAACATACGTAGTTGCTTGTCGCAAGGCAGTAAGGGGGGTTGGAGAAAACAAGTGAGCTCCTCTGATTCACCGCTTTTATTTTTAAAAATACGACGAGGCCAAGTGGCTAGATTCAGATTACACTTCTGTGAGCGAAGCCCTCCTGCGGCGCATAGCAGGCACACCATACTCTGCTCTGCTAAGGCTCAATGATAATGACCTATGAGTAGCCGACTAATGATATATCTAAACACTGCAAGTCAACAGAGCTTGCGATGATAGGATTTCAATACATCTAGTGTTATAAGTTTCTAGTTCTATATTTCCATTCAAGAGACCACTAGTGCCACATAGGGATAAGCCATGACCATCGATCTTTTAAGCATTCCAGGGGAACCGAGAACTCAAAGCATAATGAAAGTTCTCATTAGAGTGGCCGCTAAATACGTAGCCAAGGTGTCACTGTGAAAAGCGAGACGATTCAGGACATCATCGTACCGCGAGCAAAACCACACAACATCATGGCACGAAATTGTTCACGGTGTGGCGAAAGAGTGTTGATCATGCTTTTGCATGCTACTCCAGGGACAATCCCAAGATTTATAGCACTATAACAATGGCACCGGTTGTGGACATCCAACGTGCCAATGGTCCGCACACATTTAATCCAGGTTAGCACTCGATAGCGCTACAGAAGAGCATCGCGTCCCATTATCGAGAGAAATGCCGGAGCAGAATGTAAACCATATCTGCTACGCTGCTCAGCCGAAGAGTTAGAAGGCCTCCCGGAGACTATTACTGTTAGATGTGTTTCATGCGAGAAGGAAACCAGAGAAGACAATGCTCCCCGCTGGACGGTTGAGAATCCACCAAGATATGTCATCAGCCGCCCAGAATGCAATACATGCACCAGAAATTCGCCAATTGGATCCCTGTGGAAGATTGGATCGTGGCAATCCCTCAGTCCTCCATGGCGAAGAAATGGGATGGATCTTAAAACCGGGGCGATTTGCGACCAGATATATATTGGTCGAAGGAAGATCATTCGACCAAGATTCAAGGAGCTTGAGTGAGGTTATTGGGGCAACGAGGACAGAAAGGAAAGTCCAGTAACGACGGCCCAATAAGTGGAGAAGGCTGATGAAGAATGGAAATCTGGCCGAAGAAGGGGACATTCAAGACGAGGATCGCTCTACAAAGGCGCGCAGGATAGATTCGAGGCCCTCGTTACGGCGCGTAAGCAGCATCACGTCGGCAACGTTAATGGTCGAGCGGCCGGCATGTCTAAAATAGGAAACCCGTCAGCCCACCAATAGAGACCAACTTACGGCTGAAAACACAGAATATGTGCGACACAAGGTGACTGGGAAAGACGTAACTCACTTCGCGAAGGCTTCCAGATCTTGGCTCACCGTCTCTGCGAGAATCACCGTCAGATCGGTTGTCTTATGAACATCCTCTAACGCAATCTCGTCCCCGATGACGGGGATGAGATTAATAAAATCACACAGGTCTACATACCTATCTGGGACCAAACCATCTCCGTCAAGGCTCCGATGAACTGTGGTGTTGCGTTGACGCCCAGCTTGATGGTCTCCTCGTCCACGATCTTGCCTATGGAGAGCCAGAGAGCGGACTTCAGACGCTGTTGCAGGTTAGCAGACGACCAGCAAGAGGAAAGAACTGTGGCGTACCTCTTCGAGACCAACATCTTCATTCTGTTCTGATGCCATTGTATCTCTGAGTTCGTTTGAAACTGATCTTTCTGCTTTGAGCTGTAGAGATAAGAAGTCTCAATGATCGTCAATCGATATGAAGACGCGCCCGCGCGATGCCCCATACTGTCCTCTGATTGGCTGTTAACGCATTCTTCCGGAGAAATAAAATATCCGATATCTAACGCACTAAACCGTAAATAGACATGAAAGTGGGTGCCCGCTTTGCGACGATTGAGGTGTCGCGAAATAAGAATTACCGTAGCTTATTGGAATAGTCGAAGACCTGCTAGTCAACACCAGGGCGTTCAGCCTAATTGCTTCGAAGAACCGGTTACCATTTCTTCGATTGCTTTATCCGCGGTCTACAACGACAGCATTGTCCACCATCTCCTCTCTACATCCTTCCCAATCCGCCGTCGGAGCTTCCGCGGAGAACCGCCATAGGAGAAAAACCGCAATTGTCAAGAATCCCCAACGGCAACCCAAACCTCCTATTTCTCCATCCTTCGTTTACACCCTGCTTCAAAGCACCCTGAAACGAGAAAAGCAAAGAGAAAAGAAAAACACCATCCAAAATGGCCACCACAGACACTAAACCCTCGGTCTCCGACCTTTTCTTTGACTTCTTTAGCCAGCTCTACTCCAGCTTCGATAACTGGCTCAGCAACTTCTACGGGAGCTTCATGACCGTATCCGCGATCCGCTGGATCCGGATGGGCATTATCGTCGGCACATACGTGTTCATCGTCCGTCCCCTCCTGGACACCTTGTTCCGCAAATCCTTCGACAAGAAGCAGCGCAAGGAGAAAGAAAAGCGCGAGGCCGAAAAAGCTGCGTTCGGAACGGAGGGGAAGAAAGCGAAGGTTTCGCCGAATTCGTTACGGGGTCCTGGAAAGGTGTTGGGGGAAGTGGAGACGGATGATGAGGATGCGGTCAAGGAGGAGGCAAGGGCGACGGGTGTGTCGGAGTTGGGCAAGGGTGCGAGGAAGAGGCAGAAGAAGTACCTGAAGGGTCTTGAGCGGGAGGCGGAGAAGACGGATGGGATGACTGAAGAGGACTTGTTGGAGTTGCTGGATTGGAGTGAGACGGATGAGGAGGAGGAGAAGAAGAAATGAATCAAACTTCAAGTCTGATTATGGTCGCTTGAAGAGCGAGAGCTGACTTGATTGGTTATTATTTCATTCTTCTGAGACTTTGGGGGTTCTTTTTTCCTCTTTCTTTCTATTCTGTTTTAATGATATATGGTTTGTGGCCTGTCATGCGTATTATGTGATAGAAGTGTCGGTGTCTCCGGGGTTGGGTTCGAGGTTATTTTACGATACCTGGCTAGTATAATATACTAGATTAGTTCTTAATGACTGCTGGTATCGACGCCTTGGTTCACTGCAGTCCCATAATATAACTGTTAGCAAGATTGTGGCTTCCTACGCTAGAGAAACCTCAGGATATCCGATCCAACACATCCATTACAATGGCATTGTGCCGTGTATCCTCTAGTCTTCCGCTCATGTTTATTCCAAAGCATTTCATATCACACGTTCCCTGACATCCGTCATAAGTACATAACATAGACTTTCAGCCGAAAGCCCGACAGGATAGACCGCCCTAGTGCAGTCTCCTCAACGCCTCAATAGTCGCCTTCACACCTTCTACATCCACTCCGCCACCCACCAGACTAACGATTTCCTCCTGGATCTGGGGCTCGCAGCTCAGGAATCGCTCGATGAGCTCGCCATCCACGAACCGGAACGGTTCTTCCGCCTCGCGCACGGAGCTGCGGAAAGCGCGGAACTTGTTGAACGGCATATTGCCGGGAGAGTCGACGTACGCGGCGATGGCACCCTGGAGACGCATGAGGAAGTCTTGGTGATCGGAATTGATCAACGCAAAGAGGTATATCGAGCCTTCGACCTGTTGGGTTGGTTTCGTGTTAGATTTCTATATACAGCGTTTGGAGGACACAATAAGGAAGCTTACCGTTCCTAAGAAAGCCTTCGGCGTCACCGTCACGCTAGCCAGGTGTGGGATGTTCACCGGTCGAATGCGGTTGACCATCTCGCCCAGCGAGACCTCGCTAGTCACCTCCAACCGTCTCTTGTCATCGTCAGTGACGCCGTTGACATTCCGACGAAGGACGATAAGGTTGCCCTCTGCATCGCTCTCGAGGAAGGTGTTTTCTTCGACATTAGCGACAGAAGTGGCCCAGACAGTCTGAAAGTGACGTGCCACTTCAGTCAACGAATCTGGAAGGCCATTCTCTCCCTCTTTGTATTCTACAATAGATACACTCTTCATCAAATCTGAAACAGCGACCAGGTTTCCTGTTACCGAAATGTCCACCGGGGCAGTCGAAGTGCGGTAACTGGCTGTTTTATCCAGCTTAGCTGCACCGAAACTGCCTGTCACGACATTGTAGACGACAACCTATTATAGATTAGAGATGATCCAGAAGCTGCGTGTAGAGGTATGCTTACCGTCTTAACGAGAGCGGCCACAATCTTCTCTCCAAGCATAGCCAGAGCTCTGCAGGCACCCTTAACTGGAAGCTCAGCGACCTGTGTTAACATCCGGTTCTTATCCACTTCGAAGACCAGGATACGCCCCCGTATCGAGTCCTCATGCTCTTCATCCAGATATGCTGTACCGACGATGAATCGATCCTGGAATGTATCTTTTCCGGCTGCGTCCTTGCCAGCCGGGAACTCCGCCCGGATCACACTCTCGACAAGCTCATCCTTCTTGAGGTCGACTGCATCAAGCCTCCGGAACATGATCTCGTCTGCGAGCATGAACTGGCTTTCAATGATCTCCACATTGTCTTTCAGAGTCCGTTTGATGGTGCCAATGCCGAACGCTTTCTCTGATGGTGAATATGCCACTCTGCGCACGGTAGCACCCACAGGCAGCGTCTGTATCTGAGTCGTCCGTTCCTTGTCGACCAGGGCAATCCTGAGGTCATGAGGCGTAGCGACAGCTATAGACTCCGGATATGCCTCCGAATTAAAGTGACAGATTCGAGAGGCTCCTTCAGAGTTCACAGCAGAGTATATTATCCTGCCTTCAGATCCGTAGATCAAGCTCGGATGTTCGCAAGTGGCAAAGACATTGTACAGCCCGTCACCACGCGGTAGCTTCTTGAATGTAGGCTGTTCCGACCCAAGGATCAAGGTGTTCTTTCGTGTAAGAGAATAGTCCTTAGTGTTAAATGAGAAAGTGATCACGCTGCCATCAGCCATGGATATAAAAAGCGTGGGCGGGCTATCCGCGAGAACATCAGCAATCAGAACAGATCGTGGGAAAGCTTCGCCAGTCGGGCCAAGCGATCCAGTCTGCAACTCTTGCAGATTCTCAAGAGCAAGTACCGAAACACTCGCGCTCTGCGGGAAGCCCACTATACAGACTTCTGCGGGGGATGAAGGAATTGCAACACCTGATATCTGGCTATCCGCCCCAAAGTCTTTCTGGCTGATGAGCTTGATGTCATCCTTGATATCAAAGATAGAGAGCACCTGGCCTCCGGTTACTAGAACCAAGTGCTCATCATTCGCAGATGCCGCAGTGATTGCCTGTTGGCTCGGTGGAGACCACTGCGAGACGACCATGCCACCGTCAGCATCTGCAATGAGCACATTATGTTCTGTCACTTGCAGAATCCGGTCCTTCTGTAGATTGGCCGCGAGGAGAGTGTTCTCCGACAAACTCAAGCCCAAAAATCGATCCAGCTCTTCAACTTCGCCGTCTGAGCTGAATTTGAAGACTCTCGTTTCGTCGACGAATGTCACCAGAAGGGTATCAGAAAAGGCCTCCTGACCAGAGGTTCGCAGGGCCCAAAGATCGGAGATATGTTCCATTTCACCAAGTAGGCCAAGCTCCTCCATGCCGACGCCGCTCCTGACACTACGGAGTGTACCGTCATCAAATGCACCAGATCCGGTGACAATGCGTGCTTGACCCGACGAGAACTCGTGCATCTGGCTCTCTCCCGATCTATTTCCAAGATCCATGAGGGTGAAATCCAAAATGGGCGCAATGTTGGAGAATGTCTGGATGACTTCGAACGAACCATCACCGATTTTGATGACCTGCGAGTCGCCATGGTGAGACCCAATAAAGGTCACCCCCGCACCAAGGTACACCAGCACTGAGGCTCGAGATGTCTTGCCCAGATAATCCAGCTTCCAACTCTCAACCTCGTTATCAGCATCCAAAACGAGCATCAGGAAATAGAGTCTACCATAGTCATCCGCCAACAGCCATCTCTGACCATCGACTTGCTCCCATGCCACAAATATCGTAGCTTCTTCAAGGGGTCTAGAAATGGTCTCGTTGCTCGCGTCGTCGATGTATTTAATCGATGTCTCTCCCAAGATCAACAGTCCACCTAGAATTGTTAGTTTCTTCTATGTTACGATCATGTGATCTATAGCTTCTTGTCAACATACCTAGAGGAGCTGGCACAGGAATCAGATGAGAAGCTCCTAGGTCGAGCTCCTGTGCGAAGACTCCTACTTCTTCGAAGGTCGCATCTGCACCACTACTTGCAGTAGCCGCATTGAAATGCAGTTCCCGCACCTTCAACCTCACTCTGCGTTGATTATCCTCGTGTAACAATGCCAACCGCGGGAGGCCCTTTGATTCCACATGCAGGAATGCCGATGAGCGCACAAAAAGCTCATCAATTCTCGCCGTGGTCGGCTCAGCCAAGTCTCCCACCCGCGGTGCATCCGCTGGAGTTGCATTATTCGCCAAAGCAGCTCTCCCTCTCTTCTTCCCTGGCACTTGCACAATAGGAATAACGGTTATCACTCCCTCGTAGATCTCCAGCGTCATGAACCTTCCGCTCGGGTCAATCAAACATCGATTTCCGGTCTGCGAGTCCCGAGAGGACTTGTCTGCTAGGTCCACGTAACTCTTTTCCGTGCGAACCTTGCCTGATGCACTGTCCCAGGATAGTGTAAAGTATGTATATTGGTCCGTACCGACGAAGAGGTGGTCCGTTGGAGAATCCGCCGGAGCGGGGAGCCGCGCCAGCACGGTCACCTTTGCATAGAGGGCGCGGGAGGTCGCGAGAGTGAGGCCATCAGCAGTGGGCGAGTAGAATTCAAGGCGGTTCGCCTTTCTATCTCCAAGAGTCAGCGGCTTGCTTGCTTAGGCCAGTACCAGATAAAAGAGCGGAATCGCACGCAGGCAGAGAAAACGCACGCAACAACTAGACAATCCTCCTGGGGCTTGAGGAACTGCAGCTTCACCGCATGGCGAATGCTGCTTGCCCGATGAACGGGCACCACGTACGCCATCGCGTCACTCTCTAGCCCTCGATTCCTCACAATCTGAGGTTTTGGTCCAAGCTCTATCGTCGAACCGCACTGCGGGGAGGGATGGCTCAATGGAGGATAAGAAGTTTAACAGCAGTCACCTCGCAAAGGAAGCTCGAGGTACTCCGCTGAGTCATTTCCGAGGGCCATCGAAGGAGAAGAAGGGTGTATGTTCGGTGGAGTAGAAAGATAAATGTTTCGGCAGCCGTTCTGGAGCTGCGGACAGAGCACCAATGACGTCCCCGGAGGATCCCCGCGGCCATTTCTGCTGCTTACCAACTTCGATAGAAGAAAACCGAACTTAACGCCAGACTAGAAGAATACATTCACAACACCAGACAATGGAAACACTTGTTTAATTCACTTGTTTGCATCCAGGGTATTTGTCCACAGAATCCTCTCTACATCCATGTTCATAAACAAACTGCACAAAATGGACTGGTCCTTCTAATGACGTTTTGAGCTTGCATTTCCAGTCTGGCTTTCAAAGCTATACTAGTACAGTGCTATCAGATACTAAGTATCTAATATCTTGATGAGAATGAGACGGTGACTATGAAATATCTATTTAAATTTTTGAATTCAATGGAGTTTATCCCAGCAATGCACAGAGTAATCCACGATAATGTCTGACAACTTAGAAACTTATCTATATCCGAGCCTTCACAGGCTCAGCCACCATGATCCTTCCAAAGTACTGCTCTAATTCCAGAACAGCTGCAGGTTCCAGACGAGCCATTGTCCCGATCCACCCATCAGGCCGCAAAACCACGATTGCTCCCGACCCGACGTCAACTCCATAACGTGCATGCGCCGTATGCTGGCTGTCAAAGAATACTTTTCCCAAAGGCTCTGTCCCCAGCATTTCATATGGCGATGCCCCCTTCCCTGCAATTATCGTCCTCCAGGACACGGGGAGTCTTAAGTCTGAAAGGTAATGTGACTTTCGAATGGCGTCAAAGACAGCACAAACTGTTGGAGACGTACGGGCTGTGTTTCCTGAGAATGTGACTACGTGAAAACGAGCAACATTTGGCGTCTCCCGATGTAGACGTGTCGTTTCGAATGTTCCTGGCTTCTGCAGTTCCACGTCCGGCCCACGTTCCCCCGGAGTAGGTGCTCCCTTGCTCTGTGAAGATTGCTTGAGAGAACCCTGCATATTCAGCAGGTTGTCAGATTCATAGCGGATCGAAAGACCGCTGGTGAATGTTGCAGCTTCGGCCATCACTTGACCCAATATCACGTTCGGATCAGCATTGGGGTCCCCTGTCCAACCAATGGGCAATTGCATCGTCATCAGCCTTGAGATGTCTTTGTCATAGTTAATCAGTTTTTGCACGTTCGGCCGTCGCTCGCTGTCATAAGTCCGCAATGCCTCGGGCCTGAGTTTCCTTTGGAGGATCAGGGAGAGCTTCCATCCTAGGTTAACCGCATCGTGGATTCCTGTGTTCATGCCCTGGGCCGCGCCAGAACTATGCGTGTGACATGCGTCTCCAGCCAGAAAGACGCAATCCTTAAGAGCAAATTTCTGCGCGACACGTTGACCAACTGCATAGATCGTATACCAATGGACCTCTTTGAAGGATAGTGAGAACGGCTTGACGGATGCAATGGCCTCTTTCACAGCGGCTTCTTTATCGAACTTTGCGTATGCGTTTTGCCGTTCAGCAGTGAAGGCGAAGCCAATTCGAGTAGCTCCACGATCCAGCGCAGCCCATAGAACGTTGCCGTGCGTAGGCGACTCGATGGCGCAGTAGGTCCTAGGTTTTGGAAGATTCGTTTCGATGATTCCATCAATTCTCACCCACTTGTCCTCCGTCGTGCTGCCCTCGAAGGGAATCTCAAGAGCACGTCTGACGAAGGACCGTCCGCCATCCGCTCCTACAAGGTATCTGCATTTGACCATGGACTGCGAACCATTCAGTTCGTCTTGAATAGTCGCAGTGACCCGATATCCACCGAGTTCCACTGTGTCATCGATCGTGATGTCGACAAGCTTCACAGGTGCCTCCAGGCTAACACCATGCCTCTTCAGCGCTTGTCGAAAGACCTCTTCTTGGTATTTCTGCCGTAAAACAAGTGCAAAGTCCCAGACTGTATCTTTCATATTTTCCATGAAAGCCCAGCCTCTGCCCTGGACTTCAGTACCGTTCCGGTCGTAGGAGACTGTATCTCGACAAGCGAAGCACTGCTGGGAGAGCGCCTCGGCAAGGCCCAGTTGATCGAGCATCTCTGACGTTCGGGGGAACAGCGTAATTGAGCGGCCATATTGATCCTGCGAGGACTTTGGGTGCTGTTCGATGATTCGGATGCGCTTTTCTGCTGGCAGGGTCAAGGCCAGCTGATATGCAGTAACAAGGCCTGAAGTCTGTGAGAATTGCGCCCTTCAAGAGCTTTCGCTCAATTGCAGGGATTCCTACCTACGGGACCTCCACCTACGATGAGAACATCGAGGTGTTCAACCTCTGGAGTATTTGCCATGTTGCTCGATACAGCTCAGACCCTCCGCCTATGTACCGTGGTATGCAAATGAGCCTTTAGATATGATCAAATCTTCACCTTTCCAGCATGGAGCTGGTTGAAGTCATCCAACGCGAGCCGAGGACCCTAATCGAAGGAGTATGTAGCATAATCTCCAGGCATGAAACATACATCCGACTCTAAAAAAAAACGAAATCATAGACATCTCACGACTCCGGCTACACTTCTTTCCGGGCGTAAGTAAGGCCTACATCGGCCTTCGCGACAAGGCCGACAGATAAGATAGTGGCGCTGATAAGGATAGGAGATAAGGCGTTGAACTTCCGAATATGGGCAATAGATTGAGCAGGCGATGGTATCCGCCTATCCCCCGATATCTTCCACGTGCGGCCCGAGGCGGTTAAGGTTTTGGCAGGCTAGAAGACGTTTTAACTGTACTGAGACCGAGTTCCAGGAGCGAACTTGGAGAGCAGGCTCCGCTATGGACATGGAGGTATCGCGGCCATGCCACACGACAAGAGAGTTTCCTGATAGAGTTCATTAGCGGACTTCTCAACATCTGGCCCAATGGTAAGGCGCTTAAGCTACAAGTCAAGAGATTGCAGGTTATATTCTTTTTGCACTTTTTTTTTTCAGTCTACATCCCTTCAAATGCATGGGGAATTATTTTTATTTTTATCTGTAGTCCATTCTTATTGATCGAATATCCAAATATTCCACACCTGCCTTGAATATGAAACGACTCGGTATGCTAGACGGTGACTGCGTAAGCCATAACAACTATAGTTTTCTTTGCAGGCACCATTCAACCTACCAGATTATTATATTAGGCTACTTCTTCGGTCATGATTGCACTATTAGTCATGCGCCCAGTAGCGTAAATATTTAGCTGGTTTGATAAGAATACGAAGCTATTACACTCTTGCTTGCAATCCGGATAGTCATGACTAGACACTTTTTAAAGCTGGAACTGTATGGAGGTACAAATGTGAATCATTCAAATTTAACCCCCTAATTGGACAAAGGAGCCAGATACTAGAGATCTCGTGCAGTAGATTCCATAGTAATCAAAGAATCAGCTGCAAAGGGCAATTTGACAGATCACCTATACAGGTAAGCTTCTGGCGCTGACACCTTTCCCATTCTTCCCTGGTAGATGCACGATTCTATAGTAATTCTCTCTCTAGAGCTAACGCCCTAACTTCCCGCGACCACGATCCGTCGACTTGAGATGCTTTAAGATGAGCTCTTGCCTGATTACAGACGCCATATGTGACGAGTCATCCAATAGAATATAGAATTCGGCCTCTTGTCGTTCGAAGAAGATATTAATTCAAAGAGAGAACAGAAAAGGGGCTTAGCATTGGGTATCCTTGGTGCGACGCTTCAGAGAAAAATAGTACTAGCCACAATGGAATAGATAACGCGAATAATGACGAGGTCACGCCGGCATGAGACCCATCAAGGACAACGCACCGCTTGCCAACACCCTGGGGCGGTCAAACTTCAGAGCCAGAACGTCGCTGGGATTCCTACCGGGGGAGATCGCGGCCCCAAATAGCATGGACCTGGTCAATCTCATCTCCTGCGCTTCAGCTTGCGGGATTGTGGGAGCTGCGAAAATCGGCTCCCGCTGGCGCAAGATGGGGATTCCGTTGGGATCAAGAGTGTAAACCTCCGTGGATCCATGGACCTGGTTAGAGTTCCTGGTCTTATTCCACTTTAGAATAATAGCGACCTTGACCGCTCCATTCCCCCCGACAAGCCAAAGATTCATGTCGTCCATCAGCCGAAGGATGGATTCACTCCATCCTATCTCCACGATAAAAACAGGAAGTCTCTGGTTGTCAGGGACGCACAAGAAGATCCGGCTCTTTGCGAGAGCCCGCATATGGGGTGCACAGAAACTCGATCGCTATAAGTTATTGGAATGGTTAGCGGACCCCATTGCGTAGTTCACAATTCTATGGATAGGGGCACGCATATACTAGAATGACGTTATTGACTTACTAGTTTCGTGTCGTGATTTCAGGAGGGTTCTCAGGTGTCAAGAGACCCAAATCTTGCCAGCGAGCTATTTCGTCTCTCGCGAATCCCTAGTAACAGTCATGTAGCTCGGTCGGCATTATTCTGATCCACAAAGTTCGCGTGACTACGTTATCGAGTTTCCTGAGGAGTAAGCTTTATGAAGCCTGAGACCATAGATAGATTCATCTTACCTTGCACGGGCATACTCTGCTCTCTCGAATAGCAGGCGGTTACCCCACTACCATATGTGGACCATACCCACGTACTAACAAGACTACTGGGGATGAATATATAATCTTTTAGTAGTATCTTGCAGAAACAATTGTCTCCGGTGCATGGACACAAAAATCAGTCTCAGGGGAGAAGTCCGTTGCTAAAGAAGCGTTCGGGTGTATAGGACAGAAAGTTGTCTCCTTGCGGAGGCTGTTGTTCCCTAGGAAGAATGTCGAATCCTAGGGCACGGAAGCATAGCAGCTATATTGACTATCTGAAGTGCTCGCTTATTGCCTGCTTAAAGGCTAGATCTATGGGGGATTTGAACCCATATTTAACCCCTTAATTAGATAAAGAAGCTAGATCCTAGTGATCTAGTAGATTCTATGGTACTCGAAGAATCTGCCGCAAACGGCGATATGACAGGTCACCTATGCAGGTAATCTCCTGGCGCCGACAAAGAACCATTGTCTTTTCGGTGAGGATCGTGGGAGAGTTTGAACGGACGCTGCTTAAATTCTTGAATCGGGGGCGGGGTGTCTGAGTGAATTGATCTACTTTCGGGGCCTGCCTACAGGTAAGTAGCTCCTGACGAAGATCTCCCACGGCTTCCTGGTTGGATTTAGAGATTCGCTCCTGGATATGTCAAGTAGCTCAACTATCTCTAGGATAGAGAATGCGAGCTTTTGGCATTTAGTACTGGGGAGCGCCAGGATCTCTTATAGAATAGAATAGAGAAGATTCGAGATGCTTGGATTTATCTTTTTGAGTATTTAACTGTGGGTGTGGATCGGGTGGAGGAGAACGAGGGGGTAAATATTAAAGTTGAGGTCTTGTGACTGCCTAGTGTAAGAAATACAATGTTGAATTTAAGATCTAGGTTATTATGGTCCCAGATATGTCCGTTGGGGATATATCCGGGGCAATTCGTATAGCAGGTACTAACTATATTTATTTACATTTAAGCATCCGTTCTCCCAAATGTAAGAAAAAGAATAAATCAAACCTACCCAAGTCCCTAGCAAATCCCACCTTATATAGTACACAGCATACTTCGTAAAAACCTCCTCCAAATTCCCACACCTACTTATCCGAAACTTATCAAGACATCCTCTGATGCACTACCAGAAAACCAACCCTACAGGGAGTCCTGGAAAGTAATCACCTCATAGGTCTTTTCCCAGAAACGGCTGCAACAACAGCTGCCGGGCTAGCTCAATCGGTAGAGCGTGCGGCTCTTAATTCCACGCACCAGTGTACTGGTCACCGCAAGGTTGCGGGTTCGACCCCCGCGTTCGGCTCAATTCCGAACTTTCATCGGCTGTTCTTTTTTTGCTTTGATTTTTTTTCGATGGAGTTGAGTTGGGTTAGATTGTGTTGTCCATAGCTCGGAGTTGTTTGGAATAAAGGATTCGGTAGGTGTCTTGGGGTGGGTATGTGGTTACGGAATTTTTTTTTCTCGTTTCTTGAGGCCTGACGATACAGTGGGATGCACTAGTTAACATACTGCGAGAGATGGAGACATTGTGGCAATACGTTCATGCTCAGCCATACTTCGATCCGCAGGCTTATGAACACTCACCACCAAGACACTCAACCTACCACCGCTGCAGCTTTTCTTATCACCCAAGCACTCACATCATTCGATTCTAAGAGTACGAAACTACAACTGAAACCCATACCATCTTTCACAGTCTATCATAGATCGAACGAATGTGCCCTACACCGTATTTATCCACGATATGGTATCTATTGCTTCACAGCTGCGTTTATAGTCATCCCTACGGTTGGATCGACGTACTACTACCACATATATTTCTGATTAAAATGGTAATCGCGATTCATGGTATCCATACTCAATACAATGCAGATCCAAAACCCCATACGCCTAGAACCTCAGCTGTCCAGGCTCAATATGCAAATGCACACGCTGAAAAACACACTGTACCTAGCGGGACTTGTCCAGCAGATACTGGTATACGACGGAGAAGTCCTTGCCGCGATACTTATCCTCGGTGGCATCGTACACGCCACGGGCCGTGTTGGCCAGCTCGAGCGGCGTGCCGGACTCGTCGGCAGCCGCGATGGCCAGCCGCAGGTCCTTCTTCATCAGACTGACGCCAAACCCACCGGTGTAGTCCCTCGAGGCCGGGGCCGTCTCGACGACGTCCGGGACGGGGTTGTTGACCTCGCTGGGCCAGCAGCGGCCGGTCGACGAGTTGATCATGTCAGCAAGGACTTTGGGGTCGAGACCCCATCTGATTCCGAAGTTCATCGCCTCAGCCGTTGCGATATTGTTGATGGCTAGGATGTAATTGTTGGCCAGCTTACCGGTCACGCCTGCGCCCTGTTCACCTAGGTGCCAGGCCTTCTTGCCCATCAGCAACAGGATCGGCTTCACCCGCTCGACGAGTTGTCCCGTCTTCGTCGTCGCGCCGAACATGAAGGAGAGGGTACCGGCGCGCGCTCCCACGACCCCTCCGGACATGGGGGCATCGACGAATCGGCCCGCCTGCGTGCTGTGCACGGCGTTGGCGACCTCCCTGGAGGAGGCGGGATCGATCGTCGAGCAGTCAATGAAGAGACGTTCCTGGTCCACGGGGGGCAGGGCGCCGTGCTTCAGGATGCTGTGGAAGACATCCTTGACATGGCTCGGTTCGGGAAGGCTGGTGATGATGACTTCCTAGAGACACCAACGAGACGGTTATCAGATGAGATGCACGACACTAACCGGTAATTCTCTCTTTATCAAGTGCAACCGCCATCCCGAGGCTGTCTGTACATAGCCTCGGGAGTGGACAAGGAAGATAGTCCGATAGGAACGGGGAACGAGCACGTCTTCCGTTCCCCTGGGACTTCGGGACGCAGAGCCCTGTAAGACATAGAGAAAAGGGGGTAAATGACGAAGATGGTCGGACCATCCTCTCTACAGCTCGACGCGGATGCCAGCCACGGGGGAAGGGGGTCAGGACTTACCGATTTCTCAGCGACTTCGCGCGCGTTGGCGGCCAGCTCAATCTTCAACGTCTCCCCGGGAGAGTTGCTGCTGGCGCGGGTCTCGTCGACGAACTTTTGCATGATGTTGCTGTCGAGGTCACGGATGACGAGGGTGTCTTCGGCGGGGATCTTGGCGCGGAGGTTCTTGGCCATCTCATAGCCTTGGGGGATGTCAGAGCTTGATGTCTTCCCTGAAGAGGGAGATAGGGAAGCAACTCACCCATCTGACCCAACCCGATGAATCCCCAGGTGGCCTCTCGCGGCCGTGAGACGGAAAAGGCACGACGAGAGGAGGGAAGGGAGCGGGCGGAGAGGCTCAACCTCCTGGACGCAATGGACGCAGCAGACATTTTGGATAGCGTTGGACGTGACCAGACGAGACTCAACGCAGGTGTATGGATGCTGGTATATCAATTGGGATCGCACACCGTGGAGGGAGAAAGAGGAAGGATTGTTCAGAGAGAAATCAGAGAACTTTTACGAGCTGACCAGCGGTCCTGGAACCGGAGAAGAAAAACCGGAGACGACATTGGAGGGAGCGATGTACTAATACGTTTTGTGTATGCGGTTCAGGTTCTCTATAATGCCCGAGGTCGACAGGGGAGGGGTCAGAGGCTACCACGGGCCGTCGGTAGGAATTCGCTACATGTCAGTTGTAAGTCGAGTCGAACCGTAGATAGCCGGGTAACCTGTAAACCAGCCGGGTACTGTCGATGGGCCGAGGAGGAACCAGTGACGTATAAAGACGAACCTCCATCAATGCGGGGGGTTCCCTTTATCCCTGCTTATCGTTCTGTCTGGGGAAGGCGGAGACTCCGGGAGGCCAATCAGCGTCGAGGTATGCTCCTCCCGGTGACTCCACTCCGGAGGACAGAAATCCTGCTGAGCGCTGATTGGTCAACGGGGCAGAGTCAGAATGACACCACGACAGCATGGTCGGACTGCTGTTGTCCGGATTGTCTGTGGTCCGGATTGTCTGTGACGGGGAGAGTATCATCGAGGGACTGGTAGAAGAATAGACAGTAGATGGCTTGTCTGGGATGGTAGACAGGGTGGTGTATGGATCAGAATCCAAAACAACGAGCAGAGGGTGATCCGACTGAACTAATTGAGTACCCGAATCACGCTAGTCCGATTAGATATGACTACCGTATTGATTGACCTTGGTAACACGAGAGAGAGCACAGGAGACTGCACGACCATCCCATCCTGGAGTGGAGGATAGAGGATACAACAGCAGCATCAACACAATGGACTCAAAGACACAGAGTAGTCTACAGCAGATCACTAAACGAACCCAGCAATGCGTCTCTGGCACATCAGTCATCCTCCATCGCACCCGGTTGACTATCTCCCCACTTCTCCATCTTCCAGGCCCACAGCACGATCGGATCGACCCATACGGTCGAAAGCTTGAATCAACCGGGACATTCCGGATGGAGGAGAATGGTGATCGTTGTGGATTTGGAATAGCGGTCATTCTGATGGGCTTTACTATCTCATGGGTAAGAATTGAGTGTGGGAAGTGACTGTGATATTGTATGGGATCAAAGGATCCATATACTGGAAGGTCAAGGTGAGATGGGAAGAAAAGGTGCTACATTCTCCACTAACTACAGGGACGATTGCTACGTCGAGCAGAAAGATACACTGCGACGGAACAAATGATATATTCGGACTCAGATTGAATGCTCTAGCTTCACCGCGTGCAAACAGGGAAGATGATGACAGATGCAGAGGATCCAGGAACACTCAACTCCCATGGAAAAATCGCCAACTCCACGCTCTTTAGATAGACGCCAATACCTTTTACGAATCACAATATGGCCGCGAGACAACGACGTCCCGCCGTCGGGATATATAATACGACACCACCAGACACTCCATCCCAAAAAGTACATACAACAGACCCAACGATTTCACAAAACACAATCTCAAAAATGCAGAAAAACAAGATAAAAAAAAAAAAAAAAAAAACACCACCTATGACTGTCCTGGCGAAGTTGGACTGCTGGCCGGCCCCGACAGATACTCCGCCGGCACCTTGGGCACCCGCGGCGAGTTGGCCGTCTGCACCAATGCCCGATGCTGCGCTCGGAGCAGATCGCGATGCCGCTCCTTGTCCTTGCTGGCTGAACCGCCAGTCAGTCGCCGCATCCCGCTCCGAATCATCGATTCGAGGGAGAAGGGTCCGTCGGAAACTTGTCGTTGAGGAGGCGCCGCTGCCACCGAGACCGAGGGCATCCCCAGCCCGAACCGATCGTCCATGTCGGACAGCGACTCCTCCATTTCGTCGTCCGAGAAGAAGGCCGCCTCGCTGAACCCGCTGGGGGGCGTCGTTATCGACGTCGCAGAGCCCGGGGAGAACAGGTTGTTTGCGGGCGATGTCACCGACCGCATGTGCATCAACGGTCGGATGTTCAGCGGTTGGCCCGGGTTGACGCTCAGCAATCCGCCGTCCATCCGCGATGTCGATGGGCGGGATTCCGCCAGCCCATTGTGGAAGGACGAGGTTGATGCCGTCCGCCCCAGCGACTTGCGCAGGATAGGCGCTGTCTGCTGGTCGTACAGGTTCGCGCTGGTGTCCGGGAAGCCGCCGGAGAAGCCTCGCAGTGCCACGTCCGACATCGAGGACAGCGAGATATGATTCATCTCCGTCTCCTCGAAGAAATCGTCCAGGCTGTCCAGCTTCTGTACGATATCGCCCATGTTGCCGTCCGTCTGCGTGTCGATCGACTTCATCGTGTCCGCCCGCATCGGGAAGAAGGCTTCGCTGTAGTCGTCCGCGTGGAAAGCCACCTCCGGCGTCGTCGTGCCCGGCGTCTCCATGCGATCCACCTCGGCACAAGTATAGAAGACCGCATGCACATTGTTTCGCGTGATGGCGGACTGCGCCGCTGGCATCGGGATCGACCATCCCGTGGGCTCCGGGATGCCGTACAAGCTCTGCACCCGCTCGTACTCTTTTCGAATCGCCCGTGATGACGTAGACGACGCCATACTCATGCGCAGGTGATGCCGTTCCATGGGATTTCCGGAGACAGTCATGATGTGGTCCATCACCTGCAGTGCTTGCGGGCAGAGGTCGGTCTGCAGGAGACGTAGCAAGGGCGAGATCAGATCGGGCCCGTGGCACGTCACCTCGTTCCGGCGCATATCGATCTCCGGGATCATCACGCACAGGATCTGCATGGTCTTGATCCGGAACCAAGTCGTGGCGTTCGTCAAGAGGCCCATCGTGAAGACAAGGCTATACACGTCTTGCTCGGGGAAGAAGTACGACTTGATCTCCGTCACGATGTGGTCCAAGAAGTCGCGCGCGGATTTGTACTGTCCATTCGCAAAGCCAACCAGCGAGGCCGCTAGCCGCGGACAATCTTGCCGTTCCGCGACGGTGGCCAGCAGATTGGCGTGGTCGATAATGGTCGGGTCACTCTTGTCAAGATCGTAGTGGTAGAGGAAGTGCGGGAGGTTGGCCAGAGTCGTAAAGAGCAGGCGGTTGCCGTCCCCGACCAGTTCGTTGTTCGGGAGGCTCATTAGCCGGTGAAGGAGGTTCAACGTGCCGAGGAACGACTCGGAGGACTTCAGTCCCTTGTAGACCAGATTCTGGATCCCGTCAAACCCGCCCTCCCACTTGGGAGGTCGATTCTCGATCAGCTTGGTGATCACTGCGCGGTCACCCATGTCCACCTTGTCTAGGAACTTTTCCAGCATTCCCACACTCTCCATGAACTCACGCTCATGGATGGTGTTCAGACAGGCACATGTGGTCCAGAAGAGTTGCGGGTAGCGCATCAGATCCGCAGGTGCGAGGGAGTCAATGATGACTTTCAGAGTCGTCAAGATCTCCATTGAGAACGTCTGGTAGTCCGCTTCTTCATCCGCGATGGTGTTGGACAACCGCGCCAGCATGTCGGCAAGCATTCTCGAGTCTAGTGAAGTTGAGATGCATCGGAACACCTGGAAGGAACGGCATGCGAGATGCCGCACCGGGCACGAGGTCGCCCAGTTCAGGGCGTCTTTGGCCCAGAGATCCCTGACCCCCTCGTAAGCGAAGCTGAAGAAATTGACCACTTCACGTGTGACGCGGGCCATAGCAGACGGGACTCGGCTATCGTCATCCCGGTCATGTTTGCCATTATTGTCATCGTATTCCCAGATGACAGCGGGGTCACTCTTCCGGATCGACTCGACGAAATCCTCGATAGACTGTCGAGTGTCAGAGGGAGCATCATCCTCGATTTTCGACGCAATCAGTTCATGGATCAGATGGACGAGCATCTCCCGAGCCTGCTCTTGGACGGTAAGTGTGTAGTGGTCCCAGAGGATTAAAACGACGTGAAGTAGCTTGATAACGCTGTCGAGGCCAAGCGTAACCGGTGCCACCATCAAGTCCACGAGGAAGATGAGCGCAACCTGGCCAAGCGACAGACCAGCCTAGATGGAGTCAGTCTAGTAGCAAAGATAATCAATTCAAAAATGACACTGACCTGCTTATTACCGACCGGTAGCACGGTGCCCAGATCGGCCACATAGGGAAGCCCTTTCGTGTCTGGCGGCGTCGAGATGACCTCTTTCCTTTCCTGGACCATATTCTTGGGGATGACTTGCAGGAGGAAGAATTCGATGACCTTAGATCCGGCCGGAGTGCCTGATAGGAACACCACGATCTGCTTGGCGTACTCGACGAAATTCTGCTCTTTGCGTTCCAGACAAAGGCTGATGATGAAGTCAAGGACCAGCTGCACGTTTCCGCCGTGCGGTCCGGTCGCCAGTGCCTGCCACAGTGCTTGAACTTCGTTGGGTAGGATTGTGCTGCATCGGATGGTGATCTCAAACAAGTTGGCAAGGAGCATGTACGACCGAGCGGTCGGGGCGCCACTAGGATCAATCTGCAACTCCATGGTCTGGACCCAGGGCAGGATAGCGGCCACTATGTTGCGTTGGCTGTCGGGCTGGAGATTGCGGAAATGCATCGAGAACTCGGAGAATATTGTGAACGCAAGATCGGCGTGCTGCTTGGCCAGACGCTTGGAGGTCTCGAACTGCGCTAGCTTGTAGACGGCCGTAGTCTTATCAGAGATGCTGATGTCGAAATCTTGCAGTCGAGAGCTCTTCTGCTGGCGCTCCTCTAGCGTGCGTAGGAGTCTTGCCGACTTCATTCTGATCTCGCGCTTCTGGTTGCCCAGAGTGAAGAGCACAGCACCCAGGATTCGCCAGAACGCCAGCGGATAATCAGTATGCTCAATCAACACTTGGGTGACAACTTCGAAGTAGCTCTCTAGGGCCTTAGGGCGCTCACTAATGTAGCACATCTCAACCGAGCGCTCTAACAGGTAAGGATATTCTTTGTTATGGATAATCAAGTTTTTCAGTGCTCGTCGGCCGATTGTGTGCCACTTGTCACTGACAGTGTTGAAGATGATATTGATCCACGACAGCATCCGGCCGACGTCAAACTGCAGGACTGAGCCGCTTTCCGTCGTGATACTGATCGGTCCAGCGCAAAGAGATGCCATAGCACTGAGCGCTGCAGCCCGCAGGTTCTTTTTCTCGATCTCCATCGCAGCGGCCGTATTTCGTATCTCACCAGTTTCGTGTTGATGAGCCAAAGCGAGTTTTCGCATGTTTTCTTCCCGCTGGGAGATCTGCGCTTGGTTGGGAGAGTAGCCACACCAATCCTCCATCAGAGAGAACGCAGACTTTCTGGACTCGAAAGGCATCCAGCGAGACGGATCCTTGGTGCGGTTGATGCCCTCGAAGAGCTCTTCCATCAGGCCGCAGTAGTGGAACCGGAGTTTCTGGAACTCCCAGTCGTTTTGCACTTCAACGTCGCTCAAGAAGATCCGTAGATCCTTGGTGTAGGTCATAAGATTATTAACAATCCAGTCGTCATTGTATACTTCCGGTTCTGTTAGGAAATGCGACGTTAACTTGTATACGTGCGTGACTTCGGTACGCAATCGGTCCGTCCTACGATTGCGTCGCGGACTGCTTGGAGTCCGGTGATGCGCACTGATGCGGACTTTGGCCTCTTCATTACATGTAGTGACAGCGTACTGCAATGATTCCAGCAACGTGCGATAGAGGTTCTTGTTGATGGAACCCAATGCGACTACTATCGCATTTCTTAGTGAGTCTGGCTCGGCTGACAGCAAGGGGATAACGAAAGCGAAGAGAGCTCTGGCAGAGCTGATCTTATCCTGCGCTTGCTGCCCTCCTTTGGAGGTCTTACGGGCATGCTGAGCATTCGCTAGCTGACTTTGAGACTGTGCGCCGACAGTGTTCACAGTTGTGCAAGCCATTACAAGGTAGAGCTTCCACTGCTCAATCATGATCTCAGCGGCCGCGTTACTCCGGGCCAGTGCGCGTCCATGGCCAAGATCCATTGACGCATACTGAGGACCGCGAGGGCTCTCAGCAAGTGCAACAATGCTCTTGTGCATCTGCACCAGTCTGGCACATACAATCTCACGGCTGAGAGTGACGGCAAACGGGCATGTCTCGAAACTGATGCGGATGATGTTCGGGAATACTTTGGACCAGAGCGTCGAGTCATAGGATACCTCACTGCTGCAGAGCTCGATCAGCGTATTGTGCGACGTGCTTCTTCTCTTTCCCTTCTGCAGTCGACTCTTTTCAGCTATCGTAAGCTGCTCATCGTTCAGATCGAGTATATGCTGCGAGTCTGCTTCCAGGATTCGGATAACCCTGGTATTTTCTTTCCCAAGCGCACTGTCGAACTCCGTGACAAGTCGCAAGACAGTTATCGCAAAAGCGCGGACCCTTCGAGACTGCGAGCACAAGAAGAAGAGACCATGTGACTCTATCTCCTCAACATGTGCAAGGACGCTGGAAAGGTCGAGTTGCAAAGCTCTGCTTCCAGTTGTATTTTTATCCGACGGTTCCACCGCGGCTGCTTCTTTTGATTTCTGCTTGAGCTCCTCGATCCAGATCCGCAGTAGTTCCACATAGAGTCTCAAAGTCGACTCGATATGACCGGGCCCAAGCATGCCCTCATCAGACATTGTCGAGTACCGGGCGTCGAAGTTGAAGATAAAGCGTGCAAAGCCGATGGTGACCTGCTGTGCATGGCACTGGCGGGCAATCGACTTTAGGGACTCTGCGGACGAAGCGGCGATGTTGGATTGGACATGGGCAGTTCCCGTACAGAGCAGGTTGATCAGAGAATTGAACGGAATATGGTCAGACAAACAGCGAGGCAATGCCTGCACTGCCACATGAAGCAGGTCGTAGAAGCTCTGTTTCTGGTCTGGGCTACTAGAGTGATCATCTCGCCTTGTAAAACTGAAGGCCTCGGAAATAGGTGTTTTTGGAGTCGATCCGCTGAACTTCTCATCAAGTGCTGCCTGGCCACCGAAGGTGTTGTCACAGAGTAGAGTGATTTTACCCAAAATCTCACAGAAGCGGACATAGTGCTCCTTGGCATTATCGCTCAACTTGGATGTATTGACCGGACGTGACAGTAAATCATCCTTGCTCTCCGTAGTTGTTGATAGCCTAGGGTCTGCGAGGAATTGAGCTCGATGGATCTGCGGAGATGTCGGTACGTCGGTAAAAGTATTGGCCATGGAGCCCCGCGGGAAAGGAGGATAGAGCTGACTGCTATTCTCGAGGTCGTTCATTATGGCCAAGAACGAGCGTATGCCGATGACCACCTTCTCAGGCTCCATCTGTTCGATTTTCAGCTCCTTCCCAGAAAGAATCAAGTCCGAGTTTATGAGCGGGAAGATAATGTTCCGAAAGCATAAATCTGGGTGCTTGAAGCCAATCATTCTCACTAACTGCACCAGGGCCTCTGCCACTGCTGGTTCAGTTGTCAAATATGTCCTTCGTCCAGCCGGCAGTGCAACCTTCACTACTTCCTCGACCTTTCTTAAGGCGGTAGTAGGGGAGTCTGGGGACCGGAACAGGTATGTCCAAAGTAGACGACACATAGCCTGAAGTGCTGGACCCCTGGTGGGACGATCTTTCAATTTCGGAGGCAGGCTCAGAATGATCGAGAGCCATTGGGAAGAGAACGATGACGATACACATAGGAGTAAGATGTGTAGAGGGAAGCTGGATGTCCAATGCCGCGGTTTTGTGAGCAACTGCGCTAACCGGGGCTGAACCAGGTCCAAAAATTCCTTCCATTTGGGCAAAGACAAGTCGCATGCAGGATTTTCCGCCACCGGTAGCAGTAGCTTCTCAAAGATGTAGCAGTATGCTTGCTTGACCCGTTGGCCATGAGCATTCACAAAGAGCCGTGCCAGAGACCGCATAAAGTCGCAGGATCTACCCCAAACGTCTTCGGGATAGGTCTTGATGCGAATGTACCGCATCCCCAGAACCAGCAGCTCTACCTTCGCATCCGTATCTTTCGACGGGCCACGGAGAGATTCTTCCTTCTGGTAGCGTTCGAGCTCGTTCAGAAATCTGTTTGTAACACTCGTAAAGTTCGTCTCGCTCATGATGCCGAGTAATTTTCCATAGATCCTCCAGTTCGCCATGCGGAGCGGTGAAGCAGCGATCTGATCCGGATCAACGGTCTTCAACTGACCGAACACAATGTCTTCCAAGCGTTCAGCCATCTCAATCGTTATGGCGGATAGAGTGCTCTGATTGAATATCTCCATCAAGACCCTGCATACCAGGTAGACCGAGACAGTGGCTCGACGTTCGGCTAGGATTACATCTTCATGTTTGGAGAGAAGTGTTTGCGGCGGATGGGCTGAATCTCCGTTCGTATTGGCTTCACCTGGTTGAGCAGGTTCTGTATTACGTCGCATGATCAATCCATGGTCCAAGTGCGGCAGTTTCTGGAGATTAGGATAGGAATTAGTATCCGCCGAGTCCGGTACATTTTAGCTACTGTTAACATACCTGGGTAGCCATCTGTTTGGCCATACTCGCAGCTTCACCTTTCGCCTTTCGCCAGAACATGATCGTATCGATCAAGGGCTTTGGTTTTTGACGTGCGATATGGCCAAGAGCAGACATGAGCTGATCAAATGTAGGATCAGCCCCCGGCCCACAGACCTCTTCCACGGGAGCTTCAAGCTCCCCAAGCTTCATTATACATTGATTGATCTTATTGTCGGCTTGACCGACGAACTGGATAGAATTAGCGCGAGCTTCCGGAACCCAATCAAAGATGGATATTTTACCGAGTTGAACAGGTGATGCAAGGCATATTCACCCACGGTCTTGGATTCTGGTGGATGATGGTGGTGATGCTTCGAGTGGGTTCGGGCGTGCGATTGCTCCCGCCGTGGTCTCCCGTTTGATACCATTTTCCGATGTGTAGGATTCCTAGGCTGCACGGCACTGGGTTCATCTGTGTCATTATCCTCGATTGTACTCAAGCTTGGCGGTCGGACATGACTCGTCCCATTGCTCCCCGAATTAGTATAATTTGCCTGCTGGTCAGGTTGCTCCAGACGCCCAGCTAGCGTTGAATCCGACTCCGAACTGACACTACGACCGAACGATGCAATTATCTCCGGGCTCAAAGGGCTTGACGTAGTGGAAGACGCCGCGAAGCTCGGGTTCCGCGAGTGCTGAATGCCATGCACGATAGACGTCTGACGATGATGACCGTAGGAGTTCGAAGGCCTCCTCTCTATGGCTCCTTCGTATCCGGCTCCCGGACGAGTAGCACTCGGCTCAGGACTTTTGGATTGGGATTGACCGCGATGGCGTTGCTGGGGTTGTAGCGTGGAGAGACCCGAGACGGGGGCATCGCCGGTTCTTCCTCTGGCAGCGGATGTTTCTCGACTGTGGACAGCAGAAGGCTGTGGATTCCTAACGGGCACGCGATCCGGTGGAGATGGGCCATTATGGTGCGACGCGACGTTGGACTCATCAGGGATGAGGGGCATTGTTGATTGAAGGGGCGCAGCTTGCCGCATAACATGAGGTGCGGCTATAAAAACATCTCCAGTCAGATATCCGTTTGTCTTCCAAGTTCTAATAACATCATTACGGGATGGCCCATCACTGGCATGACAATCAGGGGAGGGGATCGAAGGGCAGCGGTCGAATATCAAACGAGGGAAGCTCCGGATGCTTGAGACGGGGAAAAAAAGGACCTGAACTCACCGTTGGGCTGCATCTTCGGTGATCGCCATTCACTAGCCACGAAGGCTCACCTAGCAGAAGGCACGAGACAGTGGAGCGTCTCTGTCATTGTTGGCCATGACGGATTCGGGGAAAAGGGATGCCCTGGAGAGCTGGTCCTTGCATAAACGTTGACGTTGAGGGAGCTGGTGTCGTGCTTCGCGATGGCGGCTTAGCACGGACGGCGGTCCGCTCCAAATGGCGGTCCGCTCAGATCCTAAAGCCGGACTTTTCTATCCACCACAGACTGAATCTTATGGCCATGCTTCTCTCATGGCCTGGGCGTCCTTTCCTGACCCAATCAGCGCTGGTCCCTGACATCGACCCCCTGAAGTATCCGACCGAAACCTCGTGGAGAGTCTGGGCGGAGGACCACATTGCGCCGGAGTTTCATCAGGCTGGGTAGCCATCACCTCAGTCCAAGCCACACGTTTTAAGAACGCCAATAGTCACCCTGACTACAGAGCGAATCTCGAGAGCTGCCGCACAGGGCGTCTACGTGCTCATCCTTTATATCAGGACGTCATAGTCCGGTTCAACTCGGGGATTTACGATAGCAGTTCCTCGTGAACTTGATGGTCACTAACAGTTCAGGATTTCGCAAACCAGGCAAGGAGAATGAATAAGCGAACATGTTAAATAAGACGTCGTCTTGATACACGTTTTCGGGTGAACTTGGGCCATTTGGATATGCTTTTTCCATGAGTCGTCGAGATAGCTGCAAGATAGTATTTGCAGATGATAGCCTTGATATTTCTATTACGGTCGCTCCACGTGGCGGTGGGAATACAGGATGACTCCCAGATCTAGATTCCCATATTTTTAGGGGATGGACGATGCAGCTACTGCAAATCAATCAGGAAATTGGCGTGCTGCGTGTCTTATCAGTGAGATCTCGACCCCAGGGGATGGATCTGGAGCTAACAAGAGTTTATTCGGTAGAAATACGTTCTCGAAGGAGCTTAGATCTTAAGGTTTGACTGCGTCCTCTAGACTTGAGCTTACAATCTTAGGAGGTTCTTGGAGATATGTGAGGGGATTGGAGGTGATTGGTAACATCTCCCCTGTCCATCGTGGTCTATTTCAGGATGACACCTGCAGCTCACAGCAGAGCTTGCCGATCTGCCACTGTTCGTAGTTATCTTTTGCTTTCTCGAGCGTCCGGTGTAGGCATCAGGGTGCAGGAGATCCGTCGGGTTTGCCGCCCACAGACCACTCAGGGGCGCATGAGCCGATAAACCTTCCCTGAGTGACCAGGTCGCAAGAGCCGCGCATACACAAATTCTTAGAGAGTAAACGTCGGCTTCGTCGGTAGTCTCTACCACGTATCTCCGTTCGTTTGATACGCCTATAAAAATGAGACTAGTTGCTCTGATGAGGAAACCAAAAGAACCCGGTAGATTGATATTTGTTCCGTTGGCGTTCGGTCTCCGGAGTCCGTATTGGTGGTAAAAATCCAAGCTGGTGCGGAAGATATCCGCAGTGAGGTCCTCCGATCGGAAGCCGAGACACTTGCCGCCGAGATTTCACAGAAACAGCACCCCATAACATTAACGGGGAGGACTTACGTTTGATGGTTTTCTTAGAGCTCAAATGGACATTGAAATAAGGTCTTAATAGTAATATAGTATTGAAGGATATCTTATTAGTCAAGCAAGCATACTTATCAGTGCAAAGCATAGTTTATGACCATCACTCCAGTTACAAAAAGGACTCGTGCGAGACAAGAGAAATAGACCGAGTTGCTCCATAGCACACGTAGATTATCAAAAATTACATACTTCAGTACTTTCCTTTCATCCCTCCTTCGAGATGGCTGAGGCCCGAGCTCTATTCAGGGGCTGGAATGTCTCGTCTCCAGGGATGAAGGGAACGAGCGATAAAATCAATTTGATAGTATCAAGATCCATTATTTTGCATTCTAGGGAGCTGAAAGGAGTCAATATCGGCCATCAATCTGCCACACATCTTAAGTATCCTGTAGGATCTGGACGCAGAACTCCGTATGCCGTTGCACTTGTCGGCACATGAAGGCGAGGCTAAGCCGGTAGATCCTTCTCTAACCAATTAGTGGATAGCAACTATGTCAGATCCTAAGGTGTAATAGCGCGTTGTTATATTATACAAACTTCTCCCCTCTTGTTCCTTAACTTCACACCGCCAAATACTTATAGTTAATAAGTGACTCTCATATTTTGTAAACAATTTTCCCTAATTCACCAACTTCATCCAACCTCTGCCCAAACATGAACAATTTGTCTTAGTTTCGTAGGAGTCATTCCTAAATCCTATTAAAGTCCTAGGCAAAAAAGCAGGCATTATAAGCTAAAATGCTATAACAGCATAAATCAACCGCGTTGTACTTGTACTGTGTTATGTGAAGTCTTACCCAGTTAGCCCTAGGAGATGGACTTCCCTACCGTCTACCAAGCCATAGGTGCGAAGGCGTTCAGGAGCGGGGGCGTGATTCCTGTCGCCTTCGGATCGTCACCAATCATCGACATTGGAAAGCCAAGATCAAACGGTTTGATACTTTCAATATGCTTGATGTCCTCATCGCTGAGTTCAATGTCCAATGCCTTGATGTTATCATGCAAATGCTCAACTTTGCGTCCTCCGATCAAAGGGAAAACGTTGCGCGTCTTGTGCATCACATATGCTAGAGCCACTTGCTGGATGCTGCTTGCCCCGACCCTCGCAGCAACCTCATCCAGCGCCTTGCTGGCATTCCGTTCATCTTCGGTCTGATCTGAACCCCACATGAGGCGAAGACCCTCTCCTGCCTGTTTGCGAGCCTCGATCTGCTTCTCGGTTTGCAGCTTTCCTCCACCCAGCACATCCCAGGGAACAAGAGCCATACCAAATTGGCGCGCCATGGGTATGATATCTCGTTCAAAGTCGCGTACCATGACGTTCCAGCGGCCTTGATAGACGGAGAAAAGGGTCTTGCCATTCGCTCTGGCATAAACGTTGGCGGCTGACACAACCCATGCAGGAGTGTCTGAGATGCCAAGGTACAACACCTTGCCCTGCTCAACGAGGATGTGGAGGGAGTCCATGAGCTCCTCAATTGATGTTGTCCAATCCCACCAGTGAACATACAGCAGGTCGATGTAATTTGTTTGTAGCTTCTGCATCGAGGCTTCGACAGATAGGAACAGCGACTTCTTATGATTACCTGAGTAGTTGACAGTCTTGCCTTTTCCGAGATCCCACATGCGATAATTATTGGTGAATTTGGTCGCGATGAACATCAGGTCACGATTGCCCCGAGTTGTCATCCAGTTTCCGAGAAACGTCTCCGATTCATCATCTTGGTAGTTATTGGCAGTGTCAATAAAGTTACCGCCGGCTTCTTCAAAAGCGTCTAGAAGCCTGAAGGCCTGTTGTTCATCCACACTACCCATCATCTCAGCCCAAGCCGTTCCGAACGACATGGAGCCAAGGCAGAGAGGTGACACGCGGACGCCAGCACTACTCGCGAGAACTCGATAGCGGCCCAGCCCAGTTTTGGGCGTTGGGGCAGGTGCAAATATCTCGGCAACAGACATATTTGGTGGTTTTCGGTTACTGGCTGGGGGCTGATAGTAGATGAAAGAGGATGTTTTAACAAAGTTGTGTGTGGGAAGTTCAACTTCTCGGGGAGATCTGTCGAAAAACACAGAGGGGTTGCGATACTTGAGTCCCTTTATAGGTATACGTTAGAATTGGTCAACGTGTCTCATTGAAAGTTTAGAGTTTAGGGATTTTAGGTACTTCAGAGAGGTTAGAGCATTTAGATTCGAAGTTTGGAAACTTAGATTGCAATTATGGACTGGCAGGGGAGTAAGCAAGATGCAGGTGGACTTGTCGGGTGCCACACGGAGTCTTTAGGTGATGGCCCACCCTTGGTCGCAATGGATTGCGGAAATTGGCCATCTCAGTCTTCCAAGTTTGACGTACGTGATTAGTGGTACTATTAGTTCCGGCGGGTCATTTAACCGCCTAGGGCTTTGGCCGCTCTGAGTCTGAGGTGGTCTCGCTACTGCGTCATCTATCCATTTGACAGATGATGTTTCGTTCTGAAGCCTCAGTATACGCTGCTACAGGTTAGACTCGTCCTTGGCTCCTCCATCTTCCGGACCAGTATGACCTAGGCTGTTGGGGATCGGGCGTGAGTCCATATGCGATGGGCATGGCTCCTGAGGTATCGCGAGTGTAGGATAGAATCGATAAAAGGCGTGCTCGGATTAGGCGAGTCCGTCGAGTGAGATGTTTCCTTCACCGGACTGGGTGATCCAGCTCCAATTATTTCCCGCTCTGAAGGGTTTTAAGACCCTGAATCAACACCGTTGATCATGCTAACGGCCGCATTGATGCCGGGTCCGGATGTTCGCATGGCATTCTCAACCAGATCCATCTCCCCGGAGGTCGGGACATCCTGTGATGTTTACAGCTGTTCGTTAATAGCGTTTCTTCGGCTTCTCTCGAGGAGAAGGGCATATCCGATATAATATGGGAATTACTGAAAAGTGCTGTTGACAATGAAGATGTTTTAGGGGAACTATAGGGACAGCGCCCCCTTTGAAGACTCCTCTGCCTATTGCCGCTCCATCAATGAGGGTCCATTATTATTATTAGTGCACGGAGCATTCGGACAGATTAATGAAAGAGAATCTTTAGTAGTACGAAACAACTACTGAACACCTGGCCACCAAACTAAAACTACGGGTAGGATGAGATATTAAGCCTCCGTAAAATTGGCAAAGAGAATATGCTTGCTGAGTTCGTATATTGTAAGAGCAATTGCTGCTGATTGATGAGCATCTATATAGAATCAACTAATCAGATAGAAGATCCAAGTTCTCGGCAATATGCGTCAAGCTCATCTTGAATCCATTTAAACACTTTCTCCTGTAGGTCGCGGTCCTTGCTGGCTTTGGAGCCTCCTCCAGCTAATCCGATGGGCCCATAGAATTCCCCTGTCTTAGCGTCTGGACTCACAGCTGCCCAGATTTGCGACAGTGCACCTTTCCCGACAGGTGTAGCGAATAGACAGATCGCTACGTCTAAGAAAGGCTTGAGGAACATTCCGGTTGAGTTATGATGCAAGTTTGTGGCCACCATACCTGGGTGAACGCTGATGAACTTAACATCATGGTGTCTTTCGGCCATTGCGGTAGTATAATGCACATTGGCGAGTTTTGATAGAGCATACCGTGCCGTGGTGTGGCGGTTTGACATGGTTGTCTTGAGCTCTTCAAGTTTATATGTATCACTCGGCGCTGTTCGTTCTGACGCTGAGGAGAGAATAACAACCCGTGTCTGTAGGTTGACCTTGGCGGTTTTCTGGAGCACCGGAAGAAGAAGCTGGGTAAACAGGGCTGGGCCCATGACATTTGTTCCAAACTGGATCTCGTAACCCTCTTTCGTGAGGCCCTCCGGGGTCATCATAATACCAGCATTATTTATGAGAATGTCGAGACGGGAATTGGATCGAATGAATGTGTCCGCAGCAGCCCGGACGCTCGAGAAGGAGGATAAATCCAAATGAAGAAAGTGTATAGGAGATGCGTTGGGGTTGGATTCCCTTAATTCCTTGATGGCCGCCTCAGCCTTTTCCTGAGATCGAGTAGCGAGATAGATTCGCGCCGGCTGATGCTGGCTCAGTTGCCTAACGGTCTCGAGACCTAAGCCGGCATTGCCTCCGGTGACGATAATGACCTGTCCACTGAGGTCAGGGATGGCTTCTGAGCGAAAATTTACGCCCGGCATGGTTGTGGTTCGAATGATCTCTGAGGGAGATCTTCAAGGTGGGGATGGAGGACTCCAAAGGTTATCTCGTACATCTTGGGAATATAGGAAGGCATTTTATAGTAACCGAAGAGCTACGATCGACCATCGTTAATCCAAATGGTAGATCCAACACGACACGTATTAGGCATAGCGTGGTGGCGAGGGTGAACGACAAGGGGATAAGCAGGGTGCATGAAGGTGGCGGAGGATCTCCACTTACCAGGGGATAAGCAATGTGCATTAGTATTTAAGATTCCTGCTGTTCTGGATAAGACTTTGATCAAATTTGTTTCCTCATTAATTTAAGATGGAACCTCAACTTCCGGAAGCCTGGGACCAAAGCGATGATTGGAGAGGAGTCACCAGCGCCAAAGAAAGGAGGAAGCGACAAAACCGCCTTCATCAGAGGGCATATCGTGAGCACAGGCTTCGTGGAGATTACGATTGACTAATCATGCTGAGTCAACTCAGGCACAAAAAGACGTCTCAAGACATTGGCTCAGAACCATGTTATCAAGTCGGACACGGAAACCACAGATGCACTCGTTCCGAGTGCACTCGGCCAGCAAACTGCGAGCGCTCAACATCTTCCATTGACGTGGCCTGTGTCCAAACTTGACCACCCCCCAATCTTCTTGCGACTTATAAAATGTACAGGGCTTTCTCAGCAGGTCCTGGATTTCTTGCAGAAAGCTTATCTCCATTGGAGCCTCAATGACCCGATCCTCCGTGATTTGCCGAGTCTCACTCGCCTCAACGCCTTCAGCGCTTTAACCAGGAACGCGTCGATACTTCAGATCCCTGTCGAGTGTTTAGAAACAGACGATTGCAGTTCACCATTCAGCTTGCACCAAACCATGCGACACAATGAACCCTTGGAGTTTCCCGCCCATCTTTGCCCGACGACCTTACAGCGAGCTGTAGCGCATCATGCCTGGCTCGATCTGTTTCCTTTCCCTGATTTGAGAGATAATATATTGCAGGGCATCCAGGAGGGAAATTATGATGAAGATCGCTTGTGCGAAGAGCTCTGTTGTGACTTGTTAAATCTGGAGGCCAGGACAACGGCATCTGTTGTGATCTGGGGTGATTCTTGGGATGCAAAGGGCTGGGAATTTAGCGCAGATTTCTTTGAAAAGTGGAGTACGCTCTTACAAGGTTGCTCTGAGATTTTGCAGACAACAAATCACTGGCGAGAGAAGCGAGGGGAGATGAAGATTGACTTTGTTCTTAATTCATGAGCCGCCAAGATAGTCGTATAGTCTAGTCCTTCCTACTATTCTACATACCTTCAAGATATACGTGATGGTATATCCAATCACGTAATCTTTTACCATATACATCTTCCTACCATTGCCGATCATACCCATTGCTGGTTGGCCGTAACATATACTTGGGCTAGTCCTTTTCGAGATACTTAAAGGATAATGGATCCCAATTCAAGCTAACCGGGATTCATTACGTCCTTTCCGAAATAGCTTTCGGTTTTTCTTTTTGGTGTAGATAATCGTTTTTTTATTACCATCTACCCACCTGCTCCATCACGTGCTCTAGAGCCCCTCAAACACTACCGGAACTATTGCAGGACGAGGGGAAAAAATCTTATATAAAACTAAAGCAGTTGGATCTAGCTTTATTCATCAGATCTGTTGCGACAACTTTCTTGCACTGAGAGAGTATGGCAGCCCGCCGGGAGAAACATCCCCTAATTGTCCCAACACATGCTTATTCTCATCGACAAAACCGTACAGTGCACATGGAATATCAACATTATTATAGAACCCTTGCACTAGCCTGCGCACGGCGAAGATTATGCTGTGGCATACGCGGATATAGTTGATGCATTGCCTGGAATTGGAGCCCACCATAGAAGAAATCAAGCCACTTAGAACAGCTGATATCTATGGTTCTGTGGAGCATTTTCTATGCAAAGGATTCGTTTACACCCAGATCTGCCGTGTTCATAACAAAGTGGCTCACTGTGAAAAGGACATGGAAAGGCATAGTGACCATATAGCTAATTGACACGGTATGTAGGGAGGAAGAAAGTTGAAGTTCTATTTCTAGGTGGGGTAGCTAGGTATTACACTAACGTACATGTGACTAAAGGCGGTAAGTGGTGGCAGTATGGCTGCCTAGAACTAATAGGCTATACAGGCATATAGGCGTGATTCTATAACACTAATCATGAAGAACTCAAAGTAGCCGAATTCATCCCTTCCTCGCAAGGCCTGAATCTGTAACCTTGAATCGGTGGAAGGAAGTATATTTATATTCAAAAAAAAAAAGGAACACTCGAGATTCTTGGTTGCTTCTACTACGTAGAGTCGAATGCTATAGAATTGATCGCACCGTTTTCAACCATGGTGCGGAATATATCCGCAGATTTTGACGCCACTATCACCTTTGCCACTCAGAATTTCATTGAAGACAGCAAATAAATGAATGATAATAAACCCTATCCTGTTTTTGGCGCTATTCTCCGGAAACTTCAGACGGTTTATTCCCAGCAGAGTTTTCGGATCACCGACCCCCAAATGTCGTGAAATACGACCCCGCAGTCTCGTGCCGAAAACACTACCGTTGGATTTCAGTTTACCGTCCAAATTACTGGGACGCTTGATTGCTTCTAGAGTTGAATGCTGGGAAAGGCGGCATTCGGCTAGGGCGTGTTGTCGGCAGCGCACTCGGAACGGTGCTCATTCACCGCCAGCAGAATCGCATTGTTGTTGGAGAATTTGGGGCATCTTGAACACATTTACATTTACCCCATCTTTGGCCGTGTGGGGACGACTGTCCTTTCCCTTCCGTATTATACAGTGAAAGTCAAAACATCAGATCCGATTCACTTGATTCGGCTGATCCGACCTGACCCCCAAGCGAGATATAAGTAGTATTCCGTAGAACTGGATAGATGATTTTATTACTATCATTATCTCCCCCAATCCTATCTCTCTCATTTTTGACTTTCGCACCGGTAACGGGCCTCCTTGCCGCGACAGCATCGCCTGCCGGACCATATTCGGGATCCTTAGTAGGACTCCGGCCTCCTCCGTCTCCTTACTGTGGAAGAATTAATTTATTCAATAAATCCCACAAGAACAGCGTGTCCTCAACTGATCTGCTCCCCTTTTTCCCTGGGGGCGAGAACACGCATCAACCTACTCTTTCCGCCAGCCGCTACGAGGTTGTTCCGGTTCCCGGCGGCGCGAAGAGCGGTCTCCCGTCCACTCTCCCTTGTTTTGTGCCTCTTAAGTTGAGTCCGTGCTCAGCTCAACGCCCCAGTACTTCTACTACTACTGCCGTCAGACCACCTGGTCTAACCTTTTGTTCTCTCCCGGATCCATCTTTCCGATAATCAGTGTGCCATCAGCACCTGTGAATTGGCGCCTGGGATCGCCAGAGAAAAAGAGTCCTTGACTCCCGGGAGGACTCATCTCTCTCCTCTTACCCCCGTCCTGCGACTCCGATACTGTGTCTCCCCCAACGGCAAGATGGCGCAGATCGACACACTCGACCTGCTCGTTCTGGTGGTTCTCTTGGTAGGTAGCGTTGCCTACTTCACCAAGGGAACCTACTGGGCAGTGGCGAAGGATCCTTATGCCTCTCCCTACGGCGCGGTCAATGGCGCGAAGGCTGGCAAGACCCGGGATATTCTCGAGAAGATGGAGGAGACGGGCAAAAATTGTGTTATCTTCTATGGCTCGCAGACCGGTACCGCTGAGGATTACGCTTCCCGACTGTCCAAGGAAGGGTCCCAGAGATTCGGTCTGAAGACTATGGTTGCGGATCTGGAAGACTACGACTACGAGACCCTTGACAAGTGGCCGGAAGACAAGGTTGCTTTTTTCGTGCTGGCTACGTACGGAGAGGGTGAGCCCACGGACAACGCGGTCGAGTTCTATCAGTTCATCACCGGTGAAGACACTTCGTTCGAGAGCGGAGATGACAAGCCATTGTCTTCCCTCAAGTATGTCGCTTTCGGTCTGGGTAACAACACCTACGAGCACTACAACGCCATGGTCCGCAAGGTTGACGCTGCCCTGACCAAGCTAGGTGCCCAAAGAATTGGAGCTGCTGGTGAAGGTGACGATGGTGCTGGTACAATGGAAGAGGACTTCTTGGCCTGGAAGGAGCCCATGTGGGAGGCTCTGTCCAAGGCGATGAACCTGGAAGAGCGTGAGGCTGTCTATGAGCCGGTGTTCTCGGTCACGGAAGAAGAGTCCATGTCGCCAGAAGATGAGAACGTGTATCTTGGTGAGCCTACCCAGGGTCATCTGGAGGGCCGTGGCAAGGGACCGTACTCTGCTCACAACCCGTATATTGCCCCGATCGTCGAGTCTCGCGAGCTGTTCACTGTTAAGGATCGTAACTGTCTGCACCTGGAAGTTGACATCTCCGGAAGCAACCTGAGCTACCAGACTGGTGACCACATCGCTGTCTGGCCCACCAACGCTGGCGTCGAGGTTGATCGTTTCCTGAAGGTCTTCGGTCTGGAAGAGAAGCGCGACACTGTCATTTCCATCAAGGGCCTCGATGTCACCGCCAAGGTTCCCTTCCCGACCCCGACCACGTATGATGCTGCTGTCCGATACTACATGGAGACCTGCGCCCCGGTTTCTCGCCAGTTCGTCTCTTCGCTCGCTGCTTTTGCACCCGACGAAGACACCAAGGCAGAGCTTGTCCGACTGGGTAGTGACAAGGACTACTTCCAGGAAAAAATTACCAGCCAGTGCTTCAACATCGCCCAAGCTCTCCAGAATATTACGTCGAAGCCTTTCTCCGCCGTCCCGTTCTCTTTCCTCATTGAAGGGATCAACAAGATTCAGCCTAGATACTACTCGATCTCCTCGTCGTCCCTCGTTCAGAAGGACAAGGTCAGCATCTCTGCTGTTGTCGAGTCTGTCCGTATTCCTGGTGCTAGCCACGTTGTCAAGGGTGTTACGACGAACTACCTCCTGGCGCTCAAGCAGAAGCAACACGGTGACCCTAACCCCGATCCCCACGGCCTTACGTATACGATCACTGGACCCAGGAACAAGTACGATGGCATCCATGTCCCTGTGCACATCCGTCATTCGAACTTCAAGTTGCCATCGGACCCGTCTAAGCCTATTATCATGATCGGTCCCGGAACCGGTGTTGCTCCATTCCGTGGCTTCGTCCAGGAGCGTGCTGCCCAGGCCACTCAGGGTGAGAAGGTTGGCACTACTCTCCTCTTCTTTGGCTGCCGCAACCGCAATGAGGATTTCTTGTACAAGGACGAATGGAAGGTATGTGATACAACCACTCTTTCCAACAGCAACCTTGACTGATACTAACTGTCCTTATTGCAGACTTACGAAGACCAGCTCGGCGACTCGTTCAAGCTCATTACGGCATTCTCCCGTGAATCTGCTCAAAAGGTATACGTCCAGCACCGGTTGCGCGAGAATGCGGACCTGGTGCACGAACTCCTAGAAAAGAAGGCCAACATCTACGTCTGCGGAGATGCGTCCAACATGGCTCGTGAGGTCAACACCGTCCTCGGCCAGATCATCTCTGAGAAGCGCGGTCTGTCACCGGAGAAGGGCGAGGAGATCGTGAAGCACATGCGGAGTAGCGGCACTTACCAAGAAGACGTGTGGTCCTGAAACGCCTGCTATTCTCTCTACATCCGGGAGATTTCATTTTTCACTTTTCATGTGTAAATCTCCTTGGGGATCTATTTTGATTCTTTATATAATGTCTCTGCTGTTCGGCCGGAGTCGCTGGAAGACCGACTCGTATTGCTTTGCTTACCCATGACAAAGCTCGGTGTTATTGTCACTCGGGTCGCATGCATTTCTTTGAACGTATATAATGAATGAAATAGACTGTGTTTTTGATCGTCAGTGGTCAGGACAATGATGAGTCTTGGAGCTAGAGGATTGATGGGGCTCTGTCGGAGATCAGTTGCCAGTGGTCTATTACTAGCCGCGGATACTGCGTCAGCAAGCATCCCGCTTCTTTGGCCGCTGTCAGTTTTTTCATATTGAGATATATGACTGGGTCGTTCTAGTATCTTTCAGTTTGAACAAAAAAAATAAAAAAATAAAATAAGATCATTCTAAGTTGTGTGTTAGTACACTCTTGATTGTATTTGCTTTCTGTTCGTAGTATTGGCTTTTCTACTACTAGTATGAGGTGCTTTCTAACTTATTTCTGTCGTTCTTAAGAAGGATCAATGGAAGATATTACTACGATCATGGGTACCTAGCTGTCGAGTATCTTTTTCCGCTACAGAGAGAGAAGGCTCTTCAATGCGACTCAGTCTTGATCTTTCTGCTGCCCTTATTGTCCTTATGATGAATTTAAGAGCAGATTCAAGACTTCACATTGAATTGGCATTTCCCATTTAGGAGGCAAGCTCCTCCACATCTGTGATCTTATCCAGGCTCGTGACCTTTTTCCACCAGAGTATTGTTCCTGGGTCAAGCTCGGTAATTACCGCGGATCTTCGCTTCTCCGGTTCCGTCTTCCGGTGTGATTACCAGCTATGGTAATCCGAAGCTGCACGGAACATTCCGTGCCTAAGGCGGTGAGGTTCTCTTCGTAGACAGGGAGGGCAGAAAGCACACAGCGCTATAATTAAATCATGTCACATAGTTAGCGGTTTGAACGCTAAACAAACCACACCTCATCCTGGGTTCACACACACTTACCTCTTCAGAGACCAGAATTTCTGGCAGCGCCACACTGAACCCTTGCATGCACAGCCTCTATGAGAAAGCTTGACAAATAGCAGCTGTGGCGCAAGGTTGGATCCTGAGCACAGGCGCTAGAGCACGGAAGAGATCTCGCATCCGCACGGGTAGTGGGGATTGGGAGACGGCTCGGAGATTTCCCCTTGCTATGGTTCTGCTACAGACATGTCTGTTGTGTTTGGCAGGATGGTGCTGAAGAAGTCGTTATTGACCGTCACTGAAATAATGTGGCTGTGTGAATGAGCTGAACAGTTGTCCCTGCAAGTTGAGATTTGATGGGCCGTCAAACGGGACGAAGAGAAATGATAAAGGACATCCACCGACGTCCATAGACGTGGTACTGGAATAGTACCATTCTGCACCAGTGTTCGCTTTGTCTTTATCTCCGGCAGTCCCCCATCACGGGATGGTGAAAAAAAAAATCCTTGAGAAGGAAACATGTATCATCATGTATTATTCATGCAGTATCGCCTGGGAGGTGGTCACCTACTCTGGGTTGTGCTTCGAGAGGCCGATGAGAGAAACTCTTGCATGAGCTGTACTCTCTAGAGAAGTTGTTGGAGTGGTGTCAGCCGATGTCAGACAGTTATCCGTGCATGAGAATAATCTCCAACGGGAGGGTTCCTAACCTATCTGCTGCCGTTTTCTCGACATTGCACGGTACCAGATCCTAAAGAGCTTGACCTAGTGGAAATCCCAAGTGCCTCATAAAGGCAGACTCGTGGGGAACGAGATGGTTAACCGAAGACCGGGCGATGTGGCTGGTTGGGCGGCAGAAATACCCGTGAGCTAATAATGTGCGATCCACCCTCTAGGCGTCCCGGATCTGATATTTTTCACTGAGCTGAAGCGACTTTGATCGCTTACTCGTCGATCATGGGTCTGCTCAGGGCCGCCAAGGGAGATGGCTAGGTGTTCTCCGACCCGAGCAGCAGCGGTTCTGTGCTTCCCCTTTGCCCTGGGTCACCTCGAACAGGATTAGGATGACTGGGGAAAGAATGGTCTTTTTTTTTTTTTTTTTTTTCATTTATGCCCCGGGTCCCTACGATCCTGGGGAAAGGAGGAGCTGTAGGAAGGGCAACTGTCATAGAGAACCCGACCAGATCTGCCCTGATACGCAATTTCTGTGTGCCTCTGCCTCGATGATGTGCCTGAGGTGCTCCCCGGTGCCTTCTTTTTTTTCTTGTGAACAACCCAGTTGGGACCATGAGATGTGCTCCTTCCCTGGTAGGAGCTTTCCTGCAAGCACAGAATCCGTCTGCCCACACCCTCGCCCTCTTCTTCTTCTTCCCATCTCCCTCTTCTCATCATCCTCTTCATTTCCATAATCTCATCTCCATTGCTCCATCTTCGTTGCCAGCTCTCAGCTGACCGCATCTCTCTGCCTCTATTTACTTTATCCCTGCTCATCTGCACCACACCTATTGTAGTCAGATCTTACTCTCGTTCTTCTCTAGTCGAACTCGGCGATCATTTACCTCGCCTGATTATTGAAGCGTAGGTGGACTGGCTCAGCCATCCATCTGGCGTCTTTGCTATATCCATCTAGACACTTCGTACGTCTATCCATCAGAACTTGAGCATCAAGACCCTTGATTCCCTGTTTGATTCTCTGCGACCACCTTGGCTGACACTGGGATCTGACAAGCACGAGACTCAAGATCAGCTTTCCTGCCACTAGAGTAGCGTGCAGAAGCCTAAGTAGTCAAGGTAAGGACATCATTGCCTGTGTTGAATCCATTTTTCATCCGTTGTCCACGGCCAGTGTTATTCTAGCTGCTGTCATTTTGCTTCATATATGGCGTTCCTTTCATCTGTTCTTCATATGGGGTGGCCAATTACTATCTCGGTGTTATCACTTTTGTTGCGGAACTGCCCGGAAACCCGACTGACATCGTTCTCAACGTGCGTTTGAAGATGTCCACTGTTCAAAACCAGACTCAGCAGCCGCAGGTGGTTTCTGGCGATGGCAGCCAGAACCAGCAGTTTCAGTCAACTTATCGTCAGGATGTTCAGCCCACCATTGCTTACGGTACCGGCCAAGGCTATGCTCAGGTCCCGCTGAACAACAGCCGTGATGCCAGTGGCCCAGGCCTCAACCACCTGTTTGGAGGCTTGAATCTCCAGAATCAGCGTCCTGGATCCAAGTACGGCGCTATGAAGGGCAATATTCCAGGACCCGTCGGACCGAACATAGATCTCACTGGAGCCCAGCGTCCCTACAATGGGCAATTCATGTTTCTTCCAGGTGGTCCTATGTTCGGTGGTATGCCTCAGGGAGCCCCCTTCACCCAGGCCCAGTATCCTGGCCACGACCAGATGAGTTCACTGCACTACATGCCCACCGGAGTTTATCCGGGCTTTATGCCAGGTGCACCGATGATGCCAGGCGCCGTCCAGCAGTATGCATTCCTTTATTCCATTGTGATTGGTCACTGGAGCTAACCACTGATAGCAACTCCTGGAACCCTTCTGAGGAAACGAATGGCTCGGCTGCTCCTATGGTTGATGCTACTGGCCACATGGAATATTATCCTATGGACCGTTCTGCCTTTATGGGATACGCTTATCATACACCCTCTCCCCAGATGCCACAGCCGTACCTCCCTTACCAGATGATGAAGAGCCCTAGTGGCTATGTTCTTCAGGACCTTGATGCCCTGACCCAGCAGGATCCGCCGATTCCGCGAGCCGTACCTGCGATGTGGACCAATCCTTCCGACCTTACCCTTGCAAAGTGTCTAGAGAATCGTGAGGGTATCACTAATGTGTACATCCGTGGCTTCCTCCCGGAAACAACTGATGAGATGTTGCATGCTTATGCCTCCCGCTTCGGAAAAATCGATCGTTGCAAGGCAATTGTTGACCTAGAGACGGGTCTTTGCAAGGGGTAAGCCATTAACATGATTGAGGCTCATCACTTGAACTTACTTGGACCAGATTTGGATTCGTGCAGTTTTTCAACTTCGATTCCTGCGAAAACTGCATTCGCGGCTTCTTCCACCTTGGATACCAAGCTAGCTTTGCTCAGGTATGACTTATAATCGGAAATCAGCTTGAATGACTGCTGACGTTGTCCAGAAATCTCGAAACTCGCGCCTCAAGGATCTCGAGGACAAGTCATCCACAAACATTTATTGTACTAATGTCCCTATAGATTGGACCGAGGCTGTAAGTGACTTGATGTGGACTGTTTAATATTACTGTGGTTGCTGATATTCATCCTACAGGATCTTCGCCGTCATTTCCAGCCTTATCATGTCGTCTCGGAGAAGATCAGCCGCGACGAGAAGACTGGAGTGAGCAAGGAAGTGGGCTTCGCTCGGTAAGGAATACTTGTTCGTTCTGTGGCACATATCTGACATTTATCTTCTCCTCAGCTTCGAGACCCGTGAGATTGCAGAGAAGGTCTTGGCCGAATTTCACAACGTCACCGGAAAAGATGGTGTAAAGCTGCTCCTTCGCTTCGCAGACACGAAGGCCCAGAAGCTGCTCAAGCAGCAGAGCAACGAGCGCCGTGCTTACCGTGCGGGGGAATATAACTATTCTGTCGAGGTGGTTCAAGGATCTACTCCATCCCCTTCCTTGCACCGTCTTCAGCAGACGGCCTCCCACCTGAGCCCAAATTCTCAGGTTAGCTATCCATCTCCGATCGGCGTCGGTCCTGTCTGGACGCCTGCAACCTCCATCTCGCCATCGTAAGTGACAATTTATCGCACCTTGTTAGATCAATTGGCTGACATTGGTTGAGTGGACCGCTGCTGAAGAATCAGATGAGCAACTACCGTCTGAATTCCTGGCCTTCGCGTACTCCCCTGGCTAACGTGGAGAACACTCCTGTCTATCGTGGCCGCATTGCTTCTATGAACCGCAACCAGAATCCTGACAATGTCTCAGCTAGCTCCTCGAAGACCGCTCTGCCCATGCCTTCGCAGACTGTCATCAAAGCGGAGACTCCGAGTCCTAAAAAGGAGAACATGAAGGCCGGATCACTTTCGCCTATCCCGTCCCACAAGGAAGTGATCGTTTCTACTCCGAAATCATGCATGTGAAGCGACCAGCTTCGGGGATCTGTCCGCTCCAGGAGCCTGAGTTCTATTCGATTCTTATCATACTTTTCCTTGCAGTCAGCAGCGACAAATTCCGATGCAAACATACAACTATTCACTGTATGGACTTATGAGCGACTACGACGTTATGTTGAGCAGTTTCATTTTTCAGAGCAGATCGCACGCGTTCGAGATATGTCTTATCTCTTTTCATCGAGACATGTATTCTAATGGGAATGTACCGCTAAGCAGCTGCATGTGTCATCTGGTGGTGGGTAATGGGTGGTCAAAGGTAAGGGCGTTTGCTGTTTCGTGTGTTTTTTTCCTACAGGTCTTCTGAGGGAAGCTTCCAAAAGTTCATTGTCTTTTGAGAGTTAATGGCGCACTTCTCACCGGAGAAGACTATGGTGTTTATTTCGAGCATTTATTCTAGCAGTCTGTCTCGATTATGAAATTGTAAGCTAGCTTATCATAGCTATAAAACAATGGAGACATATCATCCCACGCGGGTCTATTTGTAGAGGTATATATCAATGATCGGAAATAGCAGAGCCCATGACGATATAATGCCGACATATCTATAGGCATCAAGGCAAATCCTCCCGCTGGTATCTGGGCGCCCGGTTGCCTGAACAAGAAAGTGGTCGATATTCAGTCCCTGCCTAATCTCTCCTCCAGATCGTCCATCAATTCATACGCCGGACGGTAGTGTCGGTCGCCACCGTTTTGTCCCTTGCCGCTGTCCACCTTCAGCTTCGGGTTTGGGTGCGTATTACTCGTTCCACCTAGGCTGGTAAACCCTTCATCATATAACGAGCAATACTCGATTCCCAGCCGTCGGATAAAGGCCCAGATCTCGGCGTAGTGCCAATCGATCACGGGATGTATGCGCATAAAATCCGGCCACCCATGGTCCGTCCGATCGAAGTGCGTCAACTTGGCGCCATGGGGATCTGTCCGCCTTGTTCCGACGAAGATGGCCTTGATATTCGGATTGAGCGCCAGGTAGCTTGCGAAGGCGGACCGCAAGGTCGTCTTTGGCGGCTCCGTCGTGTACCGCGTCAGACTGAGATGATATGCTCGGGAAGAGGACTGCACGAAGTCTTCGACGGAGGGGAACGGATCTGGCGGTAGGGCATAGATGGCGGGAATGGTGGAAATACCACCTTCGGAGGGCGGAGGGAGCGGATGTAAGCCGGCGAGGAACAGAATGAGCAGGACGAGACAGTCCTTGCCGCCATTATAGGAGAGGGAGAGTTCGCTGATCTTGTACTGTGAGAGCGCGCGATCGATGACTGATAACGAGATGCGTGTCTGCTCTTGAACGCGAGTGAGCAGTGAGTCTGGAGGATGCGATTCGGCGAGGAAGCTCTGCACGCGACTATGTAGATCCGCAGCGACGGCATGGAGGGGAGAGGGAGGAGGCGATTGCGAGTCTTTCTCGAGTGAGCATTCTGGCTCCGGATCTGGAAGCTGTTCTAGACATGGCGGCGTCACAGTCGTCTCTGTCAGCGTCATGGCATGGTTGTGGGTGTGGTTGTTCTGGACACCGTTTGCGAGCATTGTGACGTGCGGATAGTAGGAAATGTAGTAATCGTAGCGATATCAGAGAACGTTTCTCATCACGAATGCAAGTAGCTTTTTCCTTTCTTTCTTTTCTCCCAAAGATGCAAAACTATTTCTTCTTATTGCGGGGAAAAGAAAAAAATGTCCCGAGGATGATGATCTCAGGCGTCCATGAAGGTGAATAGAGAGCGGGCGGAGAGAATGAGTTATGAAAGTCACTGTCTTGAAGAAGAGGGGAGATTTCCAATCTCTCTCTATCTCTTTCTCCTTCTATAATGATGCGGGGAGATACTTCTGAATCTCTCTTTCTATTTCGCTTTCGTGGTCTTTTCTTTCAGCGTCCCCTCTTTGAGGAGGAGTTGGAGGCATTTTCGGGGCTCGCGGGCCGGATAAGATGCGGGACGGCGGAGTCGATCAGTGCGGCGAACCTTCTGGAGCCCCCATGACGGAGGGGGATGCTCGGCCATTTTGGCCATGCGGTTGTCACTACGATCGTAGGGCTTTATAGTGAAGAGGTGAGGATATGAATGGGGAGAGATCGATTTGGGGTTTTGGTTGGAATGTAGGGGATTTATTGAAGTTGGTGGCGGCTTGGAGGGTCCTGCTGGTGACGTCTGATTGTATTGGGGGGTTTGGGGATGGATATGGTTGTGCTTTGGAAAAGGAGATGGAGCTTACTCTTTCAAGGGAATTCTACGAGGGGGGAATTGCAAAGTCTCACTTGAGATTCGCGTTATGGAAGGGGTGGCATTCATCAATTGAAGCCATGTTAAGGATATCTAGGTCTACGATGGGAAATATGTAGTCAGGGCATCTTAGAAGAAAGTATGCAAGTATAAACTGTTGAGGATTCCTCAGTTAGGGTATTATAATCATACAACTAATCTATCTCTTTTCCCTTGACGCCTAGTGAGAGCCCGAACAACGATAGAAAACGACTTCCGGCAGCAAACCCGGCTCACCCCAGCACCTTCATCTTTTTCTTCTTCTTTCCACCCTCACCTTTATCCTTCTTTTGACCCTTCTGCCAGTCTCGCCAGCTGCCGATTCTCTCCTCCCGAGTATTCTCCCACGCTTGTTCTGCTTCGCGCTTCCGTTTCCGTGCCTCCATCTCTTCCTCCTCTTTGCGCTGCTGCCGTCCTTCCTCCTGCATGCGCGCCTTCATCTGTCGTCGTCGTCGTGCTTCTTCTTCTAGGAGCACTTCTATAGTCTTCTGTCGCCACTCTTTCTTGAACTCTTCTGTCTTGAGCTCGGGTGAGTCGAGTGTGTACTTGTGCTCGCGGATTAGGAGCCGTCGCGCGTCCGCGATGCATTCATCCAGGTACGATCGGGCCTTCTCATCCAGCAGTGTGGTCTGCGCCTTTTTAAGCCGGTCGAAGGCATCTGGTGCGGCAGGGTTCTTGGTCTTGTCAGGATGGATTAGGAGAGATTTCTTGCGATACTGTAGTTTGATGTCAGATTCTGGTACTCCGGGTTGTAGGTCGAGGACGGCGTAGCTGTAGTAGGGTTAGTATTGACATGATCACGCCCTTTTATTTAGTGCTCGAATGGGGAATCGGAGGCTAGATAGACTTACGCATCGAGGGAGAAGGCCTTTCGAATCCTGTCTATCTCCGCATCCTGAGCTCGCGTGTCAGCAACGCCGTGCGTCTGAGGGTTTTGATATGGTGTCATACCTTCTGGAACTCGGACGCTTCCTTCTCGAGCGCATCAAGCGCATCCACCTCGTCATCATGCATCTTGAGATAGTTGTCTGCTGGAATTCGAGGAGTTGGGTTGCAAAGAAAGCAGCTTCTTTGTCTTTAACAGAGTGGGGAAGATTCACGCTTCATCATTCGGTCTCGGTCGTGATAGTCCCTGATGGTTTATCTTATCGCGCGGATGACTAAGCAAGACCGAGAAAAAAGTCGCGGAGAAAGAAGAAAACCGTCCCGAAGCGGATTGGAAATTGGAACGAACCACGAACAACCAGCAAGAGGAGCAAGACAACATGGCTCCAGCGCAGGGTGGTCATCATGGAAAGACGAAGAAACCCGTCCGAACGACGGGAAGAACGCTGAAGCGCAAGCGTGGTGAAGAGGAATTGTCGTCGCTCAACCAACGGGTCGACGAGCTGGATCCCAAGAACAGACTCGAGTCCTTCTCCGAACTGCCTCTCTCTGATCCGACGGCGTCTGGGCTGGAAGCATCGCACTTCAAGACTCTGACCGATATTCAGTCGCGTGCGATCCCATATGCTCTCAAAGGCCGTGATATCCTGGGAGCCGCAAAGACTGGTAGCGGCAAGACTCTGGCGTTCATCATCCCGGTTCTTGAGAACCTGTATCGCAAGAAATGGACCGAATACGATGGACTCGGCGCTCTAATTCTCTCACCGACCCGTGAGTTGGCGATTCAGATCTTCGAAGTTCTCCGGAAAGTCGGCCGAAACCATACCTTCTCCGCAGGTCTGGTCATTGGTGGAAAGAGTCTGAAGGAGGAACAGGAGAGATTGGGGAGGATGAATATTCTGGTCTGCACTCCTGGACGAATGCTGCAGCATTTAGATCAAACGTCATCGTTCGATACCTACAATCTCCAGATGCTGGTCCTCGACGAAGCGGATCGGATCATGGACATGGGCTTCCAGCACACCGTCGATGCCATTATCGATCATCTACCCAAGGAAAGACAGACGATGCTTTTCAGTGCTACACAGACGAAAAAGGTGTCGGATCTCGCACGTTTGAGTCTCCAGGATCCCGAGTACGTTGCGGTACATGAGACCGCTTCAAGTTCGACGCCGTCGACCCTGCAGCAACACTACGTCGTCATGCCACTATCTGAGAAGCTAGACATCCTGTGGAGTTTTATTCGAAGCAATCTGAAATCTAAGACGATCGTGTTCTTGTCATCAGGGAAGCAGGTGCGGTTTGTCTATGAGTCTTTTAGGCACATGCAACCAGGTATTCCGTTGTTGCATCTGCATGGACGACAAAAGCAAGGAGGAAGACTCGATATCACGGCCAAGTTTTCTGCAGCAAAGCATTCCGTTCTGTTTGCAACAGATGTCGCCGCACGAGGATTGGACTTCCCCGCAGTGGACTGGGTTATCCAACTTGATTGTCCTGAAGATGCGGATACCTATATCCATCGAGTCGGCCGTACGGCACGTTACGAACGGAATGGACGTGCGGTGTTGTTCCTGGAGCCCAGCGAGGAGGAGGGCATGCTGAAGCGCCTGGAGCAGAAGAAGGTGCCAATCGAGCGCATTAATATCAAGGCGAAGAAGCAGCAGAGCATCAAGAACCAACTGCAGAACATGTGTTTCAAGGACCCGGAGTTGAAATACTTGGGACAGAAAGCGTTCATCTCTTACGTGAAGTCGGTTCATGTCCAGAAGGATAAGGAGGTTTTCAAGGTGAAGGAGTTACCTTTGGAGGAATTTGCTGCTAGTTTGGGTCTTCCTGGTGCTCCTCGCATCAAGTTCATCAAGGGAGAGGACAGCAAGTCCGCAAAGAACAAGCCGCGGGCGCTGGCTGAGCTGTCCAGCAGCGACGAGTCAGACGAGGAGGGTGGCAAGAAGAAGGAGAAGAAGGTCCGGACGAAGTACGATCGTATGTTTGAGCGACGGAATATGGACGTCCTGGCGGATCATCACACCAAACTTATCAACGATGACGGAGCGGCTGCTGATGGAACCAACGATGCTGCAGAAGACGGGGAGGATGACGACGATTTCCTCTCCGTTAAGCGGCGCTTTGACGCCGGTGACGAGCAGCTTGATAATGCGGTCTCGAACCTTAAGATCAAGGATAAGGATGTGAAGTTGGTTAATCTTGACGGCAAGGAACCGCTTATCATCGATTCCAAACGCCGAGAGAAGCTCCTCAAATCGAAGAAGAAACTACTCAAGTACATGGGCAAGGGCACGAAGCTCGTTTACGATGAAGACGGCAACGCTCACGAAGTCTACGAGCTGGAAGACGAGGAGAAGTTCAGAGCCGCAGGAGCACCCGAGGAACAGCGTGCCAAATTCCTCGAGACCGAGGCAGAGAGGACTAAACAAGCAGATCTGGAGGACAAGGAAATCGCTAAGCAGAAACGCAGAGAGAAGAAGGAGAAGCGCAAGCAACGCGAGCGGGAATTGGCTGCTGCAGATGGCGACGGACCTGTTGCCATGCTGGCCCCGTACGAAGGCGACGACGGAGCGGAGGTGGACAATATCTCATCCGCGGAGGAAGAACAGCAACGTCCGGCCAAGAAGCAAAAGAAATGGTTCCAGGATGCCTCTGGAGAGGAGGACGAAGAGGAAGCGCGTGTTGCGAAGGGCAACAAAGGAAAAGACAAGCAGTCGAAACCGGCAGACGAACCGATGGAGGTCCAGACACTGGAGGATCTCGAAGCCCTGGCTACCGGACTGCTTGCCTAGCGACATTACCATCGAAACTTGCTGCAAGACCGATGCATCCATTCTGCCTAGGCTTTTTATTCTTCTTGCTGTCCTATGCGGCGTATATTGTTGTATTGTGTTCATGTCGATATATCCCTCTGTTGTGCATATTAGCGTTTGCGGACGACATGTCCATCTCATGGAGAGGACGGGAAAAGTTATCATTTATTCATAGGGATTAATCATATAGAGCTCCTTAAGGTTTCTTGCGCGAAGTTGCTTGGTGCCTTTTTGGTTGACATACTCCATATTTTTCGAGGTCAGTTTAACTACTCTCCGTAAATAATCTGCTTTCTGTAGACGCTGTCTAGACGTATTTGTCAGAGGAGAGGGAAGATCCAGTGGGCAGTATTGTCAGCACCAACAGTTTACCTGCATATAATCTGACAACCGCCCTCTTTGATCTAGATTCTTTAATATTATGGAATTTAGTAGATCCCTAGAATCTAGCTTCTTTGTCTAAATACGGGTTAAATATGGGTTCAAACCCCGTAGGTTCTAGTCCTCGAGCAAGCAGCTAGAAGCACTTCATATAGTCGAATATAGTTGCTATTGCTTCCGTGTCCCAAGATTCAACAATTACATATATAGCTTCGTTCTTATTTATTCGGAAATCTCTACTGCGACTGTCACAGTTCCACGTTCCAATCTGGAGCTGGAGCGTGGGTGATGGAGCCTGAGGGTCGAGACACTTGATTGAGTTTAGCGGAATCCATGTATTAGTCGAGTCTGTAGGCCCTGGACATTAACGACCAAAACAAGCATCGCTTTCTCTTATTTATTGGACTAGTCCTCGGATTCTTCCCGTCAGTCAACCTTTCCCTTTATAATTATGGGCGATGCTGTACAAGTCCTCTTACTCTCCAATGATGAAGCTGCTCAATGGAATAGCGATCTTCTGCTGAGTTTCCAGGCAGCACTGGAAAAAGACCCAGCTGTGGATTTCCTATCACTGGCCCCTGATGCATATCAGCTCGAACATCGGAATGCGCAGCATACTAAGTTGTCGTATGCAGGCTAGATCAATTTTCGGACAATAAATGAGCTACGTGACAGACTCAAGAGGGAACCGGAAGTCAATCTGCTGTCTGCGTTTCCTCCGAATTATAATCGCAGGATTCAAATGGCTACTGGAGCTAAGGTCGCGTCCTCTACAGAAAAAGAGAATATTACAAAACGAGGTCCTCCTGAGTTCCGCACAAAGCTTGATCGCGCTGAGACCGCTACAATTGTCTTTCCGTTGTCGAAGAAAGTTACCGCTCTGCTTTCACAGCATACAGGTGAAGCAGACAATAATGAGACAGAGAGATCACTCGTTGTATCTTTGAAAAGACTCCTCTGGGATTCGCCAAAACTTTGGGAATGCTCCGTGAGCGGCGTTGTGGTTAAATGCGACGAGGACGTCGTCGCTAAAGTTATCACAGGAAACAGGGACTATATAGAATATACCAGTATGCAATATCTTGCAGAGCAGGCACCCGACATCCCTGCGCCGAGACCACATGGTTTGATTGCGTTCGGGCCATTTCGTGTTATATTCATGTCATACATCGGAGATATAAAGTTGGAAGAAGCATGGCCCAATCTCTCTCACGAGGGGAAACTATCAATACAACGACAGCTTGATGATAGCTTCCGTCGACTAAGAGCTCTTCGACAAGATGATGGAAATGCACTTGGAGGAGTCTGTGGAGAAGGGGTAAAGGAATTTCGTATCGACGAATGCGCTCTATTTAAAGGTATCACCACAGCTAAGGAGTTTAGCGACTTGCAGTTTTCTGCCCGCCACCATGGTAGCAATACGGACGTCAAGTTCCTTCGTTCTCTTCTGGAAAGCGAGGACGCCGCTATGCGTGGTTCAGTGTTCAGCCACGGTGATGTTAGAATGGCAAATATCATGGTGAAACGGGATCCGGATAATGTTGACTCCTACGTTATCACCGGAATTATTGACTGGGAGGATAGTGGCTACTACCCCGCGTACCATGAATGCACCGCTCTGACAACTAACCTGAGTCTGGTGGACGAGGATGATTGGTTTCTCTACCTCCCAGAGAGCATTTCGCCAGCGCAATTTCCCGTACGTTGGCTGGTTGATCGACTGTGGAATATTCATGTCAAACATACATAGCTCTGACGGGGAACATGAGAATATTGATTTGTTTTGGAACTGAAAGGCTAAGGTTGATGTGTTTTGAAAGCGATTATGCTATCATAGGGGGTTCCCATATTTACCAATTTTTCCCGAATCTCGTTTTTTTTTTAAAGCGCAATTAGTTACTTTTGCTAACTTCGTGAGCAGTATTGTAAAAGCTAAGTGTAGATTACGGTTTATTTAGTTTCATCTTAAAATCTCAGCAGAATTTGCAGAAATCTAAACCCTATAGTCTATGACAATCAAATTTATCGAGTTTTAGGGCACGGAGATAAAAAAAAAAGGAAGTTAAACTAGCATATAGGATTTTAAATTCTCTACATTGCCTACTATCTTAATCTACCGAGATTTATCACTCCTTTCAGGTACTTAGCCCTAATCGAATCCTAGTCTCCTAACCAGGGCCACCACACTCGTTATGCCTCTTGAACCACTGATAAATAAACAAACCTTGTCCTGGGATCTATTGATGCATACAAAGAAAAGAACTAATTCCGGTGAACTATTATTGGTTAGAAGCACGTTTGTCATCTTTCTATGCCGTCATCTGCAATCCAGGCGGCTGTTGATATACCATAATTCGAAACATTTTCGCGATACGTTACTGGCTCTTCTCAGTATGTCTTCGACGACTGTTCCACTGTATGTTGCCATCTACCGAAATTATGACGGGATATATAAACACTGGAGTCTATTATTGAGGATCCCACGGACTCCGAAAAAATCTTATTCCATATCATGGGCTCTTCCACCAGATATTATTTCGAAATGAGCACTTCGGACGCTCGCAGATCGATGCGCCTCGTGGAACTGCACCCTCTATTGTGATGTGCCTACTGTCTACTTCTGAGACTAGTGCTATCAAGGACGCCGCGAAGAATGCAGTTAGCCACAACGAAGCGCCCGGCCACATCTGTCGTGCTAGAAGTACTGGTTTGAGCGAAGAATGAATAAATAACTTCGCTACCGCTCAGAAATCAGTACTAGGAAACTGTCTAGGCACAGAGAAAAAAAGTCTCCCTTCCACCGAAGCCTGTACCCCTGGTATGTCCCCTACGATGTTGCAACAGGGTAAGGGATACAAGAACAACAACAACAACAACCAAAACCTGTCAAGAGCGCCTGGGAACCTTCTTCGCTTTTAGCGCTGCTTGTCCTAGTCGGACCAGATCAGCATTTGAGAGCGTTCCCTTGTTGAATCCATGCACAGGCCGATTCAGCACTGCCGCTGAAAGCTCCCTCCGGCTCACATTCGGGATCGCCCGTGTGAGGACGTTCATAATGCGGAACAGGAAGGCTAGCGCAGCCCTCGACCACGTCGTTGAATTCGTCACCACCCCAGGCTGAGCGATGCAGACCTCGACCCCTTCATGCTTGGCGAACTTGAGCACCATGTGTTCCGTCTCGCACTGTGGAGTATGAGGGCCCGCGATATTAGCAGAACACAAACAAGTACATGGGCCTCCGCTGAGACGAGGAGAGAGGACAGGATTTCCAAGTACTCACGCGCGTGATTTGATAATCACCCATGAAGGCTGGCTTCTTTGTCGGGTCCCGGGGCGTGCCCTCAGCGCTGAAGTAGAGGAAGCGGAAGGGCCGTCCAGCCTCATACATGGCCTTGAATCCCGCGATGGTGCAGTCCTGACACACGCGCTTGACCTCGGCGAAGTCGAAACTGCCTGCTCTGAAGGGCGTCACAGCAACAGTCCTGGAAGGTCCATCAAAGACCCGTATCTCAGCATGTTTCTTGCCAGAAGAAAAAAGAATAGGGATCGATGCGTACCATATGCACGCGTCGGCCCCAGCGAACTCGGCCTTCACATGGTCGGGGTACTCACCATAGTCGCGGACGATGACGCTCTTCAGCTTGGACGAGTCGGTACCTTCCTCAACCTGGACGGGCTTCCGGGCCAGCGCGATGACCTGGGTTATCTCGCTGCCCACCAGACCGGTCGCGCCCGCTACGATGAGCTTCATGGCTATGCGCACGCTTCGCGATAGGGGCTCACTCTAGGTGTTGGTATCAACGTGCGAGTTTCTGTGTGCTTTACCGTCTTTGTCGCCTTAGATCATCAGCGTTGGTCTGATGTGTGGCTGGGAAGAAGTGCGCTGTTTCGAAGGTCGTATACATTCAAAGCAGGCTCGAACCAACGGGGTTCGGGACCGTTCCTGTTTTGTTCGGGCACTGGCACACTGGTCATCAGGCTACTTCAGAATCCCGTACTTCCTGCGAGGTCGAATCATCGCTGTCGTTTCTGGCACAACGGTCGATTCATTTGCAGATGATCGGTCCATCGGCAGCCGAACGCCTGTCATTCGGCAAATGCCCCCTCCGGCGCGGCGGCCGAACTTATTATGTGATTTACTCCTTTTCTATTTGAGTAATTATAATAGCCTTTTAAGGTGCTTTAGCTCTTTCTACAGCCTCTGACCCTCTATAGATTCTACAATTTCTATCCCCTCAGCAAACAAAGGAGGGTTCTCCCAATCCGCTCTCCCACGTGACTGTCCAGCCCTAACTATCTAACTCTTAGATTATTATGACCTAACTTCCCAACCCATCTGACATCTATTATACACACTAAAACGCCTAATACTGCATATAATGACAGAGTAGGATGAGACGAAGATAAAGCATAGAGTCCAGAAAGAAAGAAAGAAGGGAAGATAGGGGCTAGACAGATATACTACAAGTGGCTGAACTCAAAAACCAGAGACTCGAAGAAACAAGAAGAAGAATATTCTGGTGATGGATAATAGTGTTCACCATCGCTGGTAGTTGGACAGTTGATTGCAGCGAAATATATCTCGGGATTGCTACCGAAATCACATCTCTAAAACAGACTTTCATTCCCCTAGTCTTATCCTGACAGTCCCTACATCTAGTACACTTCGAGACTATATTATGTGTCCGTCATGAGATCTGTCGAATCCTGGGGTACGGAAGCAAGAATGAATGTAAAACTAGCATTCGGGAGTAAACCCTTTGGATTGTTTGATATCTAAGACTACCGAGATCTATCGCCATATTTATGCTAAAGGATAGGTCCTGACCATGTTTGCTACCTCAAATCATGATTTGGAATAATCAAAAGGGGTTGAATGGGTGAGACCTGCCTACCCATGGTTTCGGGTAGATGAATTGCGTGGCAGCTCGCCTTCGGTATGGCGGTTAGGCGCTGACAAGATCTTCCAATCGTACTCGCATCGGGTGTGCGCCCTATAGCAGCTGAGAACACAAGCATCTCAAGCATCCATCAAGCATCTGTGAGCAACCGGAAACATCAAAACCTATTCATGTTGCTGATTGATATGTCTTCGGCATTCGGCATTCCGAACCCCAATGCCCGTTTCGCGAAATTCGGGGAGACGGACAGCGAATCCCGACTCTGTTCACATCTATACAAAAGTCGCAGCGTCCTGTCTCAACCCCGCCATCGGCTCCGGACGCCGTTTCTTCAAGCAGTCATCTTGATGGTAAATACTGCCGTCGCACAGTATAGGCATCTAAAGCAAATACTCAGTCGAGGATGGCGCCGGATCGAAGTCCAACGTACGGACGGGCAAGTACCCCGCGCCCGTCATGTCGCATACTGACTGATTCGGACTCGAACACAGGCCTGTCTGAACTGTTCGAGATCCAAGTGCAAGTGTGTCGCAAGACCTGGCGGCCAGGGCTGCGAGAGATGCCATCGCCTGAACAAGCCCTGCCTGCCAGGCAGCGCGACTCGGGCACTCAACGCCCAGAGGAACAACTCCATCGCTCGCATCGCCCAGCTTGAAGGGAAGCTCGATGGCCTCGTCTCCCTATTGGGGTCTAGTCGGGTGTTGAATGCTCCTCATCCTGATGCTGATTCTCTCTCGCCGCCAGCCTCTAATTCCAGCTCACCCCTCTCTTCTGCTGCCATTCCGGCCTTTGAGCTCTCGGCAGACGAGTGTCTTGCTAACTTCCGCAACCATATGCTCAAATACTTTGCTTTTCTGCATCTTCCTGACGATACGCAATGGCTGCGCAGAGAACGGCCCTTTTTGTTCCTCTGCATCATGGCTGCATCTTCTCAGTCGACGCAGACAAAACTCGCACTGGGAGAGAGGATCAAGAAGACATTGACGCAGCGCATATTCCTAGATAACGATCCTGGCGCCCTCAATATTGATCTGCTTCTCGGCCTCTTAACATTTCTTGCATGGGGCCACGACCATTTGCTTCACGGCACAGCAGCTAAACTGTCGCGTTTCACCCAGCTAGCTATGACGTTGGTATTCGACCTCCGTCTCAACAAACCATTACCGGATGACTCGAATATGCTCCCCGTCGGTGGGGAGTGCACAACCGCAAGAGGTCCGATGCGGTCTCTAGAAGAGAGACGGGCTGTTCTGGGGTGTTTCGTCATGAGCTCTATGTTCGTACCCACCGCCCCTCATCCATGCACCGTGCATGGATCTAAAGAATGAAAATGTCTGACTTTTTCCCAGTGTTTCTTCGTACTTCTCGCAGATAGACGCAATGCAATGGACGCCGTATATGGAGGAGTGCCTCGGGGTTTTGAGCCAGAATGAGGAATCCCCGTATGACGAAATGTTTACGCATCAAGTCCGGCTGCAGCGCATCGCAGGGGAAGTTGAGAGCGTCAGAGGCACAACAGCAGTACCACCAGCCTTCTATCTGGCAGCTCTTCAACTGAAGGTGGACGAGGTGAAGGCACAAATCTCACCACAGTTGCAGCAAGATGGTGAGTTCGAGCAGTCCCGGTTTTTCTCTGATGTGGAAGACAAAATGAAGTTCATTGCCTGACCCCTAAGAACCAAGTAGAAGTACTTCTTGCTTCTGTGTACTACACGGAATTAAGCATTTTCGGTCTCGTACTCTCCAAACAAAATACTCCAGGCTTTCAGAGACTTGAGTGTTTATATGCATGTCTAAACACGGTCACGTCGGCATTAGACAGTTTCTTCAAAATTCCCCTTGCCGAGTATCCTGGAATTTCCTTCCCCTTTTTTACGCAGCTCGCCCGCTACATTGTAGTCTTGTACAAGCTCTCGACGCTAAACGATCCCACCTGGGACACAGGCTTGGTGAGGTCTACCGTGGACGTGCTGCAAGTGATGGACCAACTGATCAGTAATGTTCAGCACTTCAAGACCACGGTTGGCGAGAAGTCTGCAGGTGGTCTCCTGGACAGGTCGAGCAGGATATTTATGTCGGTTCGATCGTGGTGCGCAGCGAAGCTCGCCGAGGATGCGGGAGGCGGAGACTCTGGCAATGCCAGTTCCCAGGCTGCCGGGGAGAGTTACAGGCAGCTCGAGAGCCTGTTTGCAGAGGATGACTGGCTGAGGGCCAACTTTACATATGGATTCTTGGAAGGAAACGATGTTTCTGGCTACCTGTACCAATAAATAACCGCGCTTCTGCACCCCTAGAACCACCTCAGCGCTAATCCAATGTGAACTAGTATGTAGACTATAGAAATTAATCAATCATCACAATATCCTTTCATTTGGATAGATGCAAAGAGGTCCCAAGAGAAAAATATTGGTGCATTTGTTTTTTTAATTTTCAAAAAAAAAAAATTACTTCCTATCGTGGTTACAAGCGACTCGGATATAGCCTAAATGATAAGGAGTAATTTTAATACCGGGAACACTAAGATTTCGGTCCTTAACTGTATATTTATTTCGTAGCTCTATCTATCGTCTATCAGATATTTTTTGCATCTAGGAACTTTCAGTGAAAGTTGTCGTGATGGTCTAGTACAAATCTTCAAACAGACCCCACTTTGTCGCTTTCGTCAGAGCTTGTGGTCACATCACCCTCCAAGACATGAATAAAATAAACAAACACGGAAAAGCTACCTTTGCTAGGATTAGTTGATGCATAACGTAGCCTCCAGCTTTGAACAGTCTTTTCGACTATATTAGTTTAACGGCCACCAAGTTCAGGATGTACATTTACACAACGATTTTCACCCCACAAATGAGGTAACTGGAATAAATACCTAATTTGCCTAGATATGACCCGCCTATGAGCGGTCTCCAAATTGGAGAAACAGCAAACGCGCTTAGAATCGGCATGTTTGACCAGGATGGTCCATCCTCTTTAACTACATCTAGGCTTAAGCTCTCGTGCCGCGCGGCGCCATCTGCTTAGTCCTGCGGCTTACCCCATAATAAGCCATGGAAAGCCACAGCCGATCCCCACTAAAGTAACATAGAGGCAAAGAAATTCTACAGCTTTGGTACTCGAATGTAACTTCATAATACTAGTCTCGAGCACGCAATCGGCCCTGCTTCGTGTTGGTCATGACGACAAGAAATTTCTCCTATGCTGCCTTCGCTTATGGCAGATACACCATGCTTTCTCTTCTGTCTGAATTTACAAATTTCTTTCTCTCTGGTGATGGTAACGGCTGAGTCTGAATTTTGTCAGTTACAGCCTGTGCTTTTTTGTTCCTTTTATTTTCGTTCTCCATACGAGAAACTTTATTGAAACCCAGATTCTGGGGAATAACCGCGGGCTTGAGCTGTCATTTCGATAAGACGAATCTACTAATAGCCGATATGTGGTTCTAGCGCGATCGTGATCAACAGTTCTGGTCTCGTTCTACAAGAGAGATTGTTGCATGATTGTGGGGGAAAAATACGGTCTCTAGGAGTCATCCGCATCCATATAAATCAACATAGCTCTGCTATTGCAGAACACACAGCAATATGGCCGGCGACCAGGAGCTCGACTTTTCCTCAACAAGCCATAGCAAGAATAGAGATCATGTCTTGGATGTCGAAAAGCAAGCGCCACATCAGGAATCATCTCTGTCACCAGAATACTATCCGCATGATGCAGCCGCACCGCATGTCGTCGCCGACAAACTCGCGCGCAAGCTCACTGCGCGCCAGGTGCAGATGATCGCCATCGGTGGTACTATCGGCACAGGGCTCTTTCTAGGTACAGGAAAGTCTCTGGCGACGGGAGGACCGGCGTCGATGCTGATCGCGTACGCGATTGTCGGCGGGATTGTCTTCGTGACGATGCTCAGTTTGGCGGAAATGTCAGCGTTTATACCTATTGCTGGGTCGTTTTGTACTTATGCTGGGTGAGTTGATCCAATCCAATCGCGAAAATTTAATATCTAGTGTGGAATGCCCGACCATGTAACTTTCCCATGATTTACTTTGTATCTAAAACCTCTATTTTGGACGCTGTGTGTGCTCCCTCCTGCTGTCATAACGAAGATCTCAACGATGTACGATAGACTAACATACCGCAGCCGCTTTGTCGATGACGCCTTCGGATTTGCTCTAACATGGAATTACTGGTTTAACGATGCAATCTCGACCGCGTCCGATATTATTGCTCTCCAGCTCCTGCTTCAATACTGGACGGATAACTTTCCAGGTTGGGCAATTAGCCTGATCTTTCTCTTTGTCGTAATCGCGCTGAATGTCGTTGATGTGAGGGCTTACGGAGAGGTAAGTCTGCGATAACGTTTAATATTGTGCGGTATCAAATGCTAATCTTCTCTCACAATAAGATGGAGTATTGGCTCAGTCTGCTCAAAGTCGTGACTATTGTTGTAAGTCCATTTTGCCCCCTCTAGCCATTTGTTTACACTGATCAGTTATCTAGATATTCATCATCCTAGGCATCGCCGTCAACTGCGGCGGAAACACGGAACACAAATATATCGGCGCCAAATATTGGTACATCGGAGACGCTCCCTTCGTCGGAGGCATTGGTGGATTTGCCTCTGTCTTCGTCACTGCATCGTTTGCATAGTAGGCATACCCTTCTTATCAAGCTTCATGTCCTACTTGTCATTAGTACTAAATTCCCTTCAGTGGCGGAACCGAATCTATAGCCATCACAGCTGGAGAGACCAAAAATCCAGCAAAGACTATGCCCCGTGTGGTCCGCAATGTCTTCTGGCGGATTCTTATTTTCTATATCCTCTCCATTCTCATGGTTGGATTGAACGTTCCTTATACATATCCCGGCCTGGCCTCCAAGAACACCCGGACTAGTCCCTTTACGCTCGTCTTCCAGCAGGCCGGAAGCGCAGTCGCGGGTAGTTTTATCAATGCGGTGATCATGACGAGCGTCATCTCAGCCAGCAACCATGCTTTATTCGCTGGGTCTCGACTGCTGTACACGTTGGCTGTGAATGGACATGCTCCAAGGGTGTTTGGCACCTTGAATCGGTGGAAGGTCCCTTGGGTTGCCGTCTCAGCGACCTCTGTTATCAGTGGATTATGTTTTGGAGCGAGCTATATCGGCGCTGGACAGTTGTGGACCTGGTTGCAGAAGTGAGTTTTTATTGACATTCTTCCTCAGACATAAGATATAGTAGATCTACTCCATTGATCAAAGCTAACAATACATCGCACACAGCATCGTCGGCGTCTCCAACCAACTCTCCTGGATCTCCATCGGCGTCGCCTCCTTACGCTTCCGCGCCGCCGTCTCCCGCCAAAACCTAACTCACCTCCTGCCTTATAAGAATCCCACTTACCCCATCGGGCCCATCCTATCCATCATCCTAAACTCGGTCCTCGTCCTCGTCCAAGGCTGGTCATGCTTCAGCCCGAAGTTCAGTGGCGTCGATTTCGTAAGTTATTATATCGAGCTGCCTATCATGGTGGGGATGTTTGTGTTGTGGAAGCTGGTAAAACAAACGCGGTGGGTGAGGCTGGATGATATGGATCTGGCTACGGATCGTATTGGTGGTAGGGACGGATTTGGAGATCGTGATGAGGGTCAAAATGGCTATGAGAAGAAGAAGTTCTTCTCAGGAGGAGGATGGATTGATAAAGTGAGGAACTTGGGCATGTGGTTGTTTCTATAATATCAGAGTTGCTTTAATGAATATATACCTCTCGATTCATCAACTAAGGATATTGATATACTCTGTTCCATACATAAGGCGAGAGAAAGAGCCTTGCTAGTAGCTTCTCCGAAGCTGCTTTCTGTCTCCCCTTCATTATGTTTTATCTGTTACTACGGCTACAAAGAATGAGAAATCCCAAGGAGAAATCCCAAAAGACAGATTAATTCAAATACATCTTGAGGGAAACAACAGAAGTAATTTAGCTCTAGTAAGACATCCATTCATCTCGAGTGCAATAACTAAGCAGCACCAATCAGCCTAAAGCCTTCTTTAATCGAAAAACTAAGACCGGAAAGGAAGCAATGAAAAGCTAAAAGGGAACAAGAATTACCTAACAGTCCTCTAGCTGTCGAAGACCTATCAAGCAGAACATAAACACCGACCAACTCCATGGTACGACAAAAGAACTTCCCTTATCACATGTCCCCCCAGACTCGAAGCCAAACCCAACGCAATCTATACTCCTCGGCCAAAGCCACCAAACATGTGACGAAGTCGCACTGCGTGGCGTTGCGTCGTATCTGTAGTGCTGGATCACATACCCTATCGGTACATGTAGGTCATACATACATGCATGGGAGCACAGCATGTACACGTATGTACAAACTGGAGTACATGGTATTTATAGTAAAGATTACTTTGTGCAGGATTCTCTGTACTGTACGTGATTATGCATTAAATGAATGCCATATCTAGCCGGGGTCTGGTTTGGTCTGACCTAGTCTGCATCTCGATTCGCGATCCCGGTCACGCATGGCGATCTAGGGTCCAATTATCCTTGGACTTATGGTAAACAGGATCACTCGGTGCTCATTGCTCCTGGCGATTCTCAAATCGGAGGGGCTTTCTGGTGCTCTGACCTTCTAAGGTCGTTTTGGGGCATCTGGCGGAAGTTGCCGTTGATCGACCAATCTATCTCGAATTAAGTATCATGTCCGATCGGAGGAAAGGCGCGAAAAGGGAAAAGGATAGAAAAAGCAAAGAACAAAAAAAAGAAAAAGGAAAAATAAGCTTGGTCCAGCCTTCCAGGGAACCTAGGTAAAATTACGGTTTTACCTGCCTTAGCCTTATTTATGTACTTTCGGATCTAGATCGTGATCACCCTCTCTCCCCGGACCGTCAGTCGAGATCGTGAGGGATCAGCGATTTCTGGAACGTTTTTCTGATTCGATTTCTCCGACACGTTTCTCGGCTATTTTTCCTCCCTGCAGCTTGCTTGATTCCCAAGGCAACATGATGGAGTATTATGCATGTCTGTCAGACTTGCTGGAGATCTTTGAATGGGGAGGGAATCCTTTACTCTTTTTGTATTTCAGGCCGCTTGTGTAACGAAAACATATCAGCCAGCCGTTCGGGGAAGTGCTAAATCGAGATTTGCCTGCATACGAGTGATTTCATGCCTGTGAATGGAGGTTGAGTATGTAGCACTACCACTGTGCGATGCTCAACATTGCGTCTCGTGAGCTGTATCTATTAATATTGAGCTTCCCCAGCAATCTCGGCATCGACACCGCGGTGAGGAGCACACGTGTACTAGCATCACAGCAGCACACATTATGAATGTGATAGCACTAAGTACTGTGTACTCCGTATTGGCCAAGCGGCTTGATCGTCTAGATTAGGATGGGAGGGCACGGAGCCACATGGTATGCTCCGCGGTTAATTATGATGGAAACAGGTCTCACAGTCGGAAAGTGGAGGGAGTTTAGTCTGCCACGAGAATCGCGTGGTTTGACGTAACTGGGGCATTTTTCGCCGCGGGAATTTTGCTGGACGTGGCAGCTGAAGCGGATCGACGGGAGCTCCGCAGACACTCGATGATTGGAAGCATCCATGCATGCTATGTTATTGCATCTGAAGATCGCATGAAGATCAAATACTTCTGCTATTGACCACCTCGTGAACCATATCTTTAGCTGCGCTAGTGGCGCGATAATCTGAATCAGGGAGGTTGAATACCGGACGATCATAATGAAACAAACGCCTCGGGAGATCGACCTCATAACATGTGTATCCCCGGTACCTTTTACGTCAATCACCATGTCAGTGCGAGCTCTATGGCTAATACTTTTGCTGCAGATATTCGCGCAACAGAGCCATGTGAGACTCGAACCATGAGCACCAAAGACTGGCGTCCTAATCAGTAGCACATGTTACAACGCTCATGCTTCATATATGAACTCAGTAGAGACCCGTAAGCACGGCGATATTCTTTATGTGGTTGGAGTAAAACCACGAGTTAGCTCGTGCTCCCTCTACACCGGCCCCAGAGCCTTGTGTACCTGGTGTCATGGGACGGGGTTAAGTTACTGCTGCTTTTTCCAACCCCGTACATGGCACGCGAGCTGTCAGATCGCACCAGGAAATTAGCGCGTGTAACGGTGACATAATACAGAAATAGAATCTCTTGATCGCCTCTTATCCAGGATGTCTGTAACAGTTCCATCCAATGTTGTGTTACGGTCTTCTGCCAGGTCCCGGGGCCGGGATCGACAGGTGCTTCTTTGAACTTCGCATGATGATCTCGCCCTTATCCGAAGGCATCCTTATTCAGCTTAAGAATTAAGTCGTATCGATCACCTCATGATCAGTCGAAGCTTGCAAAGGATGTACGCCACAGCCCTAAAATCAACACTGACTTGCTCTTCATGAACTCTATACGACATTAGGTAGGTTTCTTGCTACTCACTCAGCCGCCGTGAAGTCGTCTTATGTCAGAACCGCACAAGACAACCGCGAAGGTCGCTCTTGAGGATAACAGATAATCGGCACATGGCTGTGCAAAGTAAGAACCAATGTGGAGACACTAAGAGCTGGCATTGTCGGACCCGATAACTTGGTCGTATATGCTGTGCTACCGGCATTCTTTCCGGACTTCATTCAGCCCCTTGACCGCATGCATAGCAAGGCAGATCTAGGTATATGCTTCTGGATAGCCATCCTCGGAAACTTACAATCCTTGTTGAATTTCTGAGCTCGTGACCACTGGCTTGAAGCTCCCCTGTACCAATCCCTCAGATACCACCGAGAGAAACGATGTGCCGTCGCAGGAAGTAACGAAGAACGCGGCCCCTGTTATCGTCGGAGAGCCGCCCTGCAGGTTATGCATGGGTCTCCTTTGAGTACAATGTCACGGTGGAAGCGTAGTATATCTCGGATGACGTTTTCGGAGGAAAATGGATAAGAACAAGCACAAAACGTGCAAACTTCGAGTGCGTTCGAGTGAGGTACCTCATAGCAGAGCGTCCATCCAACAGACCAATAAAAGAACCTAAGAGTCGATGCGATAATATACATATCGTTCCTTTTTTTCGTCTCACAAGAAATTAGATATGATAGATCAGCGAGAGAGAGGGGGGATGTAAACAGAGAGATTCTCAACACCACAATCCATGAAATCATGCAAGGAAATTCGGACGCCAGGCGAACTCGCTGGACGTAAACGAGTGGACAGCACCGCATTAGCGATGCCCTAACAGACAAAAAAATGTATTATATAATAGAGATCCTTTTTGACCAATCCAAGAGCTTGTTCCCGAAAAGGGGTATCATGACTGGAAGAGAATTGAAATCAACAGGCACCACCCAACAAAGGAAATAGCGAGCAATGATTAGGAATTAGTCCTTGTAGATCCAGCTACTAGCGTGTCGGTTGTAATGAGAGAAATGTTCGGGAGTCCTTCAGGTCGTAATGGCATGCCTTCTATGCGGAAAACACTTCAGTCATTCACTATGTCGTCCAGCGTCATTCTTCTGCGTTTTGCAGGTCGGTCACGGTCACCACTATCACTGCTTGCGCTTCCTCTTCTCAGCTCTTCAGGATCTGTCCTCTGTGCCATCTGCAACGGGTACGGTTGTGCAGCTGGAACGGGAACGGCTGATTGCCGGGGGACATGCTCATGGTGACTCGGCCCACCGATAGGCCGGAAAGATTGAGGGTGTCTGGCGACCGGATCTATTACCTCAAGGGATCGTGACTGAACGTGGCGTTCCTGCTGTTGTTCCGGCCATTGCCTAGGCGACCAAGGCGTAGGATAGGAGTGACTTCTTCGAGGATCAGGTTGAAGCGGCCCAGGGCGTCTGTCCGAGGAAGGGAAAATAGGAGGTAAACGAAGACCGGGCTCAGCGTATGGCCCACGGAAGTCCGTCAGACTGAGAGCTTCATTCATGAGCGGTCGTGGAGGTGTTCGTGAGCGCTCAAGGAAAGGTGAAATGGGAGGATAGGGCTGTGGATATTGCCGCGGAGACGAAGCTGGCAACAGTGCATGGCTGAACGAAGAGGGAAGCACTTGCCCTCCTGCCCTTCCAGGGCTACGTCCACCACTCAATGCTGGCGTCGCTGGTCCCGCGGACTGGATAAAAGGGGATTGTGCAGCTATCAAATGCTGGGACGATCCAGCAGATACTGGTCTCTGGTTGAGAGCTTGCGGTAATGATGGCGATGCAATGATCGTCTGAGGTGAAGGATATATCGAAGGCGTCCATCTCTGTGCTGGAATGCTGGCTGCTCCTAGTCCACGGCCTGCAATCCGACTCCCTAGATCTCCAGCTTGGGGAAGTTGTAGATCGGTGACGGGGCGTATCTCGCGAGAAGATGTCCTCCTGTGGAAATGCGATCGATTCGAGGGGGAAAACTGTGGTACTTCCTTAGATGCCGAAGGATCCTCTGATGAAGGCGCATATGGTCGAAGAGGAGTCTCCTCTGCTTTTAAAGGTGGCCTGCCTCTCTTTTTATGGGTGACATCTACACAGGTGTCCTTGTTTCAAACGTCAACAAATGAGGTCCATAACGGACAGCAAACTAGCTGTACAGGATAGAAGAAGAATAGGATACTTACGGCCTTACCTGCTACAACACACCGGCGGCATGGGCGTGCTGAATCGCAGCCCAAATGTTTCCGCTTGCAATTCACACAGGCGGAAGCTACATGAGCCTTTGTGCGCCTCGTGGTCCTAGGAGGAAGAGGCCTGGTCTTGGCCGCTGAAGCAAGACCTGCTGTCCCTGTTGGAAGGTACGCTGTCTCGGTTGAAGGTGAAAGCCCTCCACCAAATGCTGGTGCTCGCGATGCAAGTAGCGGTTCCTGAATCATATCCCGTCTTTCTGTAAACCCTCCTCCCTGTTCGTGTGCGGGCTGTGGATGCCGCCCCTCTGGCTCCCCGATGACAGGAGTGCTAGGCGCTGGAATCGAACTGGAGACTCCATTCGTAGTTGCTATGCGGGACTCTGACTGTTTCTGATCTCGACTGCCTCCGGGTAACTCGGACGGATTCTCTGCAAGAGGAGAGCCAGACATAGGAGGGGAAGGGTAAGGAGCCCGAATGGACCCGCAGGCGTTGTTTGACCAACTCAGGTTCAAAGACAACCGCCCCGGGTCAACGTTCAAACTACTTTCTCGGAATTTTCTCCCGGGAAAGGACAAATGGGGGAGAATTAGAGATTGCATGAGGCAAGTTCCGAGCTGTCGCTTCCGGAGCTTATGTTAGATGTGTTCAAGACAATGGCAGTGCTTTTCTTCAGAGAGGTGGCACGGTGGACAGCATGGCCGGTGACGTGCAGGCACTTAAACGTAGGGCTGCTGTATATGAATCGCGGCCACCAGATGATTGACCGTGCTGTGTCGATCTCAACTATCGGATTATTAGGCACTTGACGAGTAAAAGCTTCTGGATGTCAGTCTAAGCGCATTGGTTCGGGAAGAGGATCACGATTGAAGCACATCGATCAGCAGCCGGACTGAGATAGTCAAGACGCCTTTTGCTCGACGGCGTGATGTCCCCCTCCACCTGGGCACCAGGGCAAGAAGACTAGGGAAGTGGGAGGATGGTGCAGAGATCTCCAGCATTAGAGAATGCCGCTTCATACCTTTTTGGGGAATGACGTTTTTTGCAATCGCTATAGACGATGCCTCGACGAGGTAAAGCGCAACGAATGACACGTCGAACGGTTCCGTCAAAGGAGGCCGAGAACCGGGGTATGACGATACTCTACTTCCGAATTGAGAGAAAAGGGATAAAGCAAAAAAACTGCAAAGAATCACAATAAAGAAAACCTGCTAGTTCCCAGAAGGATCTGGACCCAGGCGTCGAGCAGGTCAACAGGACGGTGTGAGAAGGGTCCCGCTGGCTTCCAAGCCTTAAACATTATTTGCCTTGGGAGAACGAGAGATATTACCCTGGTCTCCGCCTGCAGGTCATGACAAGGCTCGGGACCTTCAGCGGAACTATTCCTTAGTATCCAGGGCCAGATGAGGGGTGGAATGGTATAGTGGCCAGTGCTGAGTGGGCTATGGAACATAGACTCTGGCTTCCGTGATCTCAATAGTCGTGGCAGATCTAATACTAATTGTTCCGGTATTGAATTGAATTTAACTTCGTTATGACCCGAAGACTGGGTGGCTTAATAGAACTCAACCCACGACGGTTCCATAGAGCTGTTCAGAGGCGCCGGTTCTTGCTTTTCCTTTCCGGAAGTCCCACTGGGGCCGGCGCGGTGGCTTGCATTAGACGGACGATTAGGAATGGGTGCCGCTGTCAGTGACACCGACGAGAATGGGTTACCAAATTCTGGGAGGGGGAGGTTGGACACCGAAAGGTGATGTTGCCTGTGGAGTTGTTGATTCGGGGACAGCAGAAAGCTGAGTCGACACCAATCAGCGAACTGCAACAGAAAAAGGCAGAGACGAACGACAAGATCGACGTCGGTGCCCGTCTGGTGTGTCCAATGTCAATAGTTCACCTCGGCAAGGATGAGTAGCATGCATTCCGTCCCAGTTTGACATGCGCTACGGTCCGCTGGCCGGAAGAAAGGGTACAGGGACTTGTCAACGTGCCAGCAGTGAGGGACTCTTGAAGGAATTCTGCGTGAAGAGTGGTCTTCTCGAGGCTATGTGGAGCTTCAAAAATCAGTCCTGGGGTTCGCGGAGGTCTATTCATTGTCCTCTGTACTCTTCCCGATCCGTCATCCCGGAAAGGTGGCTATAGAGTATGCAGCGACACGAAGAACAAATAAAAAGCATTGACGAGGAATTCCCGACTCTCCACATCTTGAAGCTCAAAGCTTGAACACATGCTTAAAACCAGGGACCTCTTGCTAGTAACGGACACTTGGCCAAGGACCAAGTCCACTTCACGTGGGTTGAAATTGACTTTCACTTGACGTAGGTAGGGATAGCTCTAGTATTGTCCATCAAAGCTACTTAGGAAAGTGAGCTTGCAGACTTCAATCCATCTATCCTTATCCCATCATCTATTGTCTCGCCGTAGGTACGGAGAAAAGAGGCGTTCTGTCCAAAGCTCCATTAGAATCACCTCGAGCTTGTCAAACGATCTCCCCCTCTAGTTGCGCTGGGCGCAAGGTTCGTCAGCAAGGCGCGTGGACCAACAATCAACAATGACAGTCCGCTCCAGTTCAACTGGCCAGATGAGCATAGCTATTTTCCCGCAGTGGATCAGTAGTCCGCCGTCTCCGGGTCTTCAAGCCGTAACGCCCCGCCGGTAAGTAGCGGGTATAGCTGAAGAGCTCCCTGGCCCACTCACAGCAGATGGCGAGAGATACCGAGTCTGCCAGGGACCAAGACCAGAAACTTAACTAGCAAACTTCGTTTTAGGAAGGGATCCACCGCTCTCCGATGCAGTTGTATGTGGATATCTACTGGATTGCCCGAGAGCTAGCATTGTACTCCGTATATGCTAACGGCGATCAGACTTACGTAGGTCTAGGATGCCGACGAGCACAAAAATGTTCAGCTGATACTGTTAAAATGACCCGTTCCCGACAGCGCTTTTCAAGTCAGTTATGATCCAGTGCCCCAAACCAAGGTCAAGATGTGGTCAAAAGCCGGTCAGTGCTCTGCCTGCTCTCGGCCCGGTGAGAGTCTATTGCCCGGGGAAGATAAATGGTATGATGCTGTCTGGGTTTATCTAAGAAACCATCCAACGGCTCAATCAATCAGTGACCAGAATCCTGTGCGGAATTTGTTAAACAATCCACCTAGGCTTAAACTATGCCTTTTCTTCAGACGCATCGGTGGACAACTTAACATGCTACGCGATGCATGCCCCCACTGTCTCGTTTTCCTACCCGCCCGTCTGGAATGCGCCGCTTGTTCTCGGAGCGCCCCGACTTTGAAAGGGGTTCTCAAAGGCACTCTGCATCGGCCGCACGGTCCATCTTTCTGGCCATAGCACCCCCAGTTGTATGACTGTCGACAGCGTTGATCGCATAGCTGGCGTGCCAAACATTTCGCGTATCGTTCTTGAGCCATGTTCTGAACAATTGTAGAGAGCATCGGCCTTGTACGCGGAAGAATGGGAGTGGAACCTAGGGAGACATGCTCGATGAGGCCTGGGGCAAGTTCCAGAGAGCGACTGGTAGCTCTTAGCAGTTCGTGCAGCTTAGTAAATAGTGGATGTGCCAGCACGCTCTGTTGCTTCGTAGTGGACGGGCGGAAGTCGAAAAAGATCAATAGTTCGACAGCCACGGAGCCCAAACCGGTAACGTTTGTTGCTAGTGCGACGTCCCCAATTCCGCATACTTAGACATGCGACGCTCGAAGCGTTTGCCGTCCAGTGCGTTGGCCAACTCCGCTGGTCGGCTATGACAGGAGACTATCTGCACTGTCCTGCAGAGTCCAGAGTATGCTTTGCCCATCATAAGGTATTCTTACGTCGAAAACTTGAGCGGGTGCACCTCGAGGGCGATCGATCATCGGATTATCGGAATTATTACGGGACAGAAGAACATTGGACCAGCCAGGCTGTAGAAAATCTCCTCTGCTAGCGATCATTTCCTCGATGGGATCTCCAGAGCTCTGAGAGGTGGCCGCTTGTTCTCTGGCTAGCTCCTGGATACCGCTAGCACTGGTGATCGCTTGGGACGATGGGTCTGGGAACCAATGGTGGGGATCATGGTAGGGAGTGCCAGGAACCAGCAGTTCCTTGGTCAGGATACTTCAAGGTCCTTCCATGTTAGATATTTTGTGCGGCTCTGTTGGCACAAGTGAGAGACAGCTTGATCGATGATATTCAGGCAAACAATCCTTTCTAGTTTTAATCAGAATAGGGCAGGGAGCCCAGGAACACTAGTGATCTGCGTCAAAGGCCACGCGGGAAATTCAACATCTTCTGTGGATCTTCCAATAATGTTGATGGGTTCGCCCGATTTTTGGGTATTTTCTCCAAACGGACACACGGCTGTCAAGAGACGGTCAGTCGGCGGACTCGCATAACTAGATCAGACATTATTTATTGCTCCATCCCCACTACCAGTCTCCTGGCCAGGGAGACTTGAATGTAGATTCCTACGGCCAAGAAAGATGTGGTCTCTCACCAAGGACGCCGGACTGCTTCATATCTATCATAGTGCTGTCCCCTGGCACTCACTATCGGATAGATTCACGTTGCATGTAGATCTATCCCATGGTGATAGTGTTAATGGAGGGTCTTAAGAGCATGGATCTTTTTTAAGGCTGGGAAATGCTTAAGTTAGTGCCTGCTGCTGGGTGTTTGCCGATAGGATGTTATTCGCGACCCTGATTCTGGAAAGTGAAGTCCAAAGGACATTGGTCGCACCTGCCACTGATAAACACCATAGCCCTATTCGTTTGTTCAGAGCAAAGATGCGAACCATTCTCTTCAGATGCCTTGCCAAGCGAAAGAATCTCATCGTTAACTCCTTTCCCGATCACTATTTCCAACTTAGCAAAATGCCACCAGTGATCACCATGGGTTCCGGTCTTTCGAAGCTGTGCAGGGGACAGGGATGTTCAGTCATGTGCACCAGCTCTTATGAAGGAATAATATGATTGATCTTAAGAGTCTTAAGGCCCCGAGCTTTGGATCCGGCGCTCTACGACAGGGTCCTGCTGCATGGGGGGTTTTTTTTTCCTTCTTTAAGTCGAGGCCCACCGGTTCGTTAGAAGCCTTCAGCAGAAAAGGGAATGTCCATGCAACATCCGCCATGCCATCGAACGTGGCTAAGCTGCTATCGCTGCTATGGTTGGATATGATTAATTTTGCTATCATTGTGACCTCCGCTCCAGGAGCTGTCAGTGATATGACAGAGATCGTTGACGAACTGAGGGGTCAACCTCAGAAACACCCGTTCATTCGGGGAGAAAGCGACCCTATCGCATGTCTTGGATTAACGAATTGCAGGGGTCCAGAACCCCCATCCTGACCGCGTCCCAACCGCGGCTTTCTATTGATCCGCGCGCACGAGATGAGATGGCCCGTGGCATTCTTTGCTGGACAGTGCAATGACCAAGTTGGGATGGTTGCACTGGTGACCATTTCTGGGGTCCAAGTCACTCTCCGACAGGACGGAAGATATATTTTTTTCTTCCGCCCTTCCAATCCGGGTTGTAGCTGTGCTCCAGGTGGCAAACAAGAACTATACGGTGTAGGAGTCCAATATTGCAGTTACGACGGTTTACCTAGCGGTTAGCTTCTCCAACCGCGCACGATGCAAGAGAAACTCGCTGCTTGTCCTGGATCGCAGCCTCGGAAGCCCGCTGCTGCCCGAGCTAGACCACGAGATCCCTGGGAGACCGCTGAGTCCATTGTCAACGAAATCGCTCGAGTTACTGAGTCAAAGGAGTCAAGAAGCGGTGTCTCGTTGGTTCCCTGCGGTCGAAAGGGTCAGATCGGGACTCGACTAGGAAGAATAATCAGGGCTCGCGCTTCTGGCCGTCAATCCTCCGCGTCGAGTGACGAGTGGGACTCTGACCAGGCGAACTGCAGGACAATCCCTGTGCCGGGGATCATCCACAGCTTAACTAAACGGTCGGCGATCATGAAGCATATCGGTAACTGGAGTAAGACGGGGTGAATTCGAGAGAGCCCGCGATTTCCCTGGACTGGAGCCCGTGCGACAAGGGGCCCCCTTGTGGTCGTGGAATTCATCGACTTCAGATCGATCACCTCTTGAATCCAGGGCTTCCATGACGGAATGCCGTAACTTAGCTCAAGCAGAAGTGGACAACAGAACGTGAGAGATTCGGTAACTAGTAGATGTGCCATCGCATCCATCCTGGGTCGCCCGAAAAGCCGGGTCTGACTATTGAACCCTATTGCGGCTCTATCGATCGCCAGCCGCGACAGGCTCTCACCGTCCCACTTGGACAGAGGAAAGGAAGAACGGAATGAAAAATGCGCGCGGGGAGCGGCTTCGAGTTCGAGACCCTGAAAATTGAGAACTTTGGAAACCTTCGACAGAGCATCATTTTGCAGGTGCACAGACGGACGCTCGAGCATTGTCTGCGATCGTCTGGCACCGGTGGAGTCGATGATCTACGCGCTTTGACCGGGAGAAAGTTAGGTTAGTTTACCTAGCAAGTGAGAGAGGCCTGGTAAGATAGATAGATAAACATATAGAGCCCTCTCCCACGGGACGGACCGCGAGAGGGGGGTGGATGCTGGGTAATAATAATAATAATGATGGTGGATAGTCTCCGTATTCCAATAAGCCTCACTATTAATTCTCCCCGGCCTAGACCACACATCGTCGTGTGACGAGCACAATGATGGGAATTGGCCCTATCGAATGTTTTATCATTCTGAATAATAAGAACTTTATCAAAAAATTCTCCATTTCACCCTGTTGGTCCAAAAAATCTTCCACGTCCTCGCCTTGGACCCCGTCCTCCTTGCCCCCTTGGCCACATGCAGGGGAAAAAAATCCAATAGTGAGGCTGGGATTGTCTAACTCATGTCCAGACCATTTCATTCATCGGTCATAAGGTACGAGCACGAGCAGGGTAAATGCTGGAAGTGGAAAATGAAAGGAAAGTTTATCGCGCAAAACCCCGGCGTCGATCATTCTTGTTTAGTCTTTCGTATCGGTACGTATGTACGTGCATGTTCCTACATGTACATGTACATTCCGGGTAAGTATGGAGTAGTTAGCCTCGTATAGTTCTTGACACTGATAGGCTAGGTTTGGTATATTCCAAATTTGATGATGCACAACGCTCGAATAGGGAGAATTGAATAGCATGGCTTTTAGCCTCGGAGCTCTCCACCTCTTGTGCTGTGTACATGTATGTACATACTTCCTACATCATCATGTATGTACATGTGATGTAGACCCAACCTCCCCAGGCACGTACCTAGTGGTGTGATGAGGCTAACATGTCTCCTGCACGTCTTCTTCTTCCTAGTCATCTAGCTTAGTTACCGCTAGAAGATGCGTGTATGATGTACATGGATATGGGGATTGTGGTTTTTGATGTAGGAACCAGTGCGGCCCTTCAACCATTCTGTACACTACGATCTCCAGAGTGTCCACTCCATTTTCGAGTCGACCCTCCTAGTTGGAGATAATGAGATAGAGTGTCATGAAGCCTGATATAGTCACGGGTCCATGATCACATGTCGTGTTTCCTTTGCCTGTCGGGGAAGATGACCTCTCATAGGGACAGTACCGGAGCGAACGAATGGAGGGCAATGACCTCTCAATGCTTTTGCTATCAGTTGCGAATCAAACTCCTGAAGCATATGCCCGAAGTATACGAAATGGTAACCTGCTTATTGCTGAGTAGTTTGAGTATTGGGGGACTCGAGAGCGTATAGCAAATATTGGTATGGTCTGGAGATGTGCAATGTAGAATTGAAATTTACGGCTCAAATAATATATGATTTTCATGATTTGAATGCTTCAGAATGTGGTCCCATGCTAAAGTGCATATCGAGTATATGTATACGTATATGTACAGTATACCATATGAAATGATACCATAGTGGGATGAAACAAGGGTATCGGAGCAATACAAGAAACCCATCAACATAATCGCAATCCATATCCGTGACATCTAGAAAGAGACCTCTTTTCCAGCCGATTGCGAAAAACACTAGAACTTCTTTTTCTTGGAAGGACGGGCATTCTTCTCCCGTCTCTTCTCCTTCAGCTTTCTTGCCTTTCTGATATCTTCGTTGTTGCGCAACTCGTTCTTCGTTCGAGATGCAGCTCCACCAGAACCAGCGTTCTGCTTCTCCTTTGCTGCCTCCAGCTTCTTCTTTTTCTTCTCGTAGTCACCGCGGAGAGGATCAGCTGGTTTTGGAGCCTGCTCCTTGCGGTGTCTGTATCTCTTTCCAGCAGCATTCAGATCAGCACCCAGGCCAGGAGCTTCAGTTTCACCCACCCGAGGCAGACGGCCAATTCGCTTGCCTTTCTTCCAAGCATCAAACCGTCCGCTTTTGAAGCTGGCGGCAATCTTGGTTCCACTCTCACCACGGACAAGACGAGTACCCTTCGAACCGTCCTCATCATTACGACGGGAGACGTACTTCTTATGTCGCTTGTCCCAGCGCATGAGAGAACGAGGTTCAGCGAACCCAGCAGCTCCTTCATCGCCGGTAAGGTCCATGGTTGCGTTGCGAGAAGCCTGGACAAAGTTGGAGTTTGTTCCGGAGTGTACACCATAGGCTCGGTCTTCAGCGAGTGAATGATTGGCGGGAGTATATGACATGAAGTACTCTGGGTTCTGGAATGAAGCCGCAGAGGTCTTCGATTTCGACTTGTCCTTCCCAGAAGTATTGTAGGAAGAGAATGTGACCTCGAGCTCAGAATCAGATGCCAGGGACATATTATCTGGAACTTGTCCGGTAGCTTCTTCATCCTCATCAGAAAAGCCGTTGTTGTCGTCATCTTTCTCAGTCGAATCCGTCTTCTTCTGCTGTTGGCTAGAGGAACTATCCAAGAACTCGGAACGGCCCTCAGAACGATTTCGTTTCTTCTTGTCAAGCGTTGTCCTGATCCTCTTGATCATATCAATAGATTCGTCGTCTGCCTTCTTTCCGGCTCGTCTGCTGCCGATTTCGAAGATGGTCTCCTGTGGTCGGTAGCCACCGAGTCTGGCAAGCATCTTCTCTCGCTCGAGCTCCATCTGGCTTGCCTCATCGTTGAACAACGGATGAAGAGCCATCCAGTTGTCGGAACCTACAACCTCCTTGGCCCTCTTCGCGCTCTCAGCGGAGGCCGAGTTTCTGGTGCGCATGTAGAGTTTCTCTCCCTTTGCAGCAACACCACGTTGGGATTCAATATCCACGTTTTCATCGATCAATTTCGTAACCCACTCACAGCTTCGCGCCAGGGAATCTCTGGCAAGACTGCCAACGACAACATCTTCCGCAAAGTTGACCTGGTCACCATATTGGCGACCCAACACGAGTCTCCTTCCAAGGAACAACTGAAGGTCAAGGAGATATGGGGCGTCAGAGTCCCGGACAAGACTGTAACTCCATCCCTTTTGACCGGCTCGAGCAGTTCGACCAACACGATGAACGAAGATCTTCGGTTGCGATGGGAAATCGTAGTTGATGACATTCGCAAGAATAGGAATATCGATACCTCTAGCAGCAACATCGGTGACGACCAGAATGTTCGTGATGCCAGTGCGGAAGTTCTGCACCTGAATCTTACGAGCGGTCTGATCCAGAGAACCATACGCGTAAGAAACAGCAAACCCTGTCTCACGGAGTAGAGAAGCGAGGTAATCGACGTGATGCTTGGTAGCCGCAAAGACGATGGTAGAGTGCTTTGTAGGTGATTCATTAGGCTTGACTACCTTTTCCAGCTCACCCCGCTTTCTTTTCTTGGGGTTCTTCTTCACCTCTGCAGCCTCTTCTTTCAGCCGCTGCGCAGCTTCTGTAGGGCCGGTTGGGATCTTGATGACTTCTTGAAGAATATGGATTAGAGCACCTTCCTTCTCTGCCGACTTGACGGTGAAGAATGCATTCTGCAGATCTGGAGAGATCTTGCTCTCAGCATCAAGACGGATAAGTGTGGGCTCCTGCAAACCAGCGCGAGCAAATTCCACAAGCGACTTCGGAAGGGTAGCAGAGAATAGCAGCGTTTGACGAGTAGGAGGCAACCCGTGTAAGATCTCCGTCAATTGAGCGGCGAAACCCATCTCGAACAGTCGATCGGCCTCGTCGAAGACAACGTAGCGGATACTCGACAGATCCAGGCTCATCTCAACTTTCAAATGCAGGAAACGACCAGGTGTCGCAATGACAATATCTGGATTTCCAGCCATGAATCCGAATTGTTCCTCGAGGCTGTCTCCGCCAACCAGAAGCACCGACTTGAGATCCGTACCACGTCCAAGCTCCTTGACGACCTTCAAGGTCTGCAGCGCCAGTTCTCTGGAGGGCGACAGAATCAACGCTCTGGCACCAATCGTGGTGCTGTGACTCTTCAACTTCTCGATCATGGGAATCACAAATGCAGCCGTTTTACCGGAACCCGTTCTTGCCATTCCAACCACATCTTGGCCATCCAATATCACCGGGATCGTCTTTCGCTGAATTGGGGTCGGCACGGAGAATCCTTTGCGTGTAATAGCCTTCAAGAGATTGGCATTTAAACCCATGGCCTGGAAACCACCTCCCTTCTTCACCGTTCTGCCTTTGAGGTTCGAGGCTTTCCGGTTTGCAGATGCCTGCTGCGCAGCGATAAAGGCCTCGTCATCTTCATCATCGTCGTCGTCAATACCGGCTCCGCTCAGAAGGTCGAGGTTCTGTATTGGCTTGGGCTTCTTCCGCTTGTTCTCCTCCAGGCTCGTTTCCCAGTCCAAATCGTCTCCCTGGAAAAGAGCCTTAGAGATGTCGAATTCATTCTCCGATATGGCCGGAGATGCTGCGCGGTGAGGCATCGTGACTGTGGTTTCGTCACCGCAGTTGATCGTATTTTGCCCGCCGGCGGAAAAATGGACTAGACAGAGAATTCAAGCAGTTATCCTACACCATTCCGCTCGAGTACAGGAGATCACAATCGAATTCAATGAGGGTGAAGCTTCATCTGGAGACCTTCAGATAGAATGGTGTCTCCTTTGAACTTCCAAAAGCTGGTCTTAGCAGTGCTGAGACCGTGCTTGCTGTTATCACATATCCTGGATCTCAAATTCGAAAAGTCAAAAAAACTCCCAAAAGGCGGTGAAGAGTTCGACTACCTAAAAAAGTTAGACACATCGTAAGTTGGAGAGCAAACACAGCAAACACGGGGCCCGGCGACGCGCCGCGTTCGACACGAACTCGCCAGAAACGGTCATATGGAAAAGGCAGCTTCACTGAGCAAGTCAACTAGACAGAGCAGATATCCCCTTGGACGGCCTTCCATTTACTCTTCACATAATTCAAAATGGGTGAGTGCTCTGTCATCACTTCATCTCTAAATTTGCCATCACTAACCGGCACTCCTCTACAGATGGCGGATACGGGAATCAATACAGGTCATACGGGGGACAAGGCGGGGGCTTCATGCCTGGAGAAATGAACAGTCCTGCTGGAGGCAAGGTAATTCACCTATTCATTTATTTGTTCCCTCATGGAGAATCTTGAATCTACGAAGAAAGTAAACTAACATAAACCCCCACCAGAGTGATGCCAACAATCCAACTCTCCGCCCCGTAACAGTCAAACAAGCTCTCGATGCCACACAACCATATCCCGAAGCGAACTTCCACATCGACGGCGCCGACACAGCGAGCATCTTCTTCGTCGGACAGGTCCGCAATATCAGCATACAGAGCGTCAACATCATGTACAAGATCGACGACGGCACAGGCGAAATCGAAGTCAGACAATGGCCCGACTCTGCGTCTAATGGAATCGATGAGATGGACACGGAAGAGAACAAGTCGAAGACGAAAGTCGAACAGAACGGTTACGCGAAGGTGTTTGGCAAACTGAAGGCGTTTGGAAACAAGCGATACGTGAACGCGCATTGTGTGAGGCCCTTGACGGATATTAATGAGTTGCATTATCATTTGTTGGAGGCGACGGCAGTGCATCTGTTCTTCACGCGAGGTCCACCAGGAGGCGGGTCGAATGCTCCTGGAGGAGCAGCTGAGGAGGGAATGGCTGGCGGTGATGACTATAGCGGCAATGGTCGGGCACTGCCTCCCATGTCGCCTGTCGCACGGAGAATGTATAACCTGTTGAAGAGCGAGCCGCAGAGCAACGAGGGTCTACATGTGCAACACATTTCTGCGAAGCTGAACCTTCCCGTCACGGAGGTGACGAGAGCAGGAGACGAACTGCTCAGCTCAGGTGTCATATTCTCGACTTGCGATGAGATGACGTGGGCCGTTCTGGAGTACTAGCGGTCCTCCGTGATAATCATATCGGCTCACATATTATTTTTCATAGGAGGAAAGATACAAAAAAAGGATATCCGGGAAATGTTTTATTTTATCAGATCTGTACAGTATTTTTGCGTTGACATCTCGCATGCTGATCATGAATTCATTCAGGTAACGATACTCAAGGCCTTCTCTATGACCAAGGAGAGAAAAGCTGTAGCCTGTTAGTAGTTGACTTTAATACACGCCTCGAACTGAAACACAATATGAACAGATGAAATCCAGATTCAACAATAAAGTCATCCGAGCGCCTGTCAGTCTATGAACACATAAAGTAGAAATCGTCAAAAGGCAAAAAAGGAGATTCATATAGATAACTGGTTCATAAATGTCATCAACCACAGGGACATAATAATGACACTTTTTACATGGGTCGCGATCTGGTGTCTATAACTGTATATAAACATAAGTCGTCATGCAGTTACCTGTATTAGGCCATTGTATTTCTTTGGATAGCCTCATCCACTGAGCGCTGCCAATCGGTCCGCATCAGGAAGATACCTTCAGCAAGGGCGACCAGACCCAGGGCAATAGCTACTCCGGTCCACAAACCCCAGAGGTTCCAGCCAAGACCAAAGGCGGTTCCCATACTAATTGGCATGGCAATGACATAGTAGCAGAATAGCTGGACATAACCGCCGATTTCCTGTCTACCAAGTCCACGAAGGATACCGTTGCAATTGGCTGCCAACGCATCGAAGAGCTGGAATGCCGCGCACAGTGGCAGAATCTCAGCTACTATTTCGATGACCTCCTCATCAGAAGTGAACAGCGCCGCAATGTAAGATCGCAACGCAGAGAGCATGATCATGTTAAACAGGCCCACTATGACGGCGCCGCTAATCATAACTTTTGCGGATGTACGTGCGGCGTCTGCAAGCGTGGCACCGATCAGGTTCGCAATACGTGTACTGCCTGCGATGGAGAGCGGGAATGGGATCTGGAACGTGATACTCGAGATGGTAGCGAGTACAGACTGTGCGGCAAGAGGTGTAGTGCCAAGATAAGATGAGGCTAGGGTGAGAATCTCAAATGCAAGTACTTCGGCTTCGACCATGAGTAACCCAGGCAGGGCAAGTCGAATCATTGGACCCCAATTGTGTAGAGCTCGCTGAGTAAAACCATTCCAACACTCGTAACCGGCAACAAAGTAGACATAGATGAAGAGGAGAATAGGTAGGAGGTTATCCGTTATGGCAACAGCAATAGGTGCCCCGATAAAGCCCCAGCCCAGTTTCTGTTAGGCGCCTGTCAGTAAATCATGCATAGTTTCAGCGAAAGAGTGATACATACCCAGACAAAGAGCCAATTCATGAAAGCATTGAGTGGCGCACAAATGAGAAGCACGTAAAGGGATGCCGAAAAGAGGCCCTGCGCTTGGACATATCGTTTTCCGCTTTCGAAGCACGCATATCCCGGTGTACCCAAGAGGACTACCTTCAGGTACTGTCCTGCTAAAACTGCTACCTCCTTTTCAGGCACAATCTTCATGAGAATTCTGTCTGCGAAGAACCAGAATAGCGCAATCGGTATGGTGACGAGCCAAAGGAAATAGACCATCCTTTGCATCTGCAGACCAACCAGCTTCTTGCGTCCTGATCCATACGCCTGTGCGCAAAGTGTGTCGAGGCTAGTCGCTAGACCTTGGTAAACCGCATAGCCCGTGATGCTGGCTGTCATACTGGCCAGACTCACTGCTCCTAGTTCTACCTTGCCCAGGTGTCCCAGAGTGAAAATGCTGGCAACCGTCAAGGAGTACTGCAGCAAAAAGGTGACCATCAGAGGAGCAGCATATTGACCTATGACCCATGCTTCTCGTCTCCACGTCGTCCGGATTAAGCCTGCTGTGACAGCTTCCTCCCACTTGCTATCGATGTCTTCCAAGTTCCGTCCGTCTCCGGTGAGTCTACTTGCAACATCGAGTAAAGATGTAGTTTCTGTCGGTAGCGATCCGTTGTATACATGACCGCGGTGACTCTCAAGTGTGGATCCTTCTTCCGCAATGTATGATGCGATTCGAGAGGAGCTATCTGTCGAGTAAGAGGCCTTGCGCGACAACGACTCTCCGAGCTTCCTCTGATGGTGTTCACGACTCATACGCCGTGGCCGTTCTGATGAAATCACATTGTTGTCACTCAGGAGATCCCGCTCTTCTTCGAGAGCCTGCTCTCTCTCCCTCTTAGTTAATCTATCTTGTTCCAATTGATGAGGGACGACTGTCCCGCGCGGTCCTGCCGTGAAGAAGCTCGGTCGCCGATATGACCCTGCCAGTGAGTGAGGCGCTGTGACAGGTAGACTGCTTATCGGACGGACGGTCGATGCTTCGGATTCTTCGTCGCTCGTCGCTATCGAGTCCTCATCGTCTGCGTAGTCGGCTAAATCCCGTGCAATGGCTGCTTCAGCTACCGGGGATCGAGAAAGGAACGATTGATTATATGAACCTTGGTGTTCGCTAGGATTGAATAGACGGCTAGAGCTGCGCGTCATTTTTATGACGCTTTTTGTATCGAGGCCCTCCGGATTCCTTTCAGATAACACTCTTGTATATCTATATTACGAGCGAGATTGCTGAACACACACACACACACACACAGAGACAGTTTCGCGACTGAAATGATAAAGATCACGCGTGATCAAGTGCAACAATTGATCTGATTGGACTAACAAGTCAGACTGCGGAAAGGAAGATATTGAGAACAAGGCGCCTATTGATGACATGCGGAGATTAGCAGCTGTGGTGAGTAAAATCTGTATGACTCCTCCCGTATCCCACCTGAGTCACAGAGATAACATCGCCCCGGGGTCGTCGCGAGGACTGGTTCCGTTTTTTTATCTGGAGCTTATCGGAGAGGCAAAAGTAATTTGCTGCTCCGATTTTACCCAGAAAGAACCCCGCGCCGCAAACCCTCATTTCGGAAGGTCCTGCCGAGGATCGAAGTAAAGTGGAGACCATGTTGGAGACATTGAGATGAGATTTTTCTCCAAGCAATCCATATAAAAACGAATTCATCAAGCAAATAGCATTTCTCCAGGGGACGAAGACGTCGACTTTCAACCTTGGTACATAGCACGTACACCTGACATCACGCGAACTACCTGGACCAGGTACCGCTAGTAGTCCATCCAGTCATGGAAATAGATAGCGTGACACGACATTTATCATGATGCAAGTTGTAGCTCCCCATTAGAAAAAATATGTTTCAATATAAAGACCTAACATTAGAGGATTATTCTTAAAAGTATTATTATTTGGAGTTGTGCTCTAGTGTACTTCCAAACCTCATTTTTATTATGTCATGTGCAAGAACTGTCGGCTCATCAAGTCATGTGCCAGTTTGTGGGCACGTGAGTTCATGTCCAAGAACAGTCTAACGCCTCATCACAACATTCTTTCAAGTGATACAGTGAGAATAGAGCGTAAAATCGCTCCATCCTGCCGTTATCAAATAAACACTAGCCTTGCCAGTTGAAATCGGCTAAATAAAATTATTAATAAGAATCGAGAACTTTTTATTTTCTTTGAGAAACGCCTTCATTCCATTCTTTCGCGGGTGTCTGCCCATTGGAGGGCATAATGTCGCAATTCCCTGGAGACGATGAAGCGTCTCTTCGACACCGGTACAATCCGGTGGTGAACCCTCTGCACACGAATCCTGTGCTAGTTGAACAGTAAGCTGGTCTACCCTCTGTCCTCTTTTTTTTTTTTTTTTTCTCCATACCTATTGCTATCGCGTATCTCGAAATGCATATGTCATGGCTGTGGTTTATCGATTCATTACTGGAAACCTGGAATTTGCAGTTATACTTTGAGTGCATCCCGAAGTTATCTACAACCAGAATAATCTGTTTCATATCTCATCCTAAGAGTCATTAATAGATTCTACTTTAAATCGCTCGCTCCCATTTGATGGACCCGGCGGCCGCTGTCTTATGATATCGATCGCCGGATAATCCACCAACCTACAATGTTTTTTTCTTCTTGCTCGCAAGATAACTTTCCAATGATATTATCACTTCATTTCTCGTTTGCAAACACTAGGAACTAACTCATGGGGCGCCTACCCTATAGCCGTCCCCAGACTGCAGGACCAGTAGTCCTATCTCGTCCACTTTTTGGTGCTCTCCTATTCGAGAACACTGCCTCAGACGCTCGCGATCACTGTGCCAACGAACGTACTTTCCTCTCTTGGCTGCGTCTCTCTATCTATCTTTCTGTCGTGTCCTCTGCTGTCCTGATCTCATTTCATCTTACTCATCGGCCATCGAAGCTGGAGCGCGCGATCGCTCTTCCCATAGGTATTGTCTTCTGGGTTCTTAGCCTGACATGCCTGGCGAGCGGGTTCTCGATATATGTGAGAACAGTAACCAAGTACAGCCATAAGGCTGCCCTTGTGCAGAGTGGGTGGAAGACTCAGGTCGTGTTCACTGTCATAGCGGCAGTCATCATAGGATGTTGCATACTATTCATCAGTACCAACGTCCGGAAATAATGCCCCTGTTCCACCTCTTTTTAGCCTCCATCATGAATTTCAGGAAGCATTAGCCGCCGGTAAACCATCACCCGTCCTCACCTATGTTCTGTTACCTCGGGCACTTAAAAGTCATCCACTACTAAGACGATACGTGGAAAATTTGGTACTGCAAATATCGAAGGGTATCCATGATTTGCTTAGGTGCAAACTACGTCTAATGATGATATTGTACGTCGAAATTTTTCGTGACGTTGATGCCATCTAGAGCTTGCGCATGTTCCCGAAGGCGCTGCTCGTCAGATTCCGCTGACTCTTCATCCATGCTCCTCACGGTTGCGGTAGTGAAGTGACCCTTTGAACGGGAACGGGAATGGCCAGCTGTAATATCTGTTTTCATAGGATCATGGCCCACCCGATTGAGAGGGTAAACACCACCATGCTCATCGAGACGCTCAAAGGCCTGAGGATCAGAGACCCCGTATGTTCTCCGACTCGAAGAAGGGAATAACTTCGGGAATATACGGGACAGTACCGGCTTCAGAACGGGCATGTTGGCACAGATGATAGCGAGCTCCGGCTCCAGGACCGTCCAGAGAACACCCATTTGCACGGAATATGTGATATCGGTGAAGTCAATTGCCATCAAGGATACCAGGCGAACAATGCTGATAATCGAGACCCTGCATCACATCGACAATCAGTATGAAATGGCGGTTTGGACTACAAATTAGCGTTGGAGGATCGAAAGTTGTCGACTCACAAAAGACCCATAGAGAAAACGAGACAGAGTGCTATTTTCTTGGCCACATTGAGTTTCAGTTTCCAGATATGTGGAATCGGCAACGCCATAACCATCAAATCTGTGACCAGATTCAAGGTGCCTGCAACGACATATGTTGCGTTTCTTTGACCGCAGACACCCTTGATCGAGGTGTCCCAGTTGTAGGCGAGTGGCCGGCAAAGAAGCATGGTCTCGAGGATGACACTGACAGCCCACATCCACACAATTGTCATCACCACTGCAACGCTTATACGGAAGGAGCGCTTGGTCCCAAATATGCGGAAAAAGAAAAGCATAATCGAGCTTTTAACAAGTGACATGACGATCCCGTACAATGCCTCGAGTGGTAGGATGGTCTTGGGGTCAAGAATGAGCTTTCAACACGTACTGGAATGCAAGGCCCAGAGAGATCATTACCTTCAGCGTCACAACAATAGATGAAGGATCAATATCACCAGCATGTCTGCCGCAACCACCAAGAATAGACACTGCCGAGAGCTATCAGCCATCTATATAAGAAATAAATTGTCAATAATGATTGGTAACGGACGGATATATTGAATAGCGATGAAAATATAACTTATAGCCTGTCACACAAGTTTAGCCACTGAACTCGATATGTCGATAACGGTTCATAATTCCTTACCAAAGCACCGAGGATCATAAATTCTGGAGCACCCGGCTTCACATTTCTCATTCGCAATGCGATAAACCTGCAGATGGTTGAGATTGTTGCCACGGCGCCGAATACGGTGACAGCGATCACTGGATTCCGAGCCAGCGGAACGCTCAGGTCGTATGTTCTCATCGTTATTAGTCCGAGAGCGCCCGTCCTGAAGTGGAATCTGGTCGAAAGAGAGAAACAACAATTAAAAAAAGAAGGGTATAGATATAAAGATTATATTCTACCCAATGAGCAGATCAACTGAAACGAATGGCCGAGTCCGCATACGGGCCGGTTGTTGTCACAAGGTTTAAAGGAGAGTCTTCAAGTGACAAGGTAATAACTCCCGACCATTATCCGTATGGAGAATTCGGGCTCTTCAGGCAGGTCCAAACTTAACTCTTTAAAGGAGATCAAGAAACCTTCCCCGTCTTATTCCTTAGCGTTAGATTCTTCAGCCGTTCGGCGATCAACCCTATAGCGGGATTCACTACTCAATGAAACGGTGGCTCAGGCCTCCACTGAGAGTTTGCCAGGATTTCTTTAAGACATATATGCATTATCGATTGACATGAGTTTATCAGCGATCCATGCAAACTTTATTCTTTGTCGGGATGCCGTTGACACGAGAGCAATACATAGACATAGTAAGATCCTAAACGGGACCTGCATGTTCTGCATAGATTTGGGTCGAAATGTGATTTTTTTGTGGGAATTAGAGGGTTCGTCTAGCCTTTAGGTCCCAAGGGAAAGGAAACCGGGCCAGAACTGTTTTGACCACTACTTCATGATCGGTGCCTCGTGGCTTTCAAGCTTATTCTGCAGAACCGCACTGCTGGAAGCTTGGTCGCGCCGTCACTCGTAAAGCATGCCTAATTTCGGGCTAGGTTCGGGATCTGGGATAGATAAGCAGAAAATTACTTCGTATTTGCAGTGTGGCGGCAGGTTATGACGAAATCTGACGGGGCAAGCAAATCCTAGAGAACTCGATCGGCACTAATATGACAGACAGCCCACTAAGCAGCGAACTGTCCGGAGATATCTAGGTACCAGCCCCTTTTTGTTGCGTACTATCATTGACCGAGGTAATTCAACCAAGGCGCTCGACTCTGACCGCAGAATCGCTAGGAATAATCACGCGCCAGATGCGAGTTTCGTCCCAAGACTGTTAGACTTTCAGTGGTTCTATTGCGGCGGGACGGCTCGATATTAGCTTATCTTAAGCTTTTAACGGCGGAGTTGCGTGACTACTAATTATCTCCCTGTCAATCGGTCAGCGTCCAGGCCCACGGCAGGGGGTAGGAAAGAAGACGTTTTCCGTCCCGTCTCTGAGGGCGAATTCGCTTTCGGCTTCATTCATGCTCCGATTATCTAATCGGAGATAAGTGGTGTCCGTGCCCATAAACGTGCCAAAGCGAGCTCATTTAACAGATCTTATATAGTTACTCCGAAGTCCGTACTCCCCGATGGATTTCAACCGTGGACCTTAGCTGCAGCCACACTGAAATACTATTCGCATTGTGAAACGCCTCGAGCATCTGGCTCCTCTTTCAGCACATGGCAGCGGGAATTATCCGTGGTAAAAAGCCGTCTTTTATCCACTTAAACTTTGATCTCTAACACTTCAGGGGCGAGATGAGGATGGAGGCGCAACATGTCGTCCACAAGCGGTTTCCCACGGGTTCCTATGTGGGTTTGTTTGATGCGACTCCACGTACTGGGTATACTTCTATCGCCGATCCTCTCCCAGTTTGTCAATTCCGTCAGCACTCAAACTTTCTGCAGAACTATAATATAACATAGCTCGCATAAGTGCTGTCTCACCTTTCGCAGTTCTTCCGGTCCATTGGCTTGCTCGTGCCCATGATTCAGACCGAAGGAATTAGCCACTTTCTAGCAGCAGCACCTGTCAGGCTGCCACATATATTCGCACGAGGTGAGTTGGAACTCCATTATTATTTTGGTAGAAGGTGGAATGACCAACTTTATCTTGCCCCCCCAGTGCAGTTGATGGTCACGACTCAGGACTAGTTCAGGGGCTCGAGAAATATGAATCAGATACTCCCCGCTCATCCTCAGTATTTCCTCCCAAAGTAGTTGCGAGGGCGTTATTAGAGGATCGCAATTCAGGAGACGAAGATTCCTCTTTTATCTGTTCATAGAGATTTATATCGAACACAAACAAACATGGCTCTAGATACTTCCGCTGTGGATGGCTTGGACTCCCAATCTTTCGACTTCGTTGTAGTCGGCGGTGGTACTGCTGGACTCGTGATTGCCAACCGCCTCACCGAGGATCCTAATGTTAAGGTTCTCGTCCTTGAAGCCGGTAGCAACCGTGTTGATGATCCTCGAATTGCCGTGCCAGGCCTGGCTGCCAGCACCTACTTCGACCCGGATTTCGACTGGTGCATCACCAGCCCTCCTCAGGTAAATAGCCCTCTCCATTAAATGTTCTTGAGGAATCTGTTCTGAGTCCCGTGTCCTTAAAGGAAGCTCTCAATGGACGCCAAATAGCCCAACCGAAGGGCCGCACTCTGGGAGGTTCATCGGCCATCAATCTGGGCATGGTCATTTATCCTGGCAAAAAAGATCTGGATTCGTGGGAAGAGCTAGGAAACCGGGGATGGAACTGGGACTCCCTCTCTCAATACATCCGGAAGTCTGAGACCTTTACGCCCCCTACACCTGCGGTCCGTGAACAACTCTCTCTAGACTATATCGACGAAACTATTCAGGGAGGAAGTGGCCCTGTCCAGATCTCGTTCGGTGAAGGCCCCTTCCCGGCGTTCAATGCCGCTTGGCCTAAGGTGTTCGAGAATCTCAACTATAAGCTCACCGGTGATCCCATTTCGGGAGTGGCCAAAGGAGCGTTCTGCAGTCCAGGAACTATCAATCCGAAGGACAGGTCGCGAAGCCACGCTGGCGTCGCATATTATAACGCAGAGGTTGCGAAACGACCCAACCTTCGTGTTGTCACAGATGCTACAGTTGAGAAGATTATACTGAAGAAAGAGGCTGATGGGACAGTTACGGCGACTGGTGTGCAGTTCACCCCTAAGGACGGGGTCCGAAGGACTCTTTCCGCTGCTGCCGAGGTTGTCCTTTCTGCCGGAGCTGTCAAGAGTCCTCAGCTACTAGAGCTATCCGGAATTGGAGGGGCTGAACTTCTGAAGAAGCATGATATTGAAGTCTTAGTGGATAACCCGAACGTGGGAGAGAATTTACAAGAACATGGTTTTGTTCCTTTCAGCTGGGAGATCGCGGAGGGGCAGCAATCTGGAGAGGCTCTTCGCGTCCCAGAAGTGGCACAGGCTGCCATGGCTGCCTGGAAGGAACACTCTGGAGCTGGCCCTCTAGGTGTTTGTGCCCTTTCATCAGCATATATGACGCTGCCCGAGCTCCAAGATGGGGAGCTACAGGGGTTGATCAAGAAATACCTGGAGGACTATAAGTACCCCAGCCTCCCTGGTCGCGAGGCTCAGTACCGCATCCTGCGGGAGATTCTCGAGGACGAAAATGAACCTTCTGCACAGTATACCTTAGCGCCCTTCCAAATCACCCCCGAGAAGGGACCTAGCCCGAAGGGAATTTTCGCAATGAGCGAGCCAGAGAATTTCGTCAGTATCGTCTCCGTGCTCAACCGTCCTTTCTCCCGCGGACATGTTCACTTGATCTCAAACGACCCTTATGCCCCTCCCGTGTTCGATCCTAAGTTCTTCTCCCATCCTCTGGATCTCGAAATTCACGCCAGACACACTAAATGGCTCGAGACGCTGGCGTCGACCGAGCCAATGGCCTCTCTCATTAAGAAGGGCGGCCGACGCCTCCACAGCGACAAGCCCGTTATTGACCTTGATACTGCACGAGAGTTGACCAGAGACCGCATCGTTGCCCATTACCACGTTAGCGGAACAACAGCAATGTTGCCTCGCGAGCAGGGCGGTGTCGTAGATGACCGCTTGAACGTCTACGGCGCGAAGAACTTGCGCGTGGTCGATGCTGGTATCATCCCGCTTATTCCTAGAGGTAATATCCAGGCGATTGTTTTCGCCATTGCTGAGAAGGGAGCGGATATCATAAAGGAAGATCTGAAGAAAAAGGCTGCAGCATGATTTCTAGGCTTGTGACGATGGCTATGTCAGATAAGAAGTATACCAGTAGCAGCTAGATGTTGCAATGTCTGTGTCTTAACTATTAACTTGGCCATTCTGACTGTCAGAAGATACCCATCCGTCTCGAACTGTATACTCTTTACGCAGACACTATACTGACACCATAGTCTACGATCTAATCCATCTTGGAGATCACAATCAGACAGCAGAGCGGTTCTTCTGGCCCACTTCCCTAATTCCTTCCCAGCCTAGCCGTATGACTCTAATCTAGCCTGTCTAACAAATGCCGATTTATGCATAAATAGAGACACTCCAAATGCCGAATGCCATAAGTAAAGCGGAGAAGGGTCCTGCGGGGATCAAAGCGGTGTGAAGAAATAAAAGGGGCAGGGGTCTTGCATAAGCCAAACAAAGCTTGTCTTCTATTCTCTATAGCAGGAGCTAACAAATATTACTGTACATTCCCTCAAGCGATGCCATGGTACAAATTGAGAAATTTCTAGGTGGTTCTCTGCACCAGCGGCTTTATTACCGTTCTAAGCCTTGTGCATAGATCAAACAAGCGGGGTTTATAGAGGGGCAATTATTGCCCTCGTGCAAGTTTGGGACACTATTGTTTCTAAACATAATAGCGTGGAACTAAAATGATCGCCTAGGGCTTCGGATTCAGGACACTCCCACTCAGGTTACCTCGCATTGTTAATGCAATCTTTGGCTTGACAGTACAATTCTCCAATATAGATGATCACATGGCCCTTCCTCTAAAGTGCAGATTAGCTCTTTGCCCTAGTTTTGTTTCACTAGTTTAAAAACACATCATTCTCCAACGTCGGCAGATTGAGTTCTGACTTGTAAAGCTCGGCGCATGCAATATAGCTGCTCTGCTATTTAGTAACTAGTCTTCAACTAGATCTAGGCGATACTGACATTTGCTTAACTTCCACCATGGTGGCAAAGACGTCGTATGATTAGTGTGTGTTGTTCAAGGTGGGGCGAGCGTTTCAGAAGAAGGTGAGGTGGCGGAGGGTCTATGCAAAGGATTTCGGTCGTTTGATCTCTTAAAGCCAAAATAAGTGATTTGACCTGCATACGCCTATTCAAAGTGCGCGGAGTGAGCTCCATGAGGTAACTAGATTTAGTTGTAATCCCTGGGTTAGAGAGAGTATTAGAAACAGGGAGCGTTGAAGATGCCGCTTATGAATGATTTCGACCGAGATTATATTTTTGTCATTAAATTTGATATATTCTAGTATTGTGGTCGTCTAATTATCTCCCTTACTCCACCACGGTCTTGCCGATAATCCTGCTCCTTGCGCTTTGTTCTTTGCTGAGCATCCCAGTAGGTGATTATCATCCTTTGCGAGGATATTCTGGAGAACCGGACCTTGGGTTCGAAGAAGATTTCAGAGTCTCGTGAATTAAGCATTTCAATGACCTCATGCCAAAAGTTCTCGAGGAGTTAGAGTGCAGTGGGAAGGGGTTTGCTTCGGGTGTCATGTTGCCAAAGCATATAATAGCTATTGTCCCACTCATTCCATGGTACCAATGTATCATCGATGTATTTATTCTTATGCGGCTGGTTTGATCGTCTCTTAGATCCTTTCGGAGCATCGTCGTCGTCGTTTTCCTCTTCTTTCTCGGTCTCTTCATCCGATGACTCGTCATAGAACCACTGTGCCCGCAGATCGATCCTCTCACCACCCTGGTTATAGGGACTAGGCTCCCTATCCAGCCTCCCTAACCATGCTTTATCCAGCAATCTTGCGGTCTTTAGACATATATAACGACTATAAAGAAATACTCTGCGCTCCAGTATAAATAGATGTTGTGGCAAAGATACATCTGATTAAGACAACTATCGCGTAATCTGTTAGCCCCTGACGATCTCGGAAGATTTATACTTCCCATCCTTGAATCTTTTATGTTCTCGCGTCCAGAAGAGATTCAGCAATTTTAGAAGACTTGGAAGCAAGGCTGGATCGCTGTCTGTCTGACGAAGTTTGGTTTGTTTACCGCATTTACTTTTGCCGCCCGATCATTATTCTTGCAACGTGCGATTCTCTTTTCAGTTTCTTTCATCGCATATACGTTTGGCTTCCGAGTACCAGGAGGACTGACATCAACCCTGACTACAGAACCACTGCTAGAGTTAACGTCGGAATGGTGTACCGTCGATATATCCATATTCTTGGGGGATTTACGAGGTACGACCAGCCCAGGCGGAGATAGAGGCGCCGCATTGATGGCGCGAAAGGGCGTCACCACCACACGGGGAGGTTTACGCTCCGCCGTCACAGCGGCAGCCAGAGTTGACGACATCACAAAGCAGCCACAGATTGCCCATGAGCGGAGCAGAGGTATTTTCATCATCCATAAGGGAGGGCGGAGCAGACGAGACAGTCCCCAAAGGGGGCGGCAGGGACGCTTCGCGGGACTTCCAACGATCATTAATCTTTATCCAACCTTCGAATTCGATGATAGCTTACCGCAGACAACTTGCGGCCGCGCGGGGAGCGGCAGGGCGGCATCTGTCCCTATTAGCCTTGGTCAAAACACGACTTGGGCGCGACTGACGATGGGAGGAGCAGCGCAGAAAACACCGGCAGAACGTCAAAAGTTTTTAAAATTTGACAACGAACGCCAGGAGTAAGGGACCAATATATGTGTGACCTCTGAATCGTCGGATTTACAATCTGGCTCATCGGACTCGTTTTTTTTTCACGGGGTGGTGGCTTACCGGAATCCTTGGGTTTATCCTTCTGGGTCTCGGTCTTCGTCTTGGTGTTGCTCGCCTTGACGGCGGCAAGGCTTTGTCCTCGTTTCCTTCCTATCGATGGCTTCCCTGCAGAGCATCTGGAACTCCGAATACTTCATGGATTTCACGATACCCTTGGGCCAAGTACAGTATTTGGACGAGGTCCAATTCGCCGGTTCCTTCCCCAATTCCTCCAGCAGCAGGGTTGCTGCATACCAGGGGGTGACTGTGAGTCCTAGATTATTGGCTCGTTGGATCTGATTTCTGAAGACAATGATAAACTGTTCGATCGTTGCGTACTGGGACCGATATGTCCTCACGGCCCTCTTCCAGACGAAGCGAAGCTCCATATGACCCTCCCCTACTACGATGCTTCTGATGGCATCGACATACTCGTCAGCATAAATGAGCTCATCTGCCTGAGCTCCTCGATGATTGTCATATCCAACTGGCCAGTGAGCCAGCTCCTGATGTTTAGACTCATCTTTCTCCATCGCTCGTATCTCGTGAGGCTCTCCGTGTCTCCAGAGATCCCCTGGGGTCTGGGTATAGTGGAGTCGACCCGGTCTGCGCAATCCACGGCTCGTAACACATCCTTGACCAAGCACATCCACGTATCAAACTTGGCTGCAGTTGAAATTCCTCCAACTTGTCCTGGATCGTATTTTTATTGAATATAACTCTCTTTTCGTTGTTCTTTTTCTGCTCTTCCTGGCCTTGTTTGCGCTTTACCCCAGCAGCAACGTCACTCCTCGATTCCGTTCCTAGGTTCGGCTTCTTCGTGTCGTCTTTGGGATCCTGAGAGTCTGCCATGTTGTTGGCGGACTTTTGCTTGTCATGCACGAGTGGAATGAGGTCGATCATCGGTATATCTCCTTATCAGGTACTCGCGGCGATCGCATCTTTTGATGAGTCTTTTTCGGGCGAGAAGGATGCAAGCAAGGCATTGACACTGTATTTCGGATCACGAAATTTAGCTACTTCATACTCAGCTAGCCGTATTGTTTCTAGTTCCCCGATATCATGAGAAGTTTCAGTCATGAATCGGTGATTGACAGAACTTTGAAGCAGGGCCCCATACTTTGCTGTTGGCTAATGTGTGCCTCGATCCTGACTGTAAGAGATCTGCCTCTCAGAGAAGTAATAGAAGTGATTAATCATGACCGAGACCGCTACAGAGACCTTCGCACCTCTGGCCCTTCACCAATTTCTGGCAGCTGGTAAAGATGCCACGTAGATGCACGCAATTCTATCGTGGATGGTTGTACTCATGAAAGTAGACGAGCGTCTGTGACTTTCTAGCAAACATCAATCTCTATATCAATCTAGTAAGGGCATACTTGACAACGGCGGCGACCTCGTATAATCCACCCCCTGGATGCAACCTTCATTGCCTAGATCGGCTGCGCATATTGACAGTATAGGCTCTGGACTGGAGACAGACTGTGCTACCATAGATTTGAGGTTGTTGAGAATGGTGTTTGATGCGAGTACCTCAATCAAAATCTGCTCTTGTTCCTGTGAAACCCAGCGAGCCATCGGACCATCCACTCTCAATGACCACTGGTGGTCCTGCCTCAGCGTCAAAGTTGCAGAACTCCACGGCATAGGCTGTGATTGTTTGTCACAAAGTGTATAACCATAGTAGGGAGCTCTTCCCCATCTTGCCAATAACTAGGACGATTTTTCAGAAATCAGGATTAAACAAGAAAGCAAATATCAAAGACGATTAATCAAAGATAATCAAAGAGAGGTCCAGAGATCTCGGTGACAAGGTCAAAGGACTGAAGTGTATAACTCACAACCTAGACCCAGCGCCTGATTTCACTGAATGTAATCTCGAATGTGTGATATCGGTGAAGTCAATTGCCATCATGAGTACCAAAAGGACTAATTTCCGCACATAAGTCTGCAATTTCAAATACGAGGGAGAATTAAATCTCTATCTGCGTATAGCCTTCGACACTCTGGCGTTTATGGGCGTCAATTTCGTCTTCAAGGTCGTCTTCGAGAATGAATCTTTTCCTCTTTACCAACTGAAGGTCCTCTAATAAGTAAACCAATTTAAGAAGAAAGAAACATCTTCAATGTGTACATATATGCATTGTATAAATCTGGATCAATAAGGGGGATGTACTGTATATGTAGCTATCGGGTTTGGTAGAGTTGTGGGGTATAGATTGGACAAGTACTGTACAATGAAGTTGGTATAAGGAATATCGACCTGGGGGCGACCGGGAAAGAAATACGCAGAGGAAAAGAGGGGATTCTACCCCTCCCCACATTGGATTCATTGATGGGATTTCAGAGACAGTGAAGGTTCGTGATCGGATAGCCGTCCGTTGTTGCCAGTGGTGTGAAATAGCTGGGAATGGAGGGGGTGAATTGCCCCGAAACATAGGGCACTTTGCAAGATTCACGATTGTCTGGCTGGGATTGTGATTCTACTTGCAGTACGATTGAATTTTGCATTGCGGGCAAGGAATACAATGCATACTAGCATCAAGGTAATAGGTAGCTTGCTAAACCTATGAGATCAGCCGTCGAGGGGTTTATGCTAATCTCCAGTGAAATTGTTATATCTAGAACCAGTATGCGAAATATTTATGGTATCTGACTGGCGGAATTGATTCATGATCGCGCGGTTGGTATCCCAACACTCGCGCCCGACATAACTGCCCGCTTTCTCTCGAATTTGCAAATATTAACAATATGTTCTTGTGCCTAGATTGCATTACTCGTAAAATAATAAACAAATAACTCCCTGGGAATCTATGCGGTTACATGCGTCGAATCTGCGTCTCGCCCTTGAACTTGTCCAGAGCCGACGTGCCGAGATGGCTCCACCACTCGAACAGCATAGACTTGCAGATGAGCTTAAACCACGGCGTAAACTTCAGGTCGGGCTGTTCGAACATCTGCTTGAGCTCGTCGGCGGAGACGTACTTGGTGTCGCGGACTTCGTTGGGGTTGACATCGAGATCGACGTCCGCTTGGATGAAAAGGATGTAGTCGACTGCGTGAGAAATCAGTACTGCTGCTAACGGACGACAGAACGAGGGCCAAGGATGCATGGTAGAAGTGAGAACGTACTCTCATGCTCTCCCCACTTTCCATCGCTGGGAGCCTTGTAGTGTATCCGGGTCAAGAACTCAAACTTCTCCAGAGGAACCTGCTCAGCCTTGATGCCCAGCTCTTGGTTCAGCTTACGCTGAGCCGCTCTCTTGACACCCATAATGGCCGCCTCCAACTCTGCACCAGTCTCTCCAGGAACACCCAACGGGTGGGAACAGCAGGTGTTGGTCCACATGTCGGGGAAAGTGATCTTCTCGGTGGCGCGCTGCTGGAGCAGTAGACGCTTCTGAGAGTCGAAGAGGAAAACAGAGAACGCGCGGTGCAGTAGACCCTGGTTGATGTTCGTCATGAGATGACCTATGCAGAAACATCACAGTTAGCCTTTTGAACATTCCAGTATCACCTCTTTTCAGCAGTGAAGCGATAGGATCACCCCGCACCGTCTTTCCTACAAGGCGCGGAAGGATATAAAGGACAACTCACATGTCTTCTTGCTTGCACTGCCAATTGGTTTGTCATTCTCATCAAGCACAATGCAGACCTCGTCCATCAGACGGATCTGTTCTTCATCGTACCCCTCCAAATCCCCACCATCGCGTGCCGAGGATCCTGCCGTTGTCGGGAGCACAGAACGGGCCAGGGAGGTATCGACGTCGGGGAAAAGCCTGAGGACATTCTCCGCCGTGACCGTCTGGGTGGTTGTCGTCGCCGTGCTCATCTTGATCGCAAGAGCGGCCGAGAGAAGTGGGAATCGCAAAGAGAGGCGAATAATAATCGTAAAAACATTGATTCGGCTGAGGGTAAATTGATGGGCCCCTTGCTCGCCCGCCCACACGTGCTGGCGGTGAAGAGCGGCATAAAATGTCACCTGCCCACAGAACCATCAATGAAGTTAGTAATTAACTCGAGTATTAACCGAACCCGGTTCGATGTCGCGACAGTTGAATCTGTCACCATTTTGTCAAGAGTACTTTTATCTTTTCGTGATGACGGTGGCATCAAGAAGAGTGTCACAAATCATAGTACAATATACAAGCTAGAGGTGAAGCATCAGGCACATATGCAGAGTTGAAGAACGGCCAAAATGTCACTCAGTATCAGTACTACTTAGCTTCTGCCCTCGAGTTCCGTCCAGATAGCGTTTGAGACTTGAATGAAACGGAGAAAAGGTGAGCAGCGGCTGGGATGTGGAAGAAACAACCTTTGTCTCCCCTGTCAGACCGACATTCTGCAGGCGGAGCGTGAAGAAAGTGCTTCCTTGGGCCTTCAAAAGTACGGCCGATCATCCGGGAAATGCGAGGTACCGTAGTACATCCTTGTCGCTGCGAAAGGACTGTACTTTAGTTCCGTTGCAGAACATAGTACGGTGTAAGGAACGGTACCTACGCAGTCGGCTCCGTTGCGCGATCAGCTGTATAGAGACTCCCGAGGTCGTGCCACCGCGTTGGGTATATGATCTAAGATCCTCCGTAGTGTGAGGTGCAGTTCTGGTATTGTGTTTGAGCTAGATCCGGGCACTCGTCCATTCTGGCCACATGCAGAGCTCTCAGTCTTGAGCTGATGGAGAATCAGATGTGGGAACTGACGTTGGAAGTCGTAGCATGGCTTCTGCTTTGGCCTTTCACCGAATATAGTGATCGAGAGTGTGTATTTGGAATGACGCACATGTAGTTGCATTGCTCAATGACACCAGAAACTCACCGTGCTGGTCGTGTAATTAGCAGAGGCAAACAAGAATAATAATACAATGGAGTGAATTTCATGTGTCCATGATCGGATCATAATGGTATCAAGGCTGTTGTATCTTCTGGACAGTGTACAGAATTACAGACCATGTCCTTCATGCAGCATAGCTGCCAGTGTGTCACTGTAGAACTCTGCACTTCACCTCAGCCAGATCAGATTCGATCCGACAGGTTTGCCTGGCCAGTGAGCAGATGTCCTGCATGCTTAAAGCCTCAAGTCAGTATATCACCATAACTAACGACAGCAAGAGCCAAACTTGAAAGACGACGCTCTTCAAACTGCCAGAGGCGATGATAGAATTTGCGGTTGACCGATCTCATACCGAGTCCTAATACTCTAGACCCATAGCCAATCGACTGTACGTAGATCGGATGTCTGCAGCCTGAAGGTAGCACATGACGTCTTTGGCATGTAACAGTCTGCCGTCCCTGAACTTTTGTCGATAATCTAAGTTTGACGTGTGTTTATGCGCCAGACTCGAGTTATTCTCCCATAGCATACTCAACGCTGATCAAATAAACTTTGAATCACGGGAACTTGGGCGCTCCGTAACCCAATACAACCCCGGTCATCTGCTCCTGACCGAATAGCCACTCCGGATGGTCAGTAGCCAGTACTGTAGTACGGACCGTTATAAGCTTTCGCTCAGACTACTGAAAAAGGCAGGAGACTGATAGCACCGCAGTAGCTCATCGGAGAGAAAATCGAGGTGGGGCGTATGTCCAGATAGGTTTGACTACCGCTATGCGCAACGCTGTCACAACTCACAAAGGAAGCCAAGAAAGCACCACTGGGGTCCAGGTCAGTCCGAGAGGTCTGGCCTCGTGAGGGTCTCAAACATATCCTCAAATAGATCCTTGTCTCCACAAGATCAGTTCGCCCTGCACGAGTGGGTCGATAGAGATAATTCCGAATAGCCAGTATCCCGCTGACAAGATGTCACTGTGGCATGAAACGGCCAAATCCTATGGGCCGAAGTACAGGGATTTGACGAATATGGAAACCATAATTTTCCTTTTTTTCGGTCACATTGCCGTGCACGGGAAATAGTAATTTAATTATTCAGTCAGTTCGAAGGTGTGAATGAAACCTAAGAGCCTGGACTCTCCGGAGAAACCCCCTATTGGGAGCTGTTTCATTCCGTTCTTCACGGTCCCGCAGAGATAGACAGGCTAGCTAAGTGCAGTCCAATTGACGCGAATCGGCACTTGACCCAATTGTTGGACCTTTCAGTGGACGATCCAGTGAACAGACGTTGTTTTCAGAAGGAACACGTTGGTGGCATCCTGGGGTGCTGCGACCATTGAGGCGGCTCCTATCCGGCGCTTGTGAGGTGATGACTTGACTGTTTTGGGTTAAAGACGGGATAGCCCCCTGGAACTTTAGCGCTTCGCATTGGTTGAGATTGCAGGTAATAAAAGATCTGTGCGTACTCTAGAGTAGACGGTCCAAGGAGGCGTCCCATCAGGAGAGCTCAAGCATCTCATGCCCAGCCGAACCGTGCACTTAGAACAGACGGCGTGCGAGACCGTCGCCAGGATAGTCGTTCCGATCTCCGAGACAGGCAAGCCCAGGGCAGCTGGTAATCTTTGTCATTTAGTCCCGCTGCCCACCATGTTCGATTGCATGATCTTCGAGCTTTAAGCGATATTAGGCGTGACGACCTCGGGAAGATCCTCGGGAAGCGGGTAGACTAACTAATGGTCAAGGTGTTCTACCAGGAGATTCAGGCTCAGTGGGAGAACAAGGCGACAGGCCCACCCACTCTGATATTTGAGAGCGTCTCCACCTAGTCAATCTTTCTTTGTTCTTCAAAGCGTTCAGCAAATGATATCCGCTAATTGCCGAGCCTCCGTCCGAGCATGACATGGTGGCCTTATCCCGCGACGGACGATATCAGAGCCGATACGCTGTGAGACGGGAATCCAGATGGCATAGGGCATAGGACATAGGACAGGACGCTAGTGGCTGAGTCGGGTACAGTTAAGTAATGTACGCACTGGGTTAAGAAGTGGTGACCAAGTCATATATCTTCCACATCCACATAAGCGGAGAAACCTGACAGCCTCAAGCAGAGACCATAGCTGTTGTGTAGCACCCCATTGCGGAGTAAAGATGCGAGACCTGTATTATGGGGGCAAGGATTATTACCTCTTGCCAGATTTGAGGCAGATCTTCGGAAGGAAACGTCTGACAGAGCCCATGCTATGACTGCCTTTCTTCACAGATAAACAAGGCCATCAAGCACCACTGGGAACTCTCGAGCTGGTCCATCCTTTTTCCGGGGAAGATATAGAGTCGCAATTTGGAATAAGTATCCGTGAAGATCATCCAGCAGCCGAGACTAGCTAGTTGATAACCAACCACTCGGAAATGAGGAAAGCAACTGGGCGACCCTCTCCCTATCTGGGTCCCTGTCTTCTTCAACAAGTAGTATTTCACAGAGGATAAATGAAAAGATTCCGGGCTCCACGTAGGAGAGATAGTACCTGCAATGCAATGGAAAATCGAAGATATTCCCTGTACTCGAACATTGGACCCTCGCATTAAGGAGCCGCTGCTAGGGGGCTAGAAACGTTTCCGGCAGACAGGGCGAGAGAACCGAGAGAGATGGGTAAAATTAAGAGGAAACAACTGTGTTACAGGCTTAGCAGGGATCTCACGGGGGAGCTAACTGAGACCAGCGTTTTCCCAAACAGTCTCGCGCTCGGGAATGGCGACTTTCTGGGCCACTGCAAAATATTTCTTGATTTCACTATTAGATCGTGAAAGCGGTTCTGAACGCGCGACCTTCTACCTTTTTTGATATGAACGGAAAGGACGCCAGAAGAGGAATGTTCAACAGCGCTGCCGGACATCCCCGGTGAGTCTTAACTCGTGTCTAGATAATCTCAAAATTGGGAATGATCCCATGAAGCAACGGAGGTTCCAGCCTCCCTGCGTTTGTTCTGCTGTGCTAGGAGATGTTTCGACAAAGGACAAAAAAAAGTTAAAACCGAGCTCCAGCGGATGGAGATGGAAGATGCAAGAGGCAGAACACGTGACATGTGCGACACACCGTGAGGACAAGAGAACATTGGTGACTCCAACATGGTATCCAAGACAAAACCAGAAAGTTCTTCCCTAAAAAACAAATGGGAGCCTTAGAAGGAAAATAATATAAAAATTAGATGTGAGATCAGCACGGTCTGGTAGTAAAACAAGAGTCAATAGTTAGAGAAAACAGCCTTTCTCCATAGAAGCACAATCAGACCTACCAAAACCCACTAGCCCTGAATTCAATATTGTCCCAGTTATGTAGTGATTGTGCAGTAGAAACTCTCGACCTCTGCTGGTATTCTCACTTTCGTTTCCCTTGTGATTGGGTATTTCCGAGCGGGGAGTTCCCCGGACCTGGTTGTAAAGATCTTCGGACCGTAAGTGACTGTTCCTGTGATCCCGAATGGCACGTAGGCAACTGGCTGTCAAATGAAGGAGACGGTGACGGGTATAGTTCAATAGGCTCCAGAGGTATAGGACTCTCAACCCGATCCTGTTTCCGTTGTTTTCGCTTGCATCCATCCGCCCGGTGTCTATCGTCTCCAAATGTTATTTAAGAACAGCAGACAAGAGGAGGCACCAAGGCCAGTTGAGCTTGCCTTGTCATAGTGTCGTGGCGCGTAAATCGCCGACCACATTGGTCACATCCAAATCTTCGGGTTCCGTGGTGTATCTATTGCCCTGATTAGCGACCGCGTCCTATGAAGAAGGAGTGCCCTTACGCTTTCGACGTGTCTCTTCAGATCCGTTCTTCGACCAAATGACTTCCCACAGGTTGTACATCCGTGGTCTTTTCTCAGGCTAGGATCGTGCCTTTTCATATGCTCGCGGCAATTTGAGCGTCTGGTGAAGATATACCCACATACGCTGCATTGCAAACCACGCGCAGAAGTAGAATCGTTGCCCTTACTGGCTCCGCCATTATCCTTTTCCGACTTTAACGACAATTCAACAGATGAATGATCTGCTGAACTACTTCGATCACGTCTAACGGAAAAGCTGAGGTCTGGGGTTTCAATAAAGACTCTTCCACTGCCTAATCTCGTTGGGATCTCATAGTAGGATGAACCATCAGCCAAAGCCTGAGGAAGCGCGGGTACGGCTTGCGCCTGGCACTCATCCTGCGGGTCTCGAAAAAAAGGAGCCTCCCAGGTCCCATCAAGCTCCTCCTTCACACTGACTGTAGTTCCCGAAGGTGTTGTGGCGCGTGAGCGAGGGGTAACAGGCCACGAGCTGCAGGGTTGATCGCAGAATGTGCTTCTGTTCGAACAGACTTCTGTTTCAGGTCCATAACATAGCGATGGGACCATATTGTGAGACGAGAAATGTCTGAAATCGTAAGTAGGATTACATGATATCGAGTGGCCTTCATATGTCTGGTACATGGTTCCTCTTGAAATGCCACCGACGCTGAGAAATGCGCTAGGAAGACCGTGTTTCGGTATAGCATTCTCCTGCCATTCATTCATAGGGAGATCCATCGGTTCAGATCTCGTGCAGATTCTCGACTGGGAACGAAGTAACTCTGTTCCACATTGGAGAATCTCCAGGCCTATAACCTGTCCGGTACGATCCATCATAGATTCCGGTTGAAGTTCCAGATGAGGAGAAGGGGCATACCCCATGGTGCTATCAAGTTCTGTGGAGACCCCGCTCTGTGCCTGTGCAGCTAACGAAGGCACAGAAAAGGACTGAGGGGTCAGGTTCATAGTTGAAGTAGCCACTGACACTGGTCTGAAAGTAATTCGGGGCACTTCCGTTCACAGCAAACAAAGCTTCTTTTAGGAAGGAAAAAAAAAGTGACAGGTCCCTCGGGTGGGAATAGGGAAGGAGTTCAGATGCTTAGGAAGTATATAAGGGTCACCCCTATGATGATCGAAGATAGAAATGTCCGTACGCTCCACCGACAAGGAGGCTGAAGAAACAGTCACTACCGTTACTGGTATGACAATGGGAACCGTTATAGCCGCCGCATCAACGGCGGTGAGATGCTTTGGAAAAAAAAAGAGAGAGAGAGAATACATGCCTAGAACGCACAAGGCAGAATCGGGGGGAAGCGGGACAATGGGCCCCCGTCTGGAGACTCTAACCATCTCTCCAACACCCACATCATAGACGCGACAATAATGTCAAGCCGTGCTAGCTTAGCGCCGGAAGTGCGCGATCAGGTGTCGATGTCGGAGGCTTCTGAGAAGAACAGGGGGAGTTAAGTGGAGGGCCGGGCCGGTCGTACTGAAGCGATTTCTACGTTTTAGGCCCCAGGGGGACGGTGGTGATACTAACCATGAGGAGACAGAAGGATCAGAGTCCAGCAACCAGGGCAATTCGATCGTCCCATGCGGCACCTGCTATTCTGGGTAGTCCTGAGGGCGCCGTCTCATCTACAAGTGCAGGGGGCCGGGCCAGAGGACATGCTGCCACACTCGCAGCCGCCGGGCATCGCCGGACCTTGGGAACATTGTGTGGTAGATGGTGAAAATGGTTTAGCCAGGTCCCGACAGTCTGGTAACCTGGCTTGGCAAAGAAGCAGTGCGTGTCGACCAGTGTGATTGGAGAGCACAGCCGCATCAGGGCTCGATGGAGAGATTATTCTGGAGGAACAGGCAATTGTCATCTGCAGGATCAATAGACTCCCACATCCTGCAAGCCCTTGATGCCCTTGGTATCCGTACAGGGGCGAATAAGGGATGTAGGTACAGAATTAGCCCGTACCAACATTGTCCCTCGAGCTTCTTGTGCCTGAGAACCGCTGCTGCGGTGCCCGATGAGGTAAATAAAGGTTTAAAATCGTTCTACCGTTGTATTATGCAGATAGTTGGGTGCACAACGCTCATGCAACGAGACGGAAGTGGCCATTATTCTCATTGTTCGTCGTGGTCGTCGTTGAACAAGCAACATCAAAAATAATCGAACCTCAAGCGCCCGGTCCTGCCGCTAAGGAGTGGAGCCGGTGAGGCTACGCTGCAATCATGGTGCATTCCGTGCGTGTATATACCGGACAGGGCAGTGGCAATCACCCCTGCCGTGCTATTTTCCCCCTCTCAACCCCACGAGAGCCACGTTACCCTGCGATAATTATTCTTGTTGCTTCGATCAGTGCAAACGTTGCTGGAGGGCCAGAGTCGTCGCGATTCGTTCGACCTGGCTACGCAGTCTATCCACCTCGTTGATCACCTCGACCAGACCAACACGCCCGGCGGGAACGGGTTCAGACCCGCGCGCTTCGGGGCCGTGGCCCGCAGCGATCCGTTCTTTACCAGAGACCAATGACGGCGCATTGGCCGCAGCGGGGTGGAGCGGGGCATGAAGTGTGGAGATTCTAGTCTGGCTGGCCGAGTAAGACCGAGTGTTCACCCGCGAAGTCGACATCGGAGGGGACTGGCTGTGGTGACGAGTGCGGTATCGTCGACTAGCTTCGTACGCCAGGATGATGACCACAAAAGGAAAATGGGTGATCTTCAGCAGGACGATGCGCACCCGGCGCAAGCTCCCCGCAGACAAGAAAAGTCGTAAAGGGCGCAGAAAGAAGAGAGGAATGAGGTTCTATGGCACAATGCTAACATTAGCGAACGAGGACTCGGTTGAGAATACTTGCGCGACGGAACACAGGACTTACCAACGGTGGTAGGAAATATGTTAGACGCCGGGAATTGCTGCTCTCCAACACGTAGATCGATAATCTGAAAGGAGAGGGTTAGGAACCGATCGTAGGCCAATAAACACGCCAGGTTCAACGACACAGGACAATGAGCCTCAGGATAAACAACAAAAAACATACTGGAAGAGGTACTCCTCACGAGCATGTGCCATGACCTGCAAAGAGCGTTAGCGTCCCGGGGTTGTGACGTGGATATGGTAGCATAGGAGATACTGACCCCCTCCATGCTCATGGTCATCAAACTGACCAGTGAAGAGATCAGTAGCATGTTTGTCATACTGATAAAGACGAGCCTGACATAGATACTACATCAGTATTTCATGCCCAACAAAAAAAAGGATGTTGTTCGCAACAGCGCCCAGCTCTTGACCTAACCACTTCGAGAAGAAGCCTTGCCGAAGTCCCATGATCCCGTGTACACAATAATGCCCCACGATGTCGAACGTGCAACACACCCGACAGAAGCCATGGTGGCCAGACTGTCCAGCACTCCAACGTGACTGTAGACGTATGCGAGTGCGATTTGACACCTGTAGAACGATGGAAGTCGAACTTACATTAGGCCATAGCCGAAGATCGGGGAAATCTAAAAATTAGCCAAGTCAATCATCTCGTCGCGACAGCCAACCATTTCCACAGCCACCCCGGAAGTTTCAATTATGCCTGCACTACAGGCGCTCGGGCACGCGAACTTACATCGTGTGCGATATCCTAACAGCCAATCGATTCAGCCACTTTGTATGAAGAACTCAACAAACAGGGAACAATAGAAGACGCACGAATCCAAGATAACTCGATCTGCCGCAGCGGTCAGTTTTCTCGTTGCCAACAGCGGTCAATATTCAGCGTCTTGACCGCCTTACCCGAAGAAAACCTTCACCAGAATCCAAGACATTTCCCTCAAACTCAGTCGGTCTCGAGCCAGCATCGTGAACGTCGTCAAGAAACCTGCAACAAAATCGGTCAGTGATTGACCTCCAAGAAGGCGAAGCACCATACCCAGGTATAAAACGATCACCACAGGCATGAATTTGAGGAAGGCTTTTGTCTGATGTCGTCACCTAGTGTCAGCTGTTCCTTCATCCACACACCTTCAGCCTCTGAGCTGCATCAAAATCATACCATTTCTTTGAGAACGGGCATCTAGGTCATGAAGTGTTAGCTTTCTCCCCTTGCAGAAGGTCAAAGGGTGCAGAATTGAGACGCTCGACGTACAAGGATACCAAAGTAACCATTCAAGCTCACGAGGGAACAAATTCTGGACAGATCTGTGGTCAGTCGCTGGTCACTGAGCCAGGCTGAAAGTTTTGAGAGCCACGGCGGCGCTCACCTTGGCACAAGAAACAGGGCTTCTAGCGATAGGATGTCAAAGGAGATGTCCGTGATTGAGTCACTCTGCTTCACTAGGCCCACCGTCCCTGTACACAGGATATCAGCAAGTATTCTGACGGCTGACAGCGTCAGGGGAGCCACATCTCTCTCGCGGCTGAAAAGCAACTCGCGCGAGGCTGACTTCCAACACAAGTGCGATTACTTACGCGTAATGACGAATGCAAGGCCAGTCCCGATGATGCCCATGTTCCAGATCCTCCAGGAATCCATCTGGTAAAACGCCATCCCTGCATCGGTGATGCCACTCAACTCATCATAGGCGAAGGCTGCAATCCAGATATACATCAAGGCTTCGAGTAAACTGATCTCATCAGGATCCCGCTCGACCATGACTGCGTAATAAAGGCCTAAGAATGAGATAAAGAACACTGCCTCGAAAGCCTTCCGATACACCGGAACCCTCAGTCGAGAATAAGGGTCTGTGGTCCTGATACAATATGAATTCCGTCAGTAATGCCTTGCTATCTGAGACTTATCATTACCAACCGTCGGTTAAAAATTTTCGGTTCCTTTTTTGAATAAACACTAAGGGTATCCCAGAAGATGATCTCTCCGTTCCATATGTCATCGATGATTCTTTGTACCACATTTTGACTGAGAAACTTTTTCGCATGTGCTATCGTTGCAATTTCCATCGCATTCAGTCCAGCAAACAATGAAAACTGCTCGGCCATGCAAGTCTCGTCAGGAGTGCTGGTGCTACCTTGTGTCTCATGCACCCCGCGGCATTCTCTTTTGCTAGATACGCCCACGAAACGATTGACGGAGGAGGATCGAGTTAGCAATGGAGTTCCCTCGTCGACTGGCCCGGGATCATCGTATCCCATAGACCTTGCAAACCCAGCACGGCCTCTCTCTGCTTCAAACACCGGCAGAGGTGACGAATTTCTCCTCGGGGAAGGAAGTTCCCGTAATAAGAAGTTTATTATCTCACGGTGAGAGAGATAAGTCAAGAACTGCCATGCGATATACTCGCATGCGTACCCGCGACTCTCATTAAGACCCCAGTCATCTTCGGCGACGTTGGAGAATTTGTATTTGCATATCCTGTATTAATGGAATTAGGGCTTTCTTTCCATCTTGTGACGCCTCGATACATACATTAGAGCACAGATGATTTTTGGGTTATGCACATTTTCTGACAAAGACGTTATCAGCGGCCTCAGCGGATATCCGGCCGCAGATGTTCTCATTTGGTCAAATGTATACGGCACAAGTGGAATAGTATGAATAAGATAGCTAATGGTTCATAGCTGTTAGCCGCCATAGTAAGTCAGACAAAGCTGTGCGGAAGTTACTTTGAGATTTTCTGGGCCATATCCATAAGCGGCTCATTGTCATCAATGACAGGCACTTCCGCTTCGAGGTCCTCATTTCCTGCCAGGAAGCTGGACGACATCGAGACAGACAAGCCACCAGCGACCATTTTTCTGTGTAAATGTGATTTAAGCGTGTGTTGTATGCGCATGCGCCAACCAGAGCTGAAAATGTCTCTTCAACTGGAAGGAGTGAATGGAATAAATTGGTGATTTATACGCTAAAGAAGTCCCTTGGCCCCTCAAGCCTGCTTTGTGAGGCTAGTAGACGTATGTATCTACGCGGATCAGTCTTGTTTACCTTGCAGAGTCGACATAGTTTGGCTGGATTCCTTTCCGCAGAACGATAGTATCCACAGTGGCGGTATCAAGGAGATTCCAATGGATCAAAAAGACAACTCATCTCAATCCCAGGAGCAGTTCGCAAGAGATAACAACACGACTACCTTCTATCAACCATGGTAACAAAACGAGAACAAACCTCCTGAGACACGAGAAGTCGGAGGTGCGGAAAGCACACTAGGCGTTTCACCGCCCGCGCAGGGACTCTGCTTACATAATAATACATTTGTGACGTGCGCGGCTCCACCATCATCAGCTGACATCCAACCTGGAGCCTCTTGTTGTCTCGCTCTCTCGACGATCGACTGAGTGTGGTCTCGCTTCTTGCAGTAGATGAACTGTCATTCTGCGGGGCCGAAAAACATAAACGGCGAATTGCGACGCTAGTCGATGGCATCTTTGTACACATCAGCGTCCCTGCTCGGGTAAAAGCATATTGGCACAATGGGACAAGGTTACTCCCTCACAACCCTGTCCGCAGGGTCAGCTGGGATCGATGTTCCAGAACTCTCCGATCTTGTCTATGAGAAGTCCTTGGGCTCCGCGAGGTTCATGAAGAGTATCCGGGCCAGACAGCAAAATGGCTTGGTCTTTATAAAAGTGATCATGAAACCTTACCCTAGCATGAAGTTGGATCCCTATATCAAAGCTATCATTCGTCCGTCTGCCCGTCCATTCATGCAACTACAGTATTCTAATATTCAAGATTAGGCGAGCGTAAATTGTTGGCGGATGTGCCAAATGCGCTAGGGTACCAGCGGGTCCTAGAGACGAGTACTTGCGGTTACTTGGGGCGCCAGTACATCCATAGCTCTCTCTATGACCGGATGAGGTACGAAGTTTATAGGTTCTATCTTCTTTTTCCGGCTCCTATGTTCTAACATAGAATAGCACACGTCCGTTTTTAGAGGATATTGAAAAGAAATGGATAGCATTTCAGCTTCTCTGTGCGTTGCGTGATTGTCATGCGCAAGATGTCTTCCATGGTGATATCAAGACTGAGAATGTCTTGGTCACTTCATGGAACTGGCTCTATCTTTCAGACTTCTCATCGTCGTTCAAGCCTACATTCCTTCCTGAGGATAATCCTGCAGATTTCTCCTTCTACTTCGACACTTCGGGGCGTCGAACATGTTACCTCGCCCCGGAGAGATTCCTTGTTACCGGTGAGGATCCTGGGAGCAGACGTGTGAACTGGGCCATGGACATATTCAGTACCGGCTGCGTCATTGCTGAACTTTTCCTCGAAGCTCCAATTTTTACCCTCAGTCAGATGTATAAATATCGGAAGGGAGAGTATAGTCCCGAACATAATCATCTGGTAAAGATCGAGGATACCGATATTAGGGAGCTGATATTGCACATGATCCAGATTGATCCTGAATCGAGGTACTCCGCAGAAGAGTATCTGAACTTCTGGAGGCATAAAGCTTTCCCGGAATACTTCTACAGCTTCCTTCACCAATACATGTCCTTAATGACGGACGCTTCATCGGGTCGAGGACATGTCGATGCTGACACGGGAAATATGAATGAAGCCGATGAAAGGATCGAGCGAATATATCTGGACTTCGACAAGATATCCTACTTCCTAGGTTCCACCTCGAAAAGCACGAGAGACGGCTCGAAGCTCACCACTCCTCGGCTCACGAGTCATAGCCTTCCCGTTCAGGTCGATCTCCCTAACTACCAACCTCAGCCTTCGAGTTCGCAGCCACATTCAGATGACGGGTCTCTGATTTTTCTGAGCCTTGTGGTATCCAATCTGCGGAACACGGTCAAGGCATCCGCACGAGTCAAGGCTTGTGATATCTTTCTAGCCTTCGCAGAAAGAGTCACAGACGAAACTAAACTGGATCGGATATTGCCCTATATCATGGTCCTCCTCAATGATAAGTCGGACATAGTAAAAGTCTCTGCGATACGCACACTGGCACAGCTCTTATCTATGGTACAAATCGTGTCGCCTGTTAATGCTTATCTCTTCCCTGAGTATATCTTCCCCAGGCTGCAGCCATTTATCCCCAGTTCCAGTTCAAATCCCAATCCAACTGTGCGTGCGGCATATGCATCGTGCATCGCATCGCTGGCCCAGTCATCTCTCAGGTTCTTGGACATGATCCAGGCATTACGTTCCGACGCACGGCTCCCCTCCTTGATACCATCTGGCTCTGAAGCTGGCTGGACCGAAGATGTTACTTATCACAATCTCTACGACGTCTCAAGAGTTGATCTCCTAGACTACTTTGAAGTGCACACCAAAGCTCTCTTAACGGACACCGATGTCTCTGTCCGACGGGCGTTCCTTGGTTCTGTCTCCAGCCTTTGTGTCTTCTTCGGGAATTTGAAGACCAACGAGGTCATCCTCAGCCACCTAAACACATATCTGAACGACAAAGATTGGATCTTGAAATGCGCCTTTTTCGAAGCGGTTGTGGGTGTCGCATCATACGTTGGCAGCACAAGTTTAGAGGAGTATATCCTGCCTCTGATGGTGCAGTCTATGACAGACACGGAAGAATTCGTTGTGGACAGAGTTCTTCGCTCCCTTGCAGCCATGGCGGAACTTGGACTCTTTCAGAGGTCAACTACATGGGATCTTCTTCAAATTGCGGTCCGTTTCTTCGTCCATCCTAGTATCTGGATTCGCGAAGCAGCAGTGCACTTCGTCATGGCTTTATCAAAATTTCTGTCGCTGGCAGACAAATACTGCATCATGACTCCTTTGATCCGACCATATCTTAAAACGAACGTGTCAGAAATCTCAGAGGTTGAACTACTTGACACCTTAAAACCGCCATTGCCCAAGAGTATCTACGACATGGCATTGATCTGGGCAACGAAGGCCGAGAAGGGCATATTCTGGAAAACAGGAAATCGGGATGGGGCGTTCAGTTTAACCGGCGCTGATGGGCAGGTTCCTAGGGCTCAGAAAGGCTCTCGGTCTTCGTTGAGCGGGCACCCCAAGAACGAAGAGGATGAACAATGGCTGTCACGCCTAAGAAGTTTGGGGATGACACAGGATAATGAACACAAGTTGCTAGCTCTCAAGGAATATATCTGGAGGGTCTCCATGAGGCGTACAAAGGATGCAGAAACTAGAGCTCCGTCGTTTCTCGGCAACATCATTCCCTTGACCCAACACGAAGTCACGCCGCAAACGGTATTCTTCGACAAGAACCAGAATATCAAACAGCGTCGCGCCTCTTCATCAAAGTCTGAAACTGTGAATAACGGCGAACAGAAGTCACACACAATCGCGGATGCCCTCCTAGATGCTTCAACGACAATTGAAAGTGGCCTAGCTGCTCGTCGAAAGCATATGCGTTCGAGGAGTCAGCGACAGAGGGAAAATGGGATCAATACCTCAATCTCACGTCAGAATACTTTGGAAGCTCTCAGAGCTGATTCTCAAGCTGGCTCCCCGATATCGTCATCTCCAGGGGCTGTTCCGGAGTCCCAGACTTCGTCCGCTCCCAGTTCTGATATGGAACGGAAGACTCTGAATAGTAAGGAAGCAGCGGGTAAGGCTGCCGAGCCGAGAAGTCCACCAACGCCAGCAGACGTGGAGAATCTGAGTATGCGGAGCTTAAAGACAGACGTTCGGCGAAAACCAAGCGCTATAAATCTGCTCAATCGCAAAGATAACTCGAAGGCATACGCAGAAACAAGTACGACATCGGAGAATGCTTTCGGCAAGGTCGATGTGCCATCCCAGAAACAGGAAGCACCCCAGTCTGTGTTATCGATGGCACGAGAAACAAACGTTCCAGATGCTGCCCCTCAGAAGTACCGAGCCAACCATTCGTACGGCGGTAATGATCCTATGGTTCTACGACTTCTGGATTCTGTCTTTGCAGAGAACTACCCTACCGATCTATTTGATCTTGGTCCATTCGTTAAGGAGGTCGATTCGCGTCGGCCGATCAAGAAGGTCACAGGCCAGGATCTTGATAAACCGTGGAAACCAGAAGGGAATTTGGTTGCAATGTTTGGAGAGCACGCTGGACCTGTCAACAGGATAGCGGTAGCACCGGACCATGCCTTCTTTGTCACTGCTTCTGACGACAGTACCGTGAAAGTATGGGATACGACCCGACTTGAAAAAAATCTGACACCAAGGTCTCGTCAAACTCACCGCCATGCCCCTGGAGCGAAGGTTAAATGCGTGGCCTTTGTGGAAAACACGTATACTTTCGTCAGTGGTGCCACTGACGGCAGCATCCATGCTGTCAAGATCGACTATCACAATGCTAATGAGACTGTAAGGTACGGCAAGCCACAGCTTGTTCGAGAATACCAGCTGCCTACAGCGGCTGATGGCACCGTTGAATATGCTACGTGGATGGAACACTTCCGCTCTGACGCTCAATCCACCCTTCTAATCGCCACAAACACTTGCCGCATTCTGGCGTTGGACATGAAGACCATGTTACCCATGTATTCTCTTCAGAATCCGATCCACCATGGCACTCCTACAACATTCTGTTGCGATAGGAAGCATACCTGGCTAGTCGCGGGTACAACGCACGGAATTCTCGACCTTTGGGACCTACGTTTTCGAGTGCGGCTGAAGGCCTGGGGTCTGCCGGGAGGAACGGCTATTCAGAGGTTGCAAGTACATCCGACCAAGGGCCGCAGTCGTTGGGTCTGTGTGGCAGGGGGAAGCAGACATGGCTGCGAGATTACGGTATGGGATGTCGAGAAGGTGCAGTGCCGCGAAGTCTACCGAGCTGCCTCTCCGACTCTCGGTGGCACCAACGCCGCGCCTCCCAACGGCAACCAACAGAGTCCGCGCAATGCCAATGTTCACAATTTCATCAACACGAGCTGGAAAGACTATGAGGCTTGGCGTGTTGACGAGGATCGGCCTGAGGGTATGCTCAGTCGATTTGCCAGTGCAGCTCCCTCAGCGGCTGGAATCGAACCGAATCCTGCTCCCGGTCTTGGAGGTCCAGGGTCCTCTCCAACCCATGCAGGTCCGACTGGCATTGATCGCAATGCGATCAGTGCTCTTGCAGTTGGGTTCGACGTGCCGGATGATGGGAAGGAGAGCACAAAATGTGGCTTCATCATTTCGGCTGGCTCTGACCGGAAAATTCGCTTCTGGGACCTTGCGCGAACCGAGCTGTCCAAGGTCGTCAGTGGACTAGATACAACGTCAGATGGCATAACGGCCGGAAAGCCTCGCTACGAGGCTGTGCAAGCCAATCCACATCTCGTCGTGACCACAGAGTACCTTCCGAACGTCTCGCCAACGAATGCACAAGGTGGCACAACCGGTGCTAAAGGTAGCAAGAAGAGCAGTGGACGGCCGCCGCGAAGCACCGTAATCAGCCTCCAGCAACAACAGCTGCTGAAAAGCCATCTTGATTCTATCCTTGATGTGGCTGTTTTAAGAGTCCCATACGGGATGACCGTCAGCGTTGATCGCGCTGGAATGGTTTATGTATTTCAGTAACCCTAGAGCTTATTGGGAATTCCTAGACTGGAGTCTGATTCATGAGGTTATTTCTTGGCTTGCTTTTTTTTTTTTTTTTTTTTATTCTGAAATCACGCTTATGTCATTGGTGCTATGATGGCAAATCAGATACCCCTCAGTGTGATATGTATAACAATCCATTGGATAGACTAGAGTCTGGATACAATGATTGACGTATATTCCTTTGCAACAGCTGATTCGCACCTTGTTTAAAACTAGCGGTCTATCATATAATTATACTCCTTCTACTGGATACAGCTCAAAAATAACAAATAGATAGCCAGAGCATTCAAAGAATCCTACAATTCGTCAACATGGATCAAAATCATTAGTTTTCTCAGAGCAAGAAAAGTGCGCTGCCGATAGTGAATATTCCATAGTACCTATCACATCCCCGCAGTTGCGGTGTAGAATCTAGATATAGATCACCGCGGATCGATCCAGGAACAGAAAAAGCAGAATTGGCCTTGCATCTCTACTACAAACAAGATACAAGCAATATACTTTCGATCAATATCGTACATAGTCTGTGTAAAATACATCGCGCACATACCTACATGTGTCTTGCATTTCTTGAATGCCGCATAGGCCTAAACCTCGACTATCTAGTATCGACCCTTATCATAGCATGTCTTGCTTTCTATGCAATGTAATGTAATGCAATGCGGGAGTATTAATAGTCGGAGTGGGTCATATGCATGTAATCATAATCGCATATTCTACACCGCTAGAAGATCTGTCTACTTTATTAATTACTTTGTGGCTCGTAGATGTATATACTTATGCCTGATGTCGATCGATAGTACATTTTCAGCTAGTCGCATGACATGCGAAATGGCATGCAGGAACGTGTCGCGCTTTCCAGATGCGCGTAATTTATTTTCAAGATTTTGTATTATCATGGTCTAGTTTTGTGGTAATTAGATTCGGGAGTAATTATCTAAAATGATGTCGTGTATGGATGACGATGGGGTCATCTTTGTATAGTGATTATATATAAAAGTGAAAGACGAAAGCTCGTGCTGCTGTTATCGGAGGGAAATATTGCATTGGCTAATGTTAAGAGCCTAGAATCCACAACTGGCTTACAATTACTAATACTTCCCAAAACAAAATACTAGAACAAATATGAAAAATGTTACAGTAGTTATAAGCGTGGCGTCGATATAGACTGCCAGGTCCCACGACGCAAGTTACTGTGATCTGATATGGAAGAGATAATGCTTTAGATATTACATGTATCATATGTAATTCCATTATAGTGAGAAGTAAGAATTGTTATGTCAGTCACAGCCATGTATTCATATTCTGTCTTTACATCTTTGAAAAATGACGGCATATAAAATTCGATCTAAGCCATAGGAAGTTTGAACTAGAAAAAAAAAATCTTACCAGATAATAGTAATCTGATATCACTTAGTTAGTTCTCGTTCGGCTTATTAACAATCCTGCGATTTATATGCGGATCGAACCTAGATACCGTAAATGCCGATGGGGTTGCTGCTGAAAGGACGGTCTTCTGCTATAAGTTTCAACAAATGAGCTCGATAGAGAAGGTATAATTTAAATAATTTCCGTCTCTCTATTCTTATCTCCTTAGGGAATTTCTGCAATCTCCATCCGCGTGTCCAATGTGATAGGGTGTTTCGTGTAGTTTTAGGAGTCCATTCAAGGCAGTATGATTGGCGGCGTATATTTCGCTGGGGCGGTAGATTTTCGGCCGAGCCACGAATCTAATGGGCCCGAAGTGAAGAACGAACCACATCTAAAATGAAATGGGCAATGATCCCGTTCATGATGGAATCCATTCATCATGATTCATCTAGCTGTAGTCCCTCTAGTAGAAACATCTAGATCTCGTCTTGTGCAAACAAGCGCACTAGTAGTGACAAGTAGAAAAAGGATTCTGGTTTGCGATTTCGTTAATTCCTAGATGACTCCCCGCTGCAAGGGATATGATTATACCCCGGAAGTCAAGGGATGAAAAGCAAAGGCCTTGTGCGGGAAGAGTGGGCTTCCTGGATCTTGACTGCGGAGTGAGTACCTTACTGCCAAATGTCAGCGACAGACACTCTCACGTCCAAGTCCCACAAAAACAAAAACCTCCTACCCACAGTTCGCGGACGGCTGGATCAAAGCTCAGCTCCGCCGTTCTCATCTATATCCGTCAGGAGCGGTGAACTTTGAAGTAACTGGGCTGCAGAAAAGGGCTCGAACAGGGAAGGGCAAACTATTTGAGGAGTCAAAATTTGTAAAGAAGACCCGAAGGACGTACACAATGAAAGGCCCAGAGGGGGCGGATCTCCGGGTACGCTGGACCGAGAGTTCCGCTCTTTAACTCACTGCATCCGCATTCCCGTGGTACAGTCCGTAATCATGGGCAGCAGACCATATGTCATATCGATGGTGAATTAGACATCGTCCAGGTAGACGTCTTCTGTCTTTACATTTTTCTTCGCCGTGATAGAATCTATCGGCAGAGACACGAGGAAAGAGACTGCGAGATCGACAGGCGCACAATTGCGTGCTCCCAAAAAGATCTGGAGTGAAAACTTTAATCGCAGCTAAACCAGAGTGATTTAGCAAAGTTGACGGGACCGCGCCAACTGCAGTCGCGTCATGGTTGAAGCGCACCTGACAGTGGAGGAACATCGTAATAAAAAGCAGGACTGGAATCTGCAGATCAAATGCATAGATGCCAAGCACAGTTGGAAAGTGTAAGGGCGTAAAAAGGCATAGAAAGTACTGTGCCCTCAATAGCATCTCGTGCATCAGTGGAGTCCGTGCTTGCTAGATACTGTGCAAGTGCGCTGGAAATTTGCATAATAAATCAGGTACCTCCTTTGATGATACCTTGTATAGAATCTCCCGACTATCGAAGGGATTGGGTCCGAATCCATGGGTAGAGAGTCAGCCCTGTGCGCATATACTATACTACTGCGCATGTGCACCATTCGAATCGTGACGCCGTTTGCACCGTTTAGCTATCGTCTCCTGAATCACTAGTGCTGAGTAGGGTCTTCATTAGGTCATAGATTGCGATCTTATAAACCAAAAAGAGTCTGTCAATTATTATCACTGGTATGCCAGCAATTTTCCGAAGAGAGTTATCACAGTGACCTACGGAGTCTTCCCCGCTTCCGGTCTCAAGAGACTATTATTAAACTGTGATTTCAGGTATCTCAAGACGCCATGTTTATTCACTCTTCTTCTGGAGCAAAGGTAAGCGGGTGCAAACCTTGGTCGACCGGTACCTAGTCTGTCAGGGGTATGAAGTTAGATCTGTGGTACGTGCCCTCGGCGAACCAAGAGGAGCCAATGGGCGAATTTCACCTTCTCACCTTCAGTCATGAACTCAGCAGTCTGGCGGGCAGAGGCCGGGAGTGGAAGACAGTGCAAGAACCGGTTCCAAGATCTAACTCCAAAATGGGCGGAGCAATTTTGAATAGCGTTGTGGGTCTGAAGAGCCAAAGGGATGAAACGGGCAACGCCCGTTCTGGAGATCGGCTGTGCAGCTGCGAGCAGTCCAAATTTGCGTCTACCCTATGTGATGTCCTGCAAGTCGAAGCATGGGGTTCTGTGACATAGCGGAGAGAGATATGCAGGCCAAGGGCTGGCGCGAAACTCCTATCTGCTGTGACTTTTGATACATCAAAAACTGGAGGAGTGCGATTGCTGCATATCTCTTGCCCTTCTCACGCCCAGAGGGTAGGGGACGGGGTCGGTTTCGAGCACGACCGTCTGGCGGGCCAAGCAACTCAAACGCCTCACGGCGCGCTCGGAGAGACAGCTGGAGATAGCCGGCTAGCCACATATGGGCACCAACATGGAGTGTCCGCAGCAGTAGCCTCTTCCCCTTGCAGTGTATTTCTCTGCTCCCATACGAGTAAACTCCACGAAAGGATATTATCCGTGGCGAATCTCAATCGAGAAATGCATAAAGTCATTATTTTAGCGGTGTTTCTATCGATGGTGATGGGTTTGCTCCCCTTATCCGTCAGACACGACCCATGTCTCAATAAGTCCTGCGATAATTATAAGTGATATCCTGCATGTTCTCATGGCCGATCGTCAGGCATTCAACACTACCGGTCGCAAACAGGGACATAAAACGACTCACCGGGTTTCTGGCGGATGCTCAGGACGTATCGATCCATCCTACAGTGGGCCGCGCGTAACTTATGCTGCCACAGGAGAGGCTGGATAGAAACATGGCAGTGTACTTCGTAGGCAAGCATGGCTGTAACTGCTGCACTTCCATCGTTCATACAGGTCTCCGCTCACAATTTCGCTTAACTCATTTCCACCTTGTCAATTCCATCGAACCCGCGTTGTGGCACTCTGTTAGCGTTGTAGAAGCGTATAAATAATACGCGGACTCGCATGGACCTCAGCATCACTGTGTACTGTGTGTAATCATCGGAATCCGTTGGATCTGGTAACTTAGAGTCAGGAGATAATTATTCCTTCACTGGCAGACGTATCTGTAGTCTTCCATCGAGATAGTTAGCAAGCACTACTGCAAGTCTGAGAAGCACGAACGGTGGGTGAACCCCTGACCCGTTCGACGGAAAATGGAGCAGCGGTGGGAGATTCAACTCCAACCACTGCAGAGCTCACCTTCTACCAAACCCTTTTTTGGCCAGTACAGCCCCTGCATGATTATTCTTGGCTCTGTTATCATTGATCATGGCCTCGTTTCGTATTCTTCCGGGTCTCGTGGAGAAAGCGCCTCGCGTGGGACACTGGAACGGCCGGCGCTCTGACCGGTCCCACGCACAGGCACTTTAGGGCCACCGCTGGTCGCGCTCTAACGGATAGATTATGCTCTGGAATCCCTGGAAGCGGGAGCTTGTCCGTGGCCATCTTTGCTGTTCCTGACTAACTCGACCGCTAGGAGAGACCGCGCGATCAGGAGGAGAGCTGGTTTGGTGTGGTGGAAGCCCTGCTGCTGCTGCTCGCCGATCGATGCTGGACCCGTGATAATCTCCCCAAGCTCCCACCTCGACCGTTCCAGCCTGCCTCTTCTCTTTTCTCTGCCTTTCCCTCATCACCGGTCGTCTTGGTGAGAAGAGGTCCGCTCTGTGTCCTTCAGTCTGCTTGGGGGTTGAACATCGACCTGGAGATGTTCATCGCTCCCATCAAGTAGGCAGTGAACTTCGTATCACCGCTGTTGCTTACGCCACCGCTCCCTTGAACCCCTTTTTCCGAATTACGCCGTTTTGCAGGCTCGAGAAGTGTTGCACTTTGATCTTAATTTCTATTGCTTTATTCCTATGGATTTCTGACCTCTCATTCTACATCCCGTACCTCCTACGCACCTACGGGATCTTTAAATCCAAATCGTTGTGTTTCAGGGAGATTATAACTACTCTAGTTGATCCCGGCAATCACTTCCGAACAAAACTATTTAGATAATCTCTTGAGACCCAATTTCTCACCATGGCTCCCTCATTAAGAGATCATCCTTCCTTTGTTCGCCCGTCGACGCGCGACCGGCCCTCAACCAGGGATCAGGGAGACAATTCTCTGGTTATCCCGAGTCGCACATCATCGCTGCATTCTCGCATCACCCAGCCGATTCCTTCAACTCTGAACATCAAACCGGCCCAGAGGACACCCAAGACCCTCACCCATGCTTACATGGTTTGCGGTGTTGGCCGGGAGCCGTCCCAATGGGTCAAAGCTCCCGCGCCAGCTCAAGGTAAGATTCAGCACATGAAAGGTGCCGTGGGCCAATTCTGGCTCCCGGAAATCCTGGGAAGCAGCCCTAGATTGGAGCAGGACAACGAGATCGCCAGAGCTCTACACTCTGCAATGCGGGTAAGTACCAGATAGCTCTTGTTTTTAGGAACCGGCATCCTGGAACAAAACAAGATGAGTATAACTGACAAATATCAAAGGCATGCTTTCCTCATGATGTTGAAATCTGCACTGGAAAGACCCAGCCGCACTGTGTGCACCACGCATTTGTCTTGCAACAGGATTCTTCTCACACACTATACGGTATTGCGCTTCGAGTGTGGTCCCGGGCTGATGAGAAACGCGCGGAGACCATCCGCGAACTGCGTAAGAAGACAGAGCCGGATTTCTACGACAACCCCGAGGAGACCTACTGGATCCCGTACTGCCTGAGTTTTCTCTCCCGCTATCCTCTGTATAACTTGCTGGGAGATTACCTTCGTGGCATGTGGATCCACTGGAACAAGGCTACCAACCTCTTCCATGCAGAGGAAGTCTCCCGCATCCTGAGTTTCCCTGCTCCTCGACTGAATGACCTTGTGCGGATTGACATGAAGGACTACGCTCTGTGCTACCAGTTCCCATCCTCACCTACAGGTTTCCAGAACTTTGCCATGTGGCCGCTGTTCACCTGTCTGTCGATTCCTAACATAGTGGGTGTAATCGAAGCGGCAGTGTCGCCAACACGCCGTATCATTTTCGTCAGTCACTACCCCGCGATGCTCACCGTTGCCGCTGAAACGATCCGATTCTGCGTTAGAGTGTACGAATGGAGCGGTCTCTATGTCCCGGTTGTCCACGCCCGCCACGCGAAGGACCTTGTCCAGGAGCCTGGTCCATACATCCTTGGTGTCACCTCGGAATGCCGCTCACTCTTTACTGCCCCTTCGGATGCACTTGTTGTGGATCTGGACCGAAATTTCGTGTTGACTTCTAGCCCTCCGAACATCCTCACTCCTGGCCAGAGAACCAAGATGATTAACCGGCTCACCCAGGCTTTGAACGGCGATGTTCAACCCACTGGTGTCCCTCAGCACCTCCGATCTGCATACGGCGGCGGCAAGCTGATCCCGGCAGGTCAGATCATCGTTATGAGGGGTGAAGTTGAGAGTATCCAGGACCCTGAGTGGTGGAACCAGGATTCGGTGATGAGCGTCATGGACCATGTCTGCGAGAAGTTGGTGAGTGAATCTCTCCCTTACATGGAATAATGCAATGTATCTAACTTGGCTTACAGGGCCGCAATACCGGCATGAAGGCTCTATTCGGAGGCTCAGTCAAGAAGCCACTCATGACGAAGGTCTCCATGAGACATCTTAATGAAATCGTTAGAGAGCGCAACCAATACTCCAGAGATGCCATGGAGGCTTGGCAGGACTTCATTAACCTCAAAGGAAGAATGGACACTGAATTGGCCAAGGTTACCAAGCGAAACAACTTCCTCGTGGAAGAATTGGAAACCTGGAAGCAGCAGGTTGGTTCTTCGAGCCTGGTGATATGTCTATGGCTGCCGCTAACGTTTGTCTGCAGTTCCTCAAATTCCAGGCTTTCGCTGAGCAGCTCACAAAGGAGACCTCCGAGCTTAAGGTCAAGATTGAGGGCCATAAGCGCGAAAACCGCCGTCTTACGACTCTCATTGACCAGCAGAAGGACGACGCCGCTCGCCTCACCCTTCGTCTCTCTGGTACTGAGAAACAGCGAGATGACGCTCTCGAGGCCCTTGTTTTGCAACAGGAGATCGCCGAGGAGCTTGAGCGTGAGAGGAAGCGCAACCAGAAGGAACTCTCCGCTTTGCAGCACACTAACAATGCCCTGGCTCGCCAGCGTGATGAGGCTGTTCGCGTCGTTGTGCATCTACGCAGTCTCATCAGCGGCCAGACCCATCACATGGAACACCTGATTCGCTCGATTGGCAGCGCGCCAGAGCTTGCTGAGTACGTCGAACGTGGCTACGAGGATTTGCCAGAGCAAACAGAGGAGATGCAGTCGCAGTCACAATCTCAGTCCAGAAGGGGAAGTAGAGAAATTCTCTCTCGGAAAGCGAGTGCCTCCCGCCTGAGCACCTACCGCCGTTCGATGACATCTCGCCGTTCGAGCCGCATTGGAAGTGATGGAAACTCTGAAGTGGACAGCAGCCTGCTTAACCTGGATAAGGACATCAACCGTCTCTCGCGTCTCAGCATGTCAGATGTCGCGGACCGCTATTTGAGGGACAAGACCGATGCCATCGCGGATATCATCCGTAACATCAGCGAACAGTGTGCTGCTGCTGTCGAAGGATTGCATCTTGCACAGGGTGCCGAGGAGATGGATGACCCCGACGAGGTCGAGAAGCAGGGCCAGGATGGAAGCACTGTTGCTCCTTCGGATGACGGCCGTGACCAGTCTATCCGGGATGGAAGCGAGATGGGTGAGGGTGAGAGCAGTTTCTTGAACGCGGAGAGCAGAAACAGCATTCCACCCACTCCAGATCTGGTGCACAACCGTTCCAGTACCTCGATGTCGATGGTGAGCAGCTCCACGATTCCGGAGCGATCTAGTCAGCAGTATGGACCTGGAGAGATCCCGACTAAGATCGTGGAAGACGATGACGAGCATGCTCACGAGACCGACGGTATGGATGACCGGACCGAGACTGGAACGGTGTCCAAGCAGCCTAGTCAGGACCTCATGCGGCCTAGTACGACTCGCATCGTCGCATAGGTCGTATAATCTATTGACCAAGGGAAAACGACCACGCTTCGCCTTCGATGATATGCATGACATCTGCTCTTGCACAAAATAAGAACAGGTCAACCGAAACATTAAGTCCAACGGCGCTGTCTTTGGGGTTTTTTTTTCGTTATTCTTTTTCTATATTCCCCCTTATTCTAATATGTCGATTTTTGCTTCCCTCGTCGGGAAGAATCGATTTTTTGTTATCGTCTTTTTTTGGTGGCCCGATTGGATTTGTTTCGGTCCAGTTTTGAACATTTTGTGCGAGGAACCTTTCCCACCTGTGACTTGTCTATTTTAAGGCGCTCTTCGCCTCTCCGTATCGGTCTGGCATGTACCATACGAGAGAGTGAGATGCACAATGTAACAATGTCGCCGGGCCGACACTGCACCTCAGGCCAGGCCTCCTCCTTTTTGTTTCTTTGCTATCCTACCTCGCCTCGCCCATGTGTATATTTCCTTTGTATTTTCCGTTGCCCCCCTTGCTTTTTTTTCGAGTACCCCCCTCCAGCTCCTTTGCGATTGATTCGGGGGTTGGCGCTGTAGTAGTTCCTATTGAATGGATCCACATGTAGTCCTCTTTCTCATTCACCATACATTTTCCATACCTCTCTTAATCTATCCGGCGGTCGTCGGGAGTATAATGTATTGTAATCTGGATCAATGCTGCGCGAGAAAAGTTGTTTGGGGAAAAAGCTGTCGTTGATCACCTCTTAAACTCGTTTAAATTATCCAGTAAGATAGAAAATTCGCATATACTGCTTTAAGCTTTCACCAAGGATCCATCTATGAAAGTTAAAGCGCAAAAATGCGTTCTAGACTACAACACCCAAATTGACGTCAGCCAATGAAACAACTCCAAAATCCTCATCACCATCACCGTCAGACTCCCACACTGAGTAATAGAGTACGGAGAATACTCCAATCCTTAAACTATCATTCAATAATCTTGATATTCTCCCCTACAATCTGCTTCTGATCCCACTTAAAGTCCCCACCCATCCAGAACTCATGACCGTCTTCAATCCAGAAATGAAGCTCGCCGCATGGACGCCAGTCATCCCAGGAGTCCATCTTGATCCCGAATCCGGAGTCAAGTCTGCCCTCGGCGCTTTTATGGTACTGGGGTGAGATTTTGATCTTGATGCTGCCGTATAGTTTGATTTTGTTGATCCAGACGTCCATCTGGAGTGAAGATGGGTGTTACGAAGAATGATATGGTGGTTGGGAGGGGAGGAGGGAATGGGCTGTTTCTACTTACGTCCATGCCGCCGTAACTCCAGGAGAAGATGGCCATCCTATCTCTCCAATCTTGGGTGCTGGGGTCGTCTGGAGAATCGTTGGCTGGACCTTCTAATATCGTTCTCTGTTAGGTGGGGTCTCCGGAATAGATGGTGTGGAGAGGTATCTCCTTGCCGTCTCTTTTGGCTGCGGCCGTTGCAGAGGTAGGAGTGATGGTGATGATAGCTGGACAGACAATCAGTTATTAGTACACATTTCTCTTAATGTTCATTTAGAAAGAGCACATTCAGAAGATGATATCATTCTCTTGTGTTGTCCTCATGAAGCTTGTCACGGCTCCATCGGATCATTAAATCAGTATTCCATTGTAGAATAATCATGCAGGATTGGTAACAGGCTGAACTAGATATATGGCACATCTACGTACCGCCGTTACCTTCAGTGTCCCTGCCGGCGATATCGACTGCCGTCGTATTGATATGTCCCGTTCCATGTGCTGCCTTGAGCGAGGGAGTTGGAAAGGCACTGTTCCCGACGCCGCTGGCTATGCCAGGGATAGTAGAATTAGGAGTGAGCGCAGGACTTGGACTTGGCCTCGGAGCTGAAAGACAGAGAGCAGATTGAGACAGCACGAGGATTGACAAGATGAAGTGGAGGTTAGTTGATGCCATGGCGATTTTATTGATGCTTTAATATTGTTGATATGTCTTTAGCTTGTTAAATTCTCTATGTGCGTTTGGGAGAGGATTGATAAAATTGATGAGAGGAATCAAAAACGATCCTGGATCTCTCAAAGGACCAATTTATACCTTGTCTGGTGATGAGACTTGACTAAATTTGGATAGAACATCGGTGTCCATGATTTTGTATAAGTCGTCCATGGGTAATAACGTCACATTGCTGCTAGAAGTATCATAAATCTGGTTGTTCCCGGCTATCTTTTGGTGCTATATTAGGCAAAATGCTATGGATAGGCTGAAGTCCAGATGAGTGAAGTATGGTTCCCTTCAAATCCATGGTAATCTGAGCGCCACCGGGAAGTAAAATTGTGGTCCCATGTATCGTCACGGTCCACAATCCATCTTCGAGGGAGCCTAACGTCTGGTAAAGCCAAAGGAATCACCTGGTATATAGTCGCAGTACGACTGAGAAACTGGCCAATTTTATCCTCAAGTAGCTGAAAAAGGAGTGAGTTATGTGATTTTTTTTTTGAGGCATGGTTTATCTGATATTCCATGACATAATGCCGGATGATAATATCATTATGTGTCGCGAGCAAATTGCAAATTCTGCGACGATTTATTGAGATAGGTATTGTGAAATGCAGGTCCGTATCCGGCTATGCCAACTTGCCTGGGACCACAGGATGCCCTGCACTTAAGCCACCACATACTGCCCATGCCTGTCCATTTACATAGCTACTCTCGTCGCTGGCTAGGAACAGGGCTACACGGGCCACCTCATCTGCCACAGCTCCCCGTTGCAGCGGGTTCAGCTGGCCGATCTTGCGCTCGGTTCCCCGTGTTCGGGCAGCGTCATACATCGCCTTAGTCATTCCCGTTTCGATGACTCCGGGGCAGATGGCGTTGATGCGGACGCCAGTCCCACTGAGCTGGTACGCACATGTCTGCGCAATCGAGATAACCGCAGCTTTTGAGGCAGAATAGTCCGTGGAGCCCGCATTGGAACGGAGACCGGCCACTGAAGATGTCAGGAGAATTGAGCCGGATGGATAAGCCTTCGATGGAGAAATGATTTGCATGGCGGGAGCAGCATATTTGGTGGCCAAGAATACACTGAGACGAGTTCAGTAATTGCTTCATGTTTTATGCGTTGCTAGCCAACCCAATGGACATCGAAGGGAAGAAGTTATAGATCAAGGTAGGAATCGCCAGAGACTGAACATACCCTATCGTGTTTGTCTTGAGCGTTCCCATAAACTGGTTTGCAGTGATCTCCGTAAAGATCTTCGGTTGTCCAACGATACCTGCATTGGCGAACATGACGTCCAGTCGGCCGTATTTCTCGATCGCATCGTCGACAACGGCCTTCACCGAAGCCTCATCTCCGGCATCGAACTGGCGTATATGGACGTCAACGCCTGGATACAGAGACTCGATCTCCCTCTTGTGTGTTGCCAAGTGGGAGTCGTCATAGTCGCAAATGTAAATGGCTTTTGCACCATTACCGGCGAACTGGTGCGCACTCGCACGACCGATACCAATTGGTGAGTTGGCCCCTAAGAGACGGGAGTCAGGTCACATTTTTGGTCAAAGGATCTTCAGGTCTGCTATTATCCCATATGGAGGCGGAGAATGGGGCCTTACCTGTCACAATGACGACCTTGTTCTTCAGCCTTCTGAGATCTAGTAAGCGGGTATGTCCTGAGGTATCTCTGCATCTATTAACAGGGTACCAACGGTCCAACTGAGTCACCGGCCACGTGGCGGATTCGGGGAATATCCTCAAATGTTCCTGCATCAGGGATTCCCTCCACCAGCTGCTGGCTCAGTGCCTGCAGACGTTTCTTAGCTGCGGCAGTCATGCTGGGAATAGCCACAACAAAATCAAGCCAGCAGTAAACAATACAGCGAAACACAAGGAAAGGATGTGGGTATCAATTTAAAAATATATACTATTGCAGTAATGTCAGTGATGACAAGAGATACAGACAGAACCAAAGCTGCCCGCCTGAATGATCATGGAACTCAAACATCTCCAGTATTCTCCCCATAATCCCCGTCTTTTTACTCCCGCTGGATTGCGGAGAACCGAGGCTGATCGACAACGCTTATGTCAGCCACACGTGACCGTCACGTCACGAACAGCCAGCGCATCAACGCATCAACATCTCTTGTCACATTCCATGCCTTGTTGCCGTCTTTCTTTTTTTGACCTTTCTTTTCGTCGTCTCCCCCTTTCTTAGTTTGCTAGGGACATTCTGGTCATTGCCGTCCTTTTAGCTCGCCAAGCCAACCATTCCAAGTAAAGCAAGGACGACACCAAACGCGGCCAGACCCTCACCGCTCGTGCTATCTCCAATAGAGTGGTCAAGCCTCGAATTATCTCCCTCCACTCAGTTCTGGTCTGGCCTCCCTCGTCAACCCTTCTCCGTCCCAAGCAGCCTTCCATGAAGCCCAACGCTCAGCTATCAGCCTACACCGTGCACCTCCAAGGGAGATATGGCGGAGTTGGATACTCACGCGCAGCGCCGCTCCTCGTCGCAGGCCTCGTCGTCATCCCGCAGGAGCCAAAAGGCTAAGACCATCCGTTCCAAACCGAATAAACGACATTCAGCGTCCTCCAACGCTACCACGACCGATCTGACTTCATTCCCCTCACTCTCGCCTGATAGTTCTCCTGAGGGGTTCCGCGGCGAGCCCGCTCTCAACCGGTCCTTGAGCAACGCATTGCTCGCAGAGGATGGCGGGGATGGTGCATACGATGTTCATCGAGGCCGCAAAGCAACGTTGGCACGCCTGACCACGTCCCTGCCACAAGTGTCCGGTCGAGCAGCGTTATTTGAGGACTCCGTGACAGCACCGGACATTCCGGGAGCCTTACATTTGGCCGATGACGCGCACATTGAGCGACTCATCGCGCGAACGGGAGCTGTTAAACTAGTGAGACAGTTTGCGCGAGATCTGGCACTCCGCGATGCGGAGATTTCCAAGCTACGGCAACGCGCCGATACCAGGGAACGTGAACTGAAACGGATGCTTAGAGAAGTTTCAGTGTCTCACCAGGACATCGAACGTCGCTTGTATGCGCTAGAAAACCCTGTTGAGGAGCGCAGGCAGGAGCCCAATGATGATGGGAAGGGCAATACTTCTTCTGGCATTGACGGGCTTATGAACCAGGCGATGCTGGACGGTGTTGGTGATTATACTGAGACTAACGGACGCGCTGATAGCGATGTCCAGGCGACAATTAAGGTTCAGCGGAACGATACCGACGCTAAGTCAGGTACCTCGAGCATTGAGTCGGTGAACAACAGATTTGGATCGGTCCGCGGGTGGCAGGACTACATCTTTGGCAGCTCGACAGTGAGTCGGAAAACAAGCAGAGCAAGCAGTGTGATGAGTGATGTCGACGAAGTCGAGGAAAACTCGGATAAGCCACGGATCTCAAGCCGTTCTTCTGCTCGTCGAAAAGTGCTCGATGAGCATCTATTTCAACCTCCAGAAAGCCGGACAGGAACAACATCGGCAGCTAGCGGCGGAAAGCTCCTGTCAGGGCTCAACAACGGCGACGATGCTAGTATCCACTCGCGGAAATCCTCGAGATCATTGACCTCTTGGACAGTGAAGCTCTTTGCTGGCAACTCTCAGACCAGCAAGGACGGCAACAGTGCGGATGTAACTGGGACGCGAAACTCGTCGGAAAGTCGAAACAAAAGTAAAACAACACCATCTACATTCTCTGCAGGCTCTAAGGGAACACTTTCAGCGGTTGCCTCCTTGAAACGGATCAACAGCACTTCGGGTATGCCGAAAAACGGGAACAATTCGGGTTCTTCAGGGGGTACAGTTAGAGTGAACCCTTCAACAGGACGAAGACAGGCGGCGGGGAGTGTCTCTCAGGCCACGAACCCGGAGGATCCCTCCAGGAATGCCACCAACCTTGGTCCTGTGGAGATGGAAGCTATTCTGCCGATAGAGTCTCGACCTCCAACTCTCAACTATACCTACAACAATTATCAAGCGGGGGACCTGCTTACGGACAGGTTTGGATTCATCTATGACCAACGGAGGAAAAAGAGACAGAGAGAAGCCGCTATTGCAAGGAAGACATCTAACCGAGTGAGCATGACGGAAACCATCAGTAGTTTCAGGAGCGATCGATCAGATGGCAACGATGATGACGATGATGACTCGCAGGGGCTTTTGGAGATGGCAAGCAGAGCTCAACCGTCGCCGGCGACGGTGGAGGATCCTGAGGAGACCTCTAGCACTAAGAGATGGCAGGACTATCTGCGGGTTGCGACAAGGCCGACGGAGCTACTTTCTCATACTCCGTCTGCTGGACCTATTGTCTCGCTCACCACCCCCGGTGAGACCAAACAGGGTAGCCCTTCCGTGGCCGTTGATAAAGGTGGTGCTGTCGCGGTCAACTCGAATGCTCAGCTGTCTGCAACCACGTCAGTCATCGTGGCTGATAGTCCAGAATTCGCAGGACGGTCTATTAGCGACACGCTCGCTGTGACAGCTCGAGTGACGGTCAACGAACCGGAGCCGGTGAAATTACTTCTAGAGCAACTCACCGATCTCCACGATTCCTTGCAGCGCGAACGTACCGCAAAGTGGAATGAATTCCTCCGCAAAGTCCGCGCGGAACGCAGGAGGGAAGGGGAAGCAGCAGCGGCTGGCGCTTCTGATCGCGGCAGTATGTCATTGCATATGCCTGAAGCGGTACTGGCAGATGGTGAACTGGTGGGAATCTCAGGGTTGGGCAACAAAGGCAAGGTTGGCCGGGCGAAGTGGCGCGAATTCAGGTCGTTGATCCTTGGTGGAATCCCCGTTGCACTTCGCGCTAAAGTGTGGTCGGAGTGTAGCGGCGCATCCGCCATGCGCATTCCTGGCTACTACGAGGAACTCGTGAAGGGCGTGGGCTGCGAAGATCCCGATCCGTCTGTAGTTATTCAGATTGAGATGGATATCCATCGGACTCTGACCGATAACGTCTTCTTCCGCAAGGGCCCGGGGGTTGCAAAGCTGAAGGAAGTCCTTCTGGCATACTCACGTCGCAATCCAGAAGTCGGGTATTGTCAAGGCATGAACTTGATCGCCGCATCTCTGCTTTTAATTATGCCTACGGCTGAAGATGCCTTTTGGATCCTAGCTTCGATGATCGAGAATATATTGCCGCAGCACTACTACGATCATGGGTTACTCGCATCACGAGCGGATCAGCAAGTCCTGCGGCAGTACATTGCGGAGGTCCTACCCAGATTGTCTGCACACCTTGATGACCTGGGCGTCGAGCTTGAAGCTCTCACTTTCCAATGGTTCCTCTCCATCTTCACAGACTGCCTTTCAGCAGAAGCCCTCTACCGCGTCTGGGATGTTGTGCTTTGCCTGAACGTCACCAGTACCGTCAACAGTGCAGCTACCGGCAGTAATCGTGACGGCACGTCTACCAGTGCCAAGACTCCTCTCACTGCGGAGGAAGAAGCAGTGGCCGGTAGCGGTGGTGGCAGTACATTCCTTTTCCAAGTCGCGCTTGCATTGCTCAAGCTCAACGAGCATCAACTCCTGACGACATGCTCAACTCCTGCGGCACTTTACACGTATATCAACCACCAGATGACCAATCATGCTATCAGCATCGACGGACTTATCCAAGCTAGTGAGGCATTGCGGAATGTAGTCCACCGGGAGGACGTGGTCGCGAGAAGAGCCATCGCTCTGCGAGATATGCAGGACGGAGGTCGTCAGCAGGAAGACCAGGGTGACGAGAGCGCTGCAGCGGCGAAGTGAAAGGTAATAATCACCTATGCTGCAACGCAGTTCTCTTTTTACTTGATCTTTTTTTTTCCTTGTAAAAGGTATCATCAGGCACGTGGGTCTCATAGTGGGAAAGGACATGAGGTTTGGCGGATGGATTCGGTTGGAACATTTTCATTTTTTGGCGGGACCCTTGAAGAAAAACCAAGCATCATCGAGATACCCACTCCTTTTATACCACATAGATTTCCTCTTTTTTGTTTTTTCCTTCGGTCGTCCCTTTTCCTTTGCAACAACCGGAAGCGATATCACGCAATGCATAGCATACTTGTTAAATATCAATCTAAAGTCAAAACATATCGGGATTTTCCCACACTAATCAAGGATAAGAACATAGTCGAATAGTCCAATGAGAGCACTCTTTCTAGGAAGTGGTCAATATAGAGCCAGATTATGTTAACCGAAAGCGGTGAGCAGGTGTAAATTCTGATATATGTAGAACTAACAAATAATATTAATCTAGGCCGAGAAATAAGCAACATTTCCCCAATCTATAGTCCAATAGCTCAATTGAGGTCAATCAAAGTTTTGGCGTGTTAAGGTCGCATCGCCCTAAATATTGGTCACTACCGTAGTTTCGATACTAGAGCCCTTCCAGATGCTCGCGGGCCTTCTCGCTATCAATACACTGAGGGGTATGATCACGACTAACTGATAGATGAAACTACGGCACAGTATGATGGCCAGGCAGACATAGGGTCATAGGATCATGGACAATATACATGTTAGATATACTTGCCAAAGGATGGTATATATGTATATACCACCAGGTACATAATACAAGGAAAGATATATACCAAAAGTGTATCTATACAACGGACTAAGTAAGCGCGATGACTATGCCCAGAGAGGCCCAGGAAGCGCTAGTGAATAGGGCTGTTAGGTAGGTGCTGGCTTTAACTGCGCGTAGCGTAGTTAATTAAGGTCTTTTTAGCTGGCTGGTCAGCTAGATCAGGGCATACGCCAGGGCTAGCCAGTCCCAGAGTCGTGACAGCATCCCCGTTCCGTCACTCGGTCTCTGTAATCTTCTCTGAGGATTCGAAAGGTTTTCTAGCTCTTCTAAGTTTTTTCTAGTTAGATGGACTATGCTCTGATTATTCCTAGGCACGCTGCGAGTGTTATGGAAGTAAGCAACCGGCTTTCCTAAGGAGGTTGTGCCTCGAGGATTTGTATGCTAGAAATTTGCGCTTCCCAACTCAAGTGGAAAGATCTGGGGTGAATAAAAGATAGGGTGTGTCGATACAAACCAGATGATCATTGTGTTACGATCAGCCATCATGTGCTGTAGGCGGAATATGGCCTCCGACTAACGGATACTGTGATCTTTATTAACTCTCAGTAATGTCAAAGCTTGTCACTCCACTCATTTTCCGGGACTTGAATTCGAGGAATTTAGACTGATCGTTGCCAAATCTCGTTAATTTCATTCGTCTCGTCAGGAGAGAGATCTCGATGGCCGCCAATCGAATCAGATGGTAAATCAACTTCTTCAACGTTTGAGACTTCACCGTTTGAATCTTCGGATGACTTGTCAAAGACGGGAAAAGGAAGGTCCGCCTCATCTCTATCCGTATCATTGTCTCCTGATTGTTGGATGCTGATGCTATAGTCGTCTATCTCACTTTTCTCTTTCTCCAGCAACGATAGCAGAGCGATACTCCCAAGATGAGTAGCAGTATGATCTCAGATAATCTTGTCCCGAATATTGCCCGTCTCTGGTGGAGCCAGAGTTGAACTGTCAGGAGAGTCCTTTTCCGACAATTTATTGTATCAGATGCCGAGAACAGGCACAAAGGACAGTCGGATGGAAGTCTCAAAAGTGGCCGTGCTTTAGCTAGTCAAAATTTCAAACAACTCAGCTGCCAGGGGAGCATTCTTCTGTGTGACAACTTTCAGCTGAGATTCAGAAAGAGTTCCCGCGTGTTCAGGGAAATCTTCCTTGGTTGTCGATTGTGCAGCCCTTCACTTTTATCCTCTCGTATTTTCTCCTCTCTCTTATCCTGATGGATTATCGAATAGATGGCTTCGGAGATTGACTGTTTTGGGCTGGTACTTGCAGTATTGCCCCCCTTCATTGAGGGGGGGAAGACAATACAGTAAAGGACTCGAGACCATTACTGAGGCCATCCTGAACACTCGTCGCGATAAAAGACTTCGGAAATTTTATAAGGGGAACTTCCGGTCAGAGCTCTTCATTCTCCATCGCCAAATCCGTGGAATCATCAACTCTTTATCGCGTCTCTCGGATGAGCGTAAGGCGGATCTTGAAGCGTTCGAGGGCGGGGTCAATGATTGGCGCCGAGAATCAGATATTGCCACAGCTCTGCAGGAATATTTTGGCGCCGAGTATAAATATCACGCTTTTCTAGTTGTGATGGATAAGATTGTTCAGCTTCTGTCCCAGCTGGTGAAGGAGAGCACAGTTCAAATCTCGAAAGGGGACACTCCGGCAAAAGTCATCCTTACTAGCCAGGAAATTAGCCATGGCTGGCCAAGAAATGGAACAAAGAGCATATAACCTTCTTCCATCAATCTCTTGGCACCCTTGCCTTAACTAGGCCCTACTTGTCCGCTCTTTTCGATGCCAATCAGCTCGGGACTGATCGACCCAACATGAACCAATTTCATCCTTGCCCCAGCGTTGTTTCGTTGCGTATACTCCTAATTGAAACCCACACTATGAAGACCATCGAATCATTTCGGACCCCTAATGAGCTGACAGATGGGGTTGAGGTGAATGCTCACACGGACTGGACCACTGCCAATCGTGTTAGTGGCTTACAGGGAAACCATTCAAGCATGCCTTGACACCCCGCAGAGGACTCTGCCAGCTCGGATGTGACTTTGGTCAGCTGGGTAAAGGTACGATACGAAGCATGATTAACTCGAGTGCAATGCACTGCAGAAGAGCAGCAATCATTGGATGAAACAAGGCGCTCCTGGCTTGTGCTAATCTCCAATCTGGATAATCGGCTTGGTCACCAACATTCGCAATGCAACGCAATTAATTATATTAAATATATATTTGTCACAACCCGGGCATGGCTAGTCTGCGGAGTGAGCTGATCCTAACCGTTCAGCTGGAAAGACCTTAATTAACTACGCTACGTGTAATTAAAGCCAGCAATGTACTATATAGCCTAGCAGCTCTATTCTCTAGGGGTCTTCCTGGGCGCGCCTCCTCTGGGCATAGTCATGACAGATAAAAAGTCCTACATCTCGCTTTCTCTACATCGGGCAGCTGCTGATAATTTCTCTTCTATACAAGCATAGCCACACAAACCCAACCATGCATGCAAGCACAAGACCAGCAAACGACAACGAACAAAAAGGTAAAAAATAAAATGGTCCCCGAGACCGAAAAGTCAGCGTGACCCCGCGAGGATTGGTTCCTCGGGGACCATTTCGCATCTTTAGTATTTACTCTAATTTTAGCCTTGCCTTTCGGGGAAGCCGAGAGCTACTCCGTGAGATAATGACAGGGTTCTTCCCTGTCCTTGGTGCAGTAGGCTGAGAGCTAGTGGTAGTGAAGAGATACCAGAGACGTAGTCGCTGTTGAATTGATACTTCCATACCCCTCTACAAAAACACAGGTGTGAAAATAAGATGAGTGCACGCACTCTCCCGAGTACGATGATGATCAACTTTCTTTCTTATTATTAAGTTCGGTTGAGGAGGTAGTGTAATCTCTGATGGTTGCCGAACATTAGGTAACAGCAATAACTATCAGCACAGATCAAGGGCCAGAAATTCTCCTAATACTAGATAACACTACTAACGAGACATTAGACTAGGCTCGGAGAGATATGTCTTTCGGACCCATCCAACACGGGGACTTTTTCTTTTCTAGTTACACCTTGCTACGTACCCAGTTGGTTATTCCCCACGGTCCCCGATTCCCAACGGCTAACCATATATTATTAAACTTTCTTTCCTCTAGGCTTAAGCCTTGCGTTCCCTGCTGATCATCGGACTCGGTTTCCCCCCTTCTCCTCTGACTCTTTGAGTCCTGGATCTGCAGTGCACTGGTCGGTTGATGCGCCGTGGGGTAGGTATCCAGTGGAAAGTCGATGGGGACTACCTTGACCGTTGAAGACACTACTTTAGTATGATGCGGAGCTTTGGCTGTCGCTTGTTTATTCCAAGAATACTCTAAAATATTACCGTTGCTCTCATTCGATCTCTGTGAAGTGTTCTGGGTCTGGTCAAGTCCCCGGTCGTGTGCTGCCTATCTGTGTCGTGGCATGTCACCATACGTTGGGTCCTGGATTGAATTTTGTTTCCCGTCGGGGGCCTTTTTTTTGAGTCTTTCCTTTCCTCCATCGTTCCCTCTGACCTGAGATGGAACTTCGTATTCATATTGATGCGTCTCTCTGATAGAGTGGTTGTCTATCTCATCAGCATACTGTCTGAAGCGGTATGATTGCCGTCTGTCTGTCTGTCCGTCTATCCGTCTACTTCGATGACTTTCGCTCCTACACCGCAAGTTGCCGTCAATCTGACGGATGTCTCTGGACCTCTCCCGTGATTGTGGCAACTGATTACAAGGTTCTCATAATCCTGACGGAAAAGTTATGGCGAACCCCATGGTTTCTACAGCGTGATTGTGTACGGCCTACTATCCTCATGACCGACAACAGACTACATGATGCTTCAAGCATAGAGCTCCAAGGCAGCAGTCAATGACCAAGTTCGAATTCTGATCCATTCCAAAGGAATAACCAACTCCAGAAAATGCAATTCGATTGTGAAGAACGGCTACAGAGTCCCGTTTAGGCATATCAGGTATATCTTCGCGCCTCCTACAGGATCCTCGCAGTCTCTGGCTGTCCATGAACCCAGACCACAGACCTAGTCCTCTATCCATCACAGCTGGCCGCCTATGAAGTTCAGAAACGAGTCCCTCAGTTAGGCTTGTCCCCTTTCGGTGGATATTCCTTGCCATCACGTCTCGACATTGGCCGTGCAACCGCAGCGATCCTGCTCAGGGACCTGGTCCATTACCGTGGGAATGTGCAGGCCGCAGCCGAACCAGGTTTCCTTGTCTGGGTCCGTTAGCGGCCCGACATTGGATGACGATTAAACAAGTCCAGTGGAATCTGCAAGTCCTAGTGGCCATCGGTTGGGAAACAAAGTTTCGACACAAATCCAAGGAACGACACTGGCCAAGCCTTATCCTCCTGGCACAGGAGAGCCTGTTGCTATTCTGGGAGAAGGCGGATAGAAATACTTATGGCAGGTTTGCACATGGCGATGTGAAGCAACGCGAAGGAAGACAGTTGTGTCCACGCCTCGACATGGACTGGCAGTGATGATAGGGTGTTCAGAAGATAGGAAAGCCTCGAAGCCTTAAAGATACACGGGATTCTTCGCCGAAATTGGTTTTTCTACTTTGGGCTCGGGTCGTCTTGAAGCCGCGCGGAAAGCCCTGCCGAGACTCGGCTGAACTTTCCTGCAGTCTCCTCACGGTCCATCGATCCACGGGTCGGACAAAACAGCTCTATGGATGTTGATAACAGGCCGCTCTTCGATCGTCTTCACTAGCATGCACGAGGTAAACTAACATGCGGGCGCGTCCTGCAACCAGAATTGACTCCCATCCAGGAACGCAGTGAAATCGAGCTCATGCTGCTCGGCCGCTGGCCGCAAGCCGATCTCCAGCACGTCTCTCGCGACAATCTTGATCTGGCGCATGATGGTCTGTGAGATGGCCCAGGTCCGGCTCAGAGATTTGAAAACTCCGATCGTCAGGGTCAACCGGTCGCGGCGAGGATCAGGCATGTGGCCCGCCTTAACTGAGTATCCAGCCAGCTGGACGATGGAGCTAAGCACCAAGGCACAGATGAAGAACGGGGTGTGCTTGATGACAGGCAACCGAGTGGCAGCCAGGTTCGAGATCTCACTGGCGGACTTAATTGCTTTCATGGCGTGCGTGTGGTGCGTGAAGGTCGGCACCAAGACTGTTCCGGAATGGCCACAGATCACCGAGGCGGCCACTGCAGGCGATGAAAGCAGATCAGAACGGGGGAAGTGCAGGTAGATGGAAGCGCCATTGATGACCATGCGTGCCTGGAACATCATCTCATCCACGCTGCCATCAGGGCGCATGAGTTCAGTCTTGGACTCAGGCAGATTATGGTACCAACTGGCAATTCTCGCATCAATAGCCTCTACCTGGTCCTGCTGGCCCTCCGTTAGGTCCTGAGTGGCTACGACACGTCCCAGGACCCGGACGGCCTCGATTCGATAGGAAAACGAGGAGAAGTCAATCTCGTCGTCAGCGAACACGCGATCGTCAAACTGCGCGATAGTCGGCGGAGAAGGAGCGCACAGCCCGTCCCGGTAGATCTGCTCTTCACACGGCAGGGGAACCTCCAGCGGTACCATACTCATCGTGAAGCTTTGCCGCACACCCAGAGCCGTAAGCATTCCCTCGATGAAGAAGAGTTCCCACCATGTCCGCCGCACGCACTCCTCCCGGACAGAATCGCCCCCGCTCATGGTCTCCGCAAAGTCCTTACGGTTTAATCCCAGCTGGAAGGCTAGGTCAACGGCCTTAGCCAGACATTCACCTGCTTCCCGTCGCTCGTTCCGAGAATGCAAAACGACTGCCAACAGGAGCAGGGCCTGCACCTTTTCGACTGTATCCTCCTGTTCCACGACATTAGAGACGACTGTGGGCCGGTAGATCTCACTGGACACCGCCGGGGTGTAGTGAGCTCCGATGAACTTGAGGACATATTCGAGGTAGGGAGGCGGGGAGAAGCGGTATAGCAGACGCAGCGGGGGCAGGACTGGGTGGGCTGGGTGGAAGTATGTGTAATAGAGATCGATAAGATACCCGTCCCCGCCGAGAGAAGAGGAGGATTCCGGGGTTAGAGGAGGGTTGATGGCCACCGGGGGGTGCATCGTCGGTTGAGGGACCATATGGAAGTTATTTCCGGGACTATCGGATTCCGATGAAGGCAGTGTGGCGGTCGAGGGGTACGCGTAGGTTGTCTGGAAGCCATAATCATGTGGGATATCCATGACTTGACTCTCAAAGACGGCATCCGCCACTGAGTGCTCAGGTGAAGAGGGGTTCGCACGGCGTTTCTTGGATGGTCCTTTGTACCCACGACGAGACGGGGTATACTGACACTCGGTCCCCGAGGTCGCACAGCGACCACAGATAGGCGTCTTCCCGTCGCACTTGAGATGCTTCTGTCGACAACTGAGGCAGGCCAGGAGAGACGGCCCCGATGGTTTCGGGGCGCCGTTGGGCCTGATGGAGAGAGATGCTGGATCACCCATCATGATTTAATTTCTCTCCCTCAACTGTCGACGTAGATGATGATGAGGAGAAGGAAAGGAAAAGGAGTATTTGTCTGCTTAGGTGATGGCCTGAGGTACATCCACTAGAACCGCCAAAGACCGGCTATGAATAGCGATGAAGGTGAGTGGAACTGGAAAGTGAGGAGAAGTAAGGTTTTTGGTTCAACCTTCAACGGTCATGGATAATACTTAATCATGGTCCGGCCAAGGAGTGGTCAAACGTTCTGGAAACGATAGATCATCTGAAGTGCGTGCCTCACACGGACGGGAAAGGGGAGTCTGCTTGGGGCGCAATCCCGCTCCAATGAAGTTTTCGGCACCGGGTCTTTAGAGTCCTAACGGCCAAAGTAAGAGTAGAAGTAATCATCGAATCATGCCATCTGAAGGCACAAAGTATCCGGGACTTGACGGCTTCGAGTTTAGTCTCCCCAGAACTGGTCCGATCGATTTTCGTCAACCAGCAAATAACCGGCCGATAGAGACGAGAGGCGGGGCGCCTCGTGGTTTTGGGTGATGGTGGCTGTGCGTTTAGTTAGTTGACCAAAGCATTGCTCGACTTGGCTGAGACTAGTACGTAGAAGATAGGCACGGAAGACGACCGCGCGGACGACTCGAACTCCAGCTGTCAACTTCGTATAGCTGAGCCATAGCTAGCATACGTACATATATACTCGTCGCACACGTACCATCATAATACGAGAGCTACCTCCACGCTCGACGCAAAGCTGCTGAGCAGCAGCCAGTCATTGCATTCCATCCGGCCACCTTGCACGAATACATCCAACCACATCAAAATCCAATCACTGCCTCATCGTCGTCGTCATCGTCATCGTCAACGAAACTATCGACCTCTTGAGCCTCCACAGCGTGCGCATACATACTGCTTACTCCATCTACTCATTTAATCCCGTGCTTGCGTTTCGCACCAACATCACCATCTCCTCAAACAAGACCTCTCCCACGCCCTTACAAGAGACATCAACAACCAATAGCCGCAGTGCTAACTTCCATCACGTCCCAACTTACGCTCCATCAATCGATTCCAATCCCTCCCTCCCTCTCACATACCTTCACGGCAACAACCACCATGATCTCAGACGACGAACTCTACCGTCTGGCCATCTTCCTCGGCTCGGCCGCCATGCTCCTCGTCGTGCTCTACCATTTCCTCGAAGTCAATGCGCGGAATAAAGAGGCTATAGAGCAAGCTGAGAAGGGATCCGTACCGCCGACGTCCGCTACGTCGTCGATCACGGGCACGAAGAAGGATACGGTTACGGTAGTGGGAAGTCAGGGTGCAGCGGGGAGTGTTATAGGGTGAGATCATCTGATAATGAGAGGAAGGAAGGAAGGGGGACATGTTGGAAGGCGGATATAAGGGTCCTGGAAGATGGCTCTGTTCTGTTCTGTTCCTCTGCTGGGTTGGCTTTCATGTGGAAATGTCATAATATTGATGTGATTCTGAGACAGGATCTACATAGATTGAAGGGTGTACGATACTTGATGGGAGGAAACAATGGCATCCACTGAGGATCATAATTATTAGCTGTGCTTGGGGCTCTATGGTCTCGAAACTACGATATGAGGACAGGACGATTCGTTCCATGGAAGCCAACGAAGCTCATGTGCTCCATTCGGCCCCATTCCAATAAGCTATGTTCTGCTGAGAATACACTATCTAACGTATATGAAATTGACAAAGCAACGGTCCGTAGACCGATCCATCCCGGACGCTAGGTGCTTGCTGCAAATGCGTGATCGGGTTCCGGGGCCTGTCTACCGTAACTGGATCAAAGAAACACCTCGCTGTAGCAGTAAAAGAGATAGGAAAAAAAAATAGCCAGAAATCATGTTCCACGAAGTAAGACAACGCTCCCACAGTGAGTCTTGCAAAAGAATCCCAAGGAGGATAAAATCTCCGGCCGAGTAACAAAGATGAACGCCGACTGCTAACCCTGGGTATGATGTTAAGAAACAGAAAGACGACGAACACGCCGTCTGCCAGGAGGCTTCAACTGAATGTGATCTTCGTCATCGCTAACCGCCCAGAGTCGGTGCGGATTAGCCAGCTCGCAACCTACAGGCTCCAGTGCGATTCCTAGGTGTACAATGCGTTGTTCCACAGCTCTAAACGCTTCGCGCGCCTTCTCCTGTAAAGAGGTATTACCGCGAACACGGTTGAACGCTCGAATCGGTGTGTAGCCGGTTGGAAAGACAATCGCGCCCATCTCTCTCTTCTTCTGGGTGTTCGAAGCTTCGGGTGTCATAGAAAAGCCGTGCGGACCATGCAGAAAATCCTTTACAGGAACTAGACAGATAAAATAATTACCAGACATTGTTTAACTTCAGACCTCAATAATGACAGAGTGCTGTGAGTTTCCGGTTTTCTCACCAGTTAGCCCCACCGACGGCCCATCGCCCAGCTGCCACGCCAAGGACGCCACATGGACTTGCTTGAGATGTTGATAGAGATCTTCATTGTTCATGAACGGGGTCTTTCCGGCAGGACACTTCGACCACGCGCAGATCAGGGTGCCCGGGGCATGTACTTTGTGGAGGTGGCGCTCAAAAGTTCTGAGGTCATGGAGGTCAGCCTCGCAACTCTCCCACTCGCAGTGGTAGATGTTGTAGCGTGGTGGTGAGGACTCGACAGGAACTTTAACCTCGACCTTGGCTGCCCTCAGCACAGGCTTCGTTCGTTTTTTGTTCTTTGACCCCGGGGGACGTCCGCGACGTCGAGGAGCGGGAGTGCTCATAGCGTTATCCTCTTTTGAATTGACTGCGGTCGGTAAAGAATCATGGATCGACTGGGAAAAGGATAAATTGGACGGCTTGTGGGGAGGTTGAGAAGTCAAGTTCACTGGTGACGCCGGCTGCCCATCGGAGTTACTAGCATCGCGATCTTCACGTGACGTGGATGTCGCGCCTTTGGAACGAACGCCTAATGGGAAAGTTGGCGGCAAGAGAAGAATACCTTCGGGTTCCACTACCGGCGCGGGAGGTCCACCAGGGTCCGCAAGATCCCAGCGGAAAGTTCCCATGTCTGAAGTGAAATCAACTGCGGCAAATACTTCTTGGAGACCTTGCAAGTGACTGTTGAGGGGCCGCTCTGTGGGGTGACGGCCAGCAGTGATCAAAACATCTCTTGCGATATTCTTCGGGTTGTAGTATTTGCGTCGTAGAGCTTCCATCTTATTGATAGGTTTGACAATGTCTGTCCGGCGGCGGAGAACTTCCCTCTTGGCGCCCTCATCGCCAGCCATTGCAAACCGCGAGAGACTAACTTGAGATGCTGGCTCAGCAGTGCCCTGCTGCGCCGGAGCCGGTGTTTTATGAGGTTGCTGAAATGCTTCAGACTTCTCAAGCTGCTGATGGTTTTGGGCTTTTGCTACTGTGACGTCTGACTGAGGTCCAAATGAGGGATTAGTGGGGTCAAGGCGAGGCTCCTTTCCCGCACGGCGCATATCCTCATCTTCATCATCACTCAGTGCTGAGAGGTCGACGATCTCAGAGAAAAGCTGTTTCCTAGCTTTTTGTTCCTTTGGTCCAGGAAGGGGCCCTGGCGGGGGAGGTGGCGCCGATTTGGATTTCTTTGTATTGATCGGGCGTGTCGTGACTGCTGGAGGCCGCTGGTACGAATCTGCCACTGGGAGTGATGGCTGTGATGGCTGCGGATGTCCTTGATGTGTCTGTACCGAGGGTGCATTCAAATTCCAGACGATCATATGTGCCTGTAGAGAACGGGGTGGAGCATTGTTGACAGGAGGAGGTGGAGGCGGAGGGAGTGGTGTGACTCGCGAATTTGGATCAGGCTTGTGTTGCTGTGTAGCTGGAGCTGGACTGTTCAGATCCGGTACAGACGAAAGAAGAGACCTGGCTAGGATCCCTCGGTTCAGAGTGAAGCCGCGAGATTCTATCCTCTCACACAGCTCGATGTAGCTGGGATTTTTATCTATCATCGAGGACATCTCTTCCACAGAACTAGATTTGCCTTTGTTGGCAGGAATCGAGTCCAAGTACTGCATGAGTGCCTGCGCTACTGCCTGTCGCTTATGCTCGGGCCACATGGTGCCAGTCGTTGACTTCTGAGGGGGTTGCGGAGCATGTTGCTGAGCGGGCTCTTCCACGGGCTCCTTGGAAGGTATTTGAGGCGTTGATAAGGCAGCTGGTTGCAATACTGGTGGAACCTCAGCGGCAGGTGGGTTTGTAGTAGTCGAGTCTGAAGTCTCAGCAGGTCGTGACTGAGATATCTGCTGGGACTGAACTAATTGAGCTCCGAGAGAGGCCGTCACTGGCTGCCCCTTAGATGGCAGAGTGCTAGGCTCCGTCTGCTGGATACTTCCATCAGGTTTCTCTTTGGAATCAGCTGTATCATTTGATTTTGCTTTGTTGTACTGTCTCCTCCGTCGCTGAGCAGGAAATCTCCCGAAGTCGGGTAAGCCGTCAATGTAATGAGACGGTAGGGATCTATTGTCCGATTGAGCTGCATTCGAGTTTGAAGCTACTGGGACTGTAGACGGCGTAGTTGCCCGTTCAATTGTCTGCTGCGGTGTCTCAGGAGCCGTGGCATTATTCGATGTTTGTCCCTGGGAAAAGTCGCATCTGCGTCAGCAGGTTTTCTCGCTGGGAGACAAATGGTCAAAATTACCTTCCTCACATCGTCCCATAGCTTTGCAAACAGCGCGGCATCTCTCGATCTCCATTGTCGCAACTTTTCAATCATCATCTTCATCTCGCTTGCCATGTCACCGTCGGTGTTCTCTTCCGCCCTGTTGATGGAGGTTTTGGCGGTCGAGCGGGTTCCGGCAGGTGCTGACTTTCGTGGCCCCCTCTTTCGCAGTTTCTTCTTACTTGGTTGACTATCTGAAGCAACAGAATGAGGGCCGCTAACAGATGCTTCTGAAATATTGCCGCGTGTATCAGTATTTGATGCGGCTGACGGATCCGCACTAGTATCAGGCTTCTTGGCTTGCTTGTCAGCTGGATCCTGCTGCCTCTTCGCTTCTGCTTCCGCCTGCAATGCTTTCATCTGCTCATACTCTTGACGATATGGGTTATAAACCTGAGTCGGATCGATGTAGCTGGGCATAGTGCTCGACGGAGATTGTTGGTCAGGGAATCGATCACTTGCCCATGTCTCTTCCGCTAATGAAAGGCTTGAATTAGAGGTGTTGGATAGAGTATCCACTGGTATCGATGGATATTTGATTGTATCTTGTGTGTGAGGGTGTGTGGAAGGTGCAGATGCCTGCTGTGAACTTGATAGAATCCTGTTCGGCTGCTGAGCTTGCTTGCCAGTCGTGTCGTATCTCGTACTGTTCAAGATATCGCCACTAGTAGTTGCAGGTGTAGGATCCTTTCTCACATCGTAACTTGTGGAAGTGATTGCAGAGGACGGAGGCTGGTAAGTATTTTCACGCTGGGAAGAACTCAAAGGCCCGGAACCTTCCCTGGAAGTTGTATGCATCGCTTGACTCCATGTATATTGAGACGAGTAAGATGTACTTGTTCTGGGCGCAGAACAGTTGTTGACTTGTGGCTGATTTGGGGTTGAGCTCTTTGGCGCTGGTACATAGAACCTCTGCGAATACGCAGTAGAGCTCTGTGCGACTTGTCCGCTGCAAGAATAAGAGTGAGATGCCGTCCCAGATGGTGGAGCGGCGGTTTCTGACGCGGCAACAAATTGCTGTGAGGATTGAGATCTTCCCGATGCGGCGGATGCTGTTGTAGAAGGATAATTTCGCGCCACCTCAGGCGATTTCAGAGGCTGTCCAGGTCGAGACATGCCTTGACGCACTGTGTCTATATTCTTAGTGGCGCTGGAGCCGTGCGCCTGTCTGTTTCGGAGTTCGGATTCTAATCCAGAAGCATATGCCAGGCTATGTAATGCAGGTGTGTCAAGCGCAGGTTGGGGCTGTCGTAGTGGTGCAGGTGAAGTGGTGTATGGAACTGAGTTAATTGACTGCTTTTCGTTCCCTGACCGTCGCTGCGGCGGATTAGGATTAGAATATGCGTTTTGGTTGCTAGGATATTTCCGGCGATCCCCAAGCGGACGAGCATCCTTCACGGACGCTTCCTGAGTCGTATGTCCCTGCCAGTCATATACGGATGCACTGTAACCCCGCGTAGAACCCTGTAAACCCGAAGGAGTTGCTGCCGGGAGATGCTGAGGTGTGGTATCCTGCTCGCTGACGCCCGAACCATACTGATAAGGAGAGTAACTATGAAAGCCGGGGTAAGACGACATGATGGAGGGTCACTTGGACTATTCAAGATTAGGATGAGAACCGATAGCTATGCAAGGACACCGGTCTGGCCTACTGCGCAACCCGTGCGACAAAGTACTCTGATTGCTAGGAACCAAAGGTGCGATGATCATGGTGCTCCAGAGTATGTGACAGTGACTGTCGATCTTGCCAGTGGGCATTATGAGAATCAGAGATGCACCTCCAAAGTGACCTCCTCATAGTGCATGACGCGCGCGAGTTCGTGTTCCACGTTCGTCGGCTTTATCGAGATACCCGACTGGGACGCGCGTAAGAACGGACCAATCAGAACGGACCCGCCAACCCTAGGCTAAGCGGGACGGTCATGTGACGCACACTCCGCCTGACACACAATTTCGGCTCGACATTTCGAGCTCCGAGCGAAAAGAGTCCTCTGACGACCACGACGACAACGACCCTTCCCAGAGCCCCTTTGCACATCGACAACCAGGCTCTGCAAAGATGACTATCATCGAACGAGGTGCGTCCTTCACTCCTGTCTCAGTCACGATCTCCGTTTTTTACGGTCTACGAACCTCGATGATCTCGAACTCAAATAACCCTCGTTGAAAACTACCAACAATTGCGAAGTTACTGATGGGATTTTGCCGGTTAGGAATCGCCCACTCGCGGCGGAAGTCGCGCAAGGCGCACTTCAGTGCTCCTTCCAGTGAGCGTCGTGTCATCATGAGCGCTCCTCTCAGCAAGGAACTGCGCGAGAAGTACAATGTACGCCATTTCTACCCACGATCGCCTGTCCCACACGGAGTCCTTTGGATCGACAAGACACCCAGAATCGGACCGTGAAGAAGGGGAAAGGAATTCCGATTTGGATATGTGAATCTGACATATGGCAGGTCCGCGCTCTGCCCATCCGCAAGGACGACGAGGTCACCATCGTCCGTGGCTCCAACAAGGGCCGTGAGGGCAAGATCACCAGCGTCTACCGTCTCAAATACGTCGTCCACGTCGAGCGTGTCGTCCGCGAGAAGTCCAACGGCCAGAGTGTCCCCATCGGCATCCACCCTTCCAAGGTCGTCATCAGCAAGCTGAAGCTCGACAAGGACCGTGAGAGCATCCTGGAGCGCATCGGCAAGGGTCGTGAGGCGAGATCCAAGGGCAAGGCTTCTGCTTAAGCTTGTGATATGATTGTTTTCCTTTGATGTTGCAATGGCACTCATGGGGTGGAGTCTTGTGGGAACCATAAAAATGAGAAGAAGCCTGCACCCGGGCGGCGTTTCGTTTCAGGACGAGTCCGTGGTATGATGGACGGGAAAAGCGGCTCTGGCTGGTTGGTTTGTTGGCGATCGTTTTGTTATCGGCGTCATCTTTTCCGCCTTAATGCATAGGTACCGCCCGTCAGAGCTACAGCTAAATCTCAACAGAGCTCAAATTTTCCTGATGTTCAAGTATTGAGCTTGTGTGTGTTTCGACATTATACTACTAATACTATGCAGGGTACCAGAGATCTCCCACCATGAATGCCATGTCTCGCTCGATTTCTTGTCTGTTTGTGCTCGAGCAGCAGATTCGTCTTGACCCCCAAATGCGTTTACCAGTCAGTCCTGCAACTCCAGCACACAACTTTTACCGGTTCGGCTGTCTCGCATGCCATATGCCCCATATACCCGTCTACTTCGTAGTCGCTCCCTCAGACTTTACGATGATCTATTCCTGGATGACCAGTCTCCCCCCATTACCCCCCAACATCTATCCCACTTGATACCCAGACAATAAAATGCGCCAGTATTATCTCCGCGTCAACCCCGTCCTCTTCTGAGGTGGTTACATCAATGGCTGACGTGGTATACGGCTGGCGCAGAAGAACCCCAATCTCCGAACTCAAAGAGACTGTCAAAGACGGTTCTCGGTTCGGGGATCTCATCTGCAGACTTACCCTGAGATATCTCGATGAGGGTGTGGGTTTGATGGTGAGAAACATTCTTCAGCTCAGTAGAAAGATAGTGTCAGAAGAGTGTAAAGTGGAAATTTTGCTTTTTATTTAATTTTTAAGCGGATTTTGTCCTATGTTAGGCTAAAGACCCTAGGCCGAGTCACTACATGACATCTTCCCCCTAGGAGCGTATTTAAGCAATCGCATGCTTATTCCAGTTGAAGAAATGGATGCTCGATCAATTCACCAGCAGTCTTCCTCTCTTCCGGGAGCCAAGCAAGCATCAACTTTACAAATGACAGAAAGTCCTCTCTCTCCTTCTCTTCTAGACCGGGGAGCGTATCTGCGAGCTTTCGATTTGGGATTAAGTCATCATGCAAGAAATTGCGTATGATAACTTATTAGTACGGTCGGAGTCCAAAGTTTATGAAAAATGTTTCAAATACCGTCTTTATCAAAAAACGGGCCACCGAAATATTGTTCTGCATTTTCACAGATTTTGCCGTCCTCTCTTCTTATAGGTTCAGGCCATTTATACTCTAGCATCGAATCGGATCTTTTCACCAGCAATGGAGGAGGGGTTCCAAGCAAGGCTATCATCTCTGCAAGATGCGCTTTGGCGTCATAACGGCTTTGAATATTATGAACCTGGTGGAACAGTTCTTTGCCCTTGATAATATCCCAAAGCTAATATTGTGTTAGTTATATAATAATCTCAAGTAGGGAGTGTAAAGCGCACAAGAATACCGAGGTTCCATATGTCTGTACTCATCTTCCAACCACAGCCGAGGATAACCTCTGGTGCGCGACAGTGGTCTGGCTAGATAGGATAAATGCCCCAATCATCTTCGGAATCAAGTCTTGTGAATGACCCAAAATCAACAATCTTTGTTATATTTCTCACCTTCCTTAGTGGTCCGAAATTATTATGACAGCGGTAAGCGGGTCGGCCCGCAGAGTCGATTTTATATTCCATTGGTTGATCAAATTGGGAATTCATGAAATCGCCAAGTACCTCCAGATCCTCAAATGTAACCATGGTATTTTCAAGTTTTAAACCTACAGAATAGGTTATAGGTCTGACATCGTCCGAATAAGCTATTTTGGTTGGGGGGAATACGCACCAGTATGGACAATCCTGCATTCTGTATGAAGATAATGCAGACCTGTGAGAAGAACAAGAATATATATCTTGACGAGTGGAAGAGGAATCACTCTATCGTTAACGCCTCTGGAAGAGCCAGAGTGGCTCCCTCATAGGTTCATAGGCTAGGCATAGGTGTCTTCCTTCTGAGCCAGTGACCTCAAAACATTCTGAAAAAGTTCGGAGAAGTGGATGATCCCGGTGGGATGGGTCTGTCTGAGCAACGTGCTCCTCAATTTCGCGTTCATGAGCGGTGTGCCAGTTGGCATTTGTTATCTTTAGTGCTACAATGCTTTCTTGTTCCCATTTGTATCTCGAGAATCTGTTAGCAGTGGACACTGCATAAATATATTAGAAACAAAAATACCCCCTCATATCACGAGCAAACCATACGGTAGAGGAGACCCCCCAGCTAACCTTAGTAAGGATTTGATAGCGATTGGCGAGTACCTCACCAGGCTTCGCTGGATAGTATTTCTTGGAAGTATAGGTTGGGCAAAGCTCCTCATCAACAAGTTCATCTTGGGGCAAAAGAGACCCCCGAGGCGGCATTGGGAAAGGGTTCTTGCGAAATGAGAAGAACGAGCGCGTCATCGTATATCTTATCGACTTCATTCTGAATCGCGTTCCAACGTGACATCTCGGAGAAATACAACTGCAAACCAATAATCTATAGGCTGAAAAGCCTAAGAATAGAGATGGAAATAGGATGGGGACAAAACTTACATTGAAAAGACGAGGAAGCCAAAATTGCAGCATGCATGATAAACAAACCAACTGAATTAGTTGAAAATAGGTGCCAATGGATAATATATGGAACCATCACGTGATTAATAATATATACTGGCTGTATAAGAATTCTATACTGTAAGTTAGTTAACTACTCAATAGGCGCTGACATAAGTACTGCAGGTGTAGGTAACTACTGATGGCAAGCTCGTTCTCAAAGATCGGGGCCGAACATATTTTGCAAATTATGGCTCATCATTAGTCTTATCTAGCAGCATAGGAAGGCCCGTTGTAATTGCGTCCTCGTCACAGAGAGGACTGAATAAATATGATGAAGCCTAAAGAGACTCTCTTTGTCTAACTTTGCTTTGACACTACTTATGTCGCAGGAGGGCGATTTTCATACACTTGCACAGAACTCTGCTATCTGCATTAGCAAGCTATATCTTTGTAAATAATATTTTCTAAAATTTACCTTGAAAAAACCTCAACTAGAATAATCTTGCTGCTTTTGTCCATTCATAGAGAAATATCGTTAATTAGAATCAGCTACCCCAACAATGTCTGACCCTCGAGTGTTCACGGTCCATTCCACCCTCTGCCCCGCGCTAGATGTAGCTATCAACGCTCTTCCACGACCATATACAGCTTGTGTTATTGGAGCATCCGGTAGTATCGGTGCTGGAGTAGCGAAGTCCTATGCTCGCGCGGGCTGTAGCGCTCTGATTCTTGCAGCGCGTGATTTGGAGACGTTGAACTCCCTCTCCAAGTCGATTTTGGACTTTGTTACCCCTGCCCCCACTATTCATGTCCAATACTGTGACATCTTAGATGCTGAGTCAGTACGAGCGCTGGCCGAATTCACTGCTTCGACCTTCTCTCATTTTGACACTCTTGTTTTCAGTGGCATTTCTGGCTCTGTTGAGCTGCGCATCACAAACAGCTCGCCTACTGACGGGCAGTGGGCGCGCGTATTCGGTACCAATGTGCTAGGAACATATCACGTCGCGCATTATTTCGTCCCACTGCTCCTAAAATCGGAGACTAAGGCATTCGTGGTAGTTGGGTCTATTGCGGCTTGTATCACAAAGGGAAACATTGCAAATACGAAGTACTGCGTCAGCAAAATGACCCAGGGGCGGATTGTGGAGTGCGTCGCAGAGCAGTTTAAAGAGGACGGGTTGTTTGCAGTTTCAATCCATCCGGGGGCTGTGGAGAGCAAAAATGCATTGGAGACAGCGCCTAAGGAATTCATCAAGTTTGAGTAGTGTTACCTTCGGATTGTAGAGGGTAGTAGATCGACGCATCTACTATAGATCTGACCGATGATCCGGAGCTTTGCGGCGCGTTCTGTGTCTGGCTTACTCGGAATCCGGGCCAATTCAAATGGTTGACTGGGAGGCTTGTCAGTGCGGCCTGGGATCCAGATGAACTTCTTGCGAAGAAAGGCGATATTGTGAAAGGCGATCTTTTGAAGTTTGAGACTAGAACAACGCTAGACCGATGAGAAGATACCCCATACACTAGAATCCGTTCAGAAAGACACCCTTGATGGTTGATATATAGTTCTCTGAGTTAGGCTGGTGGAAAATGGTTCTAACCATAGAATGGGAACATGGAGATATTGCTCTATTGATGAGTGGCAATGGCGTCTTCATCTCTCTAAGGAGCGTGGATTTCACCTAAGGATAGCATTCGTAAAATGTACCCTGACTTGGGCTAGAACGCGGTTTAGGATAGTTAAATCGGGAATCCTATCTGATATCCGTATAGGGAGTATAATGTGCAAAAATTGTAACAAAAAAGAATGACATTCTGCAATATGTTAGATGTGAGAAGTTATTTGAATTGTAACCACATATAACAATGAGTATTAAAGAATACAAAACCAGATTGCTCTTATTCAGTGGGCAATATTTACCACGCAAGCTTAGCTATTTCGAACTGATTCTTTGGCATATACAGGTTCGTAGAGGGCATTAACCCGACGCACGGCGAGATCTCCCTCATGTTATTTCATTGATAAGTGCAGCGTCAGATGTACCAATTGGCTATTTAATTATTGAAATGGAAGAAAACCGATTAGATTACATTCGGAGGTGAAGCTGTCTGAAAAACCAAGCATGGGGTTCTTTGTGCTGGCTCCGGAGAAATCTGAAGATATTCATCACTATGAGGATGGTAATAAGCTGATGACGGGATTTGCTACCTTAGTACCAGTAACAAAATGAAAAAAAGGTACAGCGAAGTCGCCATGGCTTGTGTGATATCTCCTAGGTTTTCGTACCAAAAGTTTACGCAAAGAACATGCATCTTGGACCATGGGTTCTTGCAACAGCAAGGGTCAGCTATAGACATCGATCTGCAGGTCGAGTGTGAAGAATCCGGTACAAAAACTAAGGAAGCTTGGATTATCAATCGCCATTATGCATTTCTCTTTGGTCTACACATGGAGCTGCCGAGGTATATTACCTATTAGTTGCATTAGATGCTAAGCCACTTCATGCAACGGGAGACGGAAATAATCCGAGCATCTCCAACACGACAGTGTAATGGCAAGCTCTTAAGTTCAATCCGAAGCACATCGGTCTTGGATTACTAACTGGAGGATAGTTTCTTGAAGCCGTCTATTTTAATGTCCGAAAAGATCATCTATTGTCTTTCCCGAAGTGGACAACGGTAGCGAGACCGATGCACGAAACGAAACACATCTGAATTATTGTCCTTGCACGTGGGGATTCTGGAAGCATATGTTCGCCGATCCGATCTCTGGAGTCGTTTTTCACACCAGGAGAAATAATCACGAGTCATAACATTGGCTGTTATCTGATTTAGCCTTAAATGTTGCCGTGTCCGCCTTCCAAGAACTAAAAGGCTTGATAAGATCAGGCTTGCGCCTCCTTGCTCTCTTGGCCAATCGTCCCCCCACGAGCCAAACGGCGCTAAAAAGAAGATGCTACGATGGACCCCTATTTTGATCACAGGCTTAGGGACAGAACGGACATTAAACCCAGAAAGTCCTAACAACGTCGGGCGACCGATTAACTGCGGGCCTTAGTTCCCGTAACGTTCCTCTGCAGCTGAATACTGGGATATGGGGAAACAGGGTGACGCCTCGGCCCCCGCGATATTACAAGGAAAGAAAATAAGAGAATGTTCAGATTGCTGGATATCAGTGGTCATCCCAGTCATGACCAGCTCCCGTCTGCAGCCGGTTCTGGAGATACTTAAGGGGGCATGTGCGCTCGTTCTACCAGGATCATGTTGTGACAAGTCTCCTCCTTAGGTATTCTCACGCTTCTATTGCAGCTCCAGCGGCATCATGGCTGCTCTCCTCACACTCGCAAAGAGTCTACCACTCCTCGCCGTCTGCGTGACGGCTGGAGCCAGCTATCCTGCAAAGCCAGCCGATCTGACCACACCGGTCCAGCAGCGCATTGCTGTTAACGGGGCCAACTGTGAGTGAATCCCGCAGATGTATACTTCAATTGCGATATCCTCGCACTTCGTTCCACGGTGCTGACGAAAGATGGCCCTCCCCTGTAGCTATTTCCGTTGGCTGGAATACTTATGAGGAGCTGAGCCAGCCTTGTGTTCAATATGGCACGTCGAGCGATGCCCTCAACCAGCAAGCCTGCTCGGATGTCTCGGTCACGTATCCAACCTCGCGGACATGGTCAAACTCCGTTACGTTGACAGGCCTCGCGTCAGCCACGACCTACTACTACAAGATCGTGTCCACAAACTCCAGCGTTGAACACTTCTTCAGCCCTCGCGTCCCGGGTGACAAGACCCCCTTTGCCATCAATGCTGTCATTGACCTGGGTGTCTACGGAGCAGACGGTTACACCATCAATATGGACACGACCAAGAGGGACACAATCCCCTCAATTGACCCGTCCTTGAACCACACAACCATCGGACGTCTTGCTCAGACCGTCGATGACTACGAGTTGGTTATCCACCCGGGTGACTTCGCCTACGCGGACGACTGGTACCTCAAGCCTAAGAACCTTCTCGACGAGGAGAATGCCTACGAGGCGATCCTGGAGCAGTTCTATGATCAGCTGGCCCCCATTGCCGGCCGCAAGCCATACATGGCCAGCCCAGGAAACCACGAGGCAGACTGTGAGGAACTTGACTTCACCACCGGACTTTGCCCCAACGGCCAGAAGAACTTCACCGACTTCATGAACCGTTTTGGCAAGACAATGCCTACTGCGTTCACATCCACATCGTCCGACAACACGGCCAAGGTCAATGCCAATAAGGCGAAATTGTTGGCTAACCCGCCCTTCTGGTACTCCTTCGAGTACGGCATGGTCCACTTTACCATGATCGACACGGAGACCGACTTCACAGATGCACCTGACGGTCCCGACGGCTCTGCCGGTCTTAACAGTGGCCCATTCGGCGCCACGAACCAGCAGACCGATTTCCTCGCCGCCGATCTCGCGTCCGTCGACCGCACCGTGACCCCCTGGGTCGTCGTGGGCGGCCACCGTCCCTGGTACTCCACTGGTGGCAGCGGCAACATCTGCAGCCCCTGCCAGGACGCGTTCGAGTCACTGTTCTACAAGTACGGCGTCGACCTGGGGATCTTCGGCCATGTCCACAACTCTCAGCGCTTCGTACCCGTGTACAACAACGCCGCAGATTCGAACGGCATGAACGACCCCAAGGCCCCCATGTACATCGTTGCTGGTGGTGCGGGCAACATCGAGGGATTGAGCTCGGTCGGATCTAATGTCTCGTACAACGCGTTTGCGTATGCGGATGATTTCAGCTACGCGACCGTGACATTCAAGGATGCGAATAACCTCCAGGTGGACTTCATCCGGTCTTCTACCGGTGAGGTGCTCGACACCTCCGTTCTGTACAAGTCTCACACGGAGCAGTTCGTTGTTCAGTGAGCGGTATGGATTCAACTTATCTAGTTTTCTTTCTTATCAAAGCCTTGATAGAGAATAAACTGTAAATAAGGCTGGAAACAAAAATATTTTCTCATTTCAAAGCCATGAGATGTTATTTGAAAAACTAGTTACTGTTTAGCAGAAGGGACTATAAACAAGAAGTATCCACGCGCTCTGCAATCTGAGGGGGGAATACGCATTTTGATCAATTCCTTTCGAGGCTAAGTAGAGCCCCGCTCATTTGCATTAGGCAATTTACAAGAGAAGAAGAAGAAGAAGAAGGAGGAGGAGGAAATAAATATGCCTGGTTTTCGAGAGTATACATGGTACATACATGATGGCATAGACGCAACATCGTACTGGATATTAAGAGTGTCAATAACGTGGCATCGTGTACAGGAAGAGGATAAAGCTAGGCGGACTGTGCTCCAGTGCGACTGAGGAGAGATACGAGCTGACGTGTTGGGGGTATATGATATGGCTCTCCTTGAAGGGTATAAGTGCCGTCATGGGGCGGCTTCGAAGGCGTGTGTGCTGATCAGGAGAAAATCAAATCTAATGACCAACGCATCTGCTCCACGCTGGTAGTCCACAGCCCATACCGACGAAAAGATAGATTAGGAATATCACCACGACAACGAGCAGGACCATCAACTTAACGTTCTTCCACCACATCCGTCTCCGCAGGCCGCGACTGCGCATGCGGAAGTCCCGAGCACTGCCACCCAGCCGATCTGTCTTGTCGACTAAAAGGTCGATTCGCTCACCACGTTCTAGAACCTGTTCGATGTTCGCCGTCATGATGTCTCGGACGTTATCGATCTCGCGGCGTGCGGAGGCGAGAGAGTCCGCAGGAGGAGCGGTGTTGTATGTCTGAAGGAGGGATTTAAGTTCGGCATTGAATGCAGCGCATCCGTATGCTGGCAGCGTGGAGAAGTCGGTGTTAGACGTAGGGTAAGCGGAAAGGAACTTCCGTTTCATCTCTAGAAGAAAGGCGAACGGGATGCGTCGACCCTGCTCCGCGGTCGCGACGACGAGGTAGCTCAGAGGAGCGTAGGATGAGATCTCCTGCTGCTGCAGTCCATCTTCGCCGGTCCCCGAAGGACAATCGGCGATGTAGTGAACGAAAAGGCGGTCATGGGTATATGTGAGCTTCTGAGGCTTATCATGGGAGATCTTGGGCAGGATGATGGACGCGAGAGACGAGGCAGCAGTGGATGAGCTGCCAGGGGCGGAATGCTCCGCTAGGATAGTCGTCCTATGCGCTATGCAACAGCTGTTTGGTTGCTCGTTAGTTAGAAGTCGGATTTCATGATGGAAATGGAAGCCTAGGGCAGTCATGATGGAACGTACTAGAGCAAGGAATTTGATGGCTTGGATGAAGAAGCCATCTTTGAATCTTGATAAATCAGTGTCTAAGCAGACCAGCTACTTAAAACAACAAAGAACACCTGGGAGTATTGATTCAGCGCAGGAAGTAATTGAAAGAGAGACGCGTCTGCCCTTGAAGATATCGCGATGATCTCGAAGTCGCTGCTCCAGTGACGTCGCCGCCTAAACTCCGGGTTTATCACGTGCATTTACTGCCATAGAAAGTTCTATCACGTGATGCAACATCCCTAAGAGATGGGCGTCGTTATCTTCGTGAGGTGTAACAGCTTAACACAAGCTCAATTGACAGTCAAAAGATGCTATTTAAGTTTCAAGTACCCAATGGTTGATATACAAAAATGATTATTTTGATGATATTATGATGATCCAATATGTTCAGGTCCGTTGATAACGAGTATCGAGACATCGACCAGGCTACAGCAGTCGGTGACTACTCTGTCCTACTTACAGCAATGGTGCACTCGACAGCCGTGACAGCTTCACAGAACAGCAGAGAACCAGAGGATTTCCCGTGATCGCTCTCAACGAGGATGAGAAACTCAGTTTGTCAATATGAACATTCAACATATCATGGAAGACCACAAAGCCAGAACCCATATGTGCAAACTCGAAGCGCAAGAATACCTGCATCAGTTACCATGACCGATAGAGCGTTCTTGGTATTAAATCCGTTTAACTCCTGCCCTGTATTATCCCTGATCCCATATAGCCTTCGGAATGGATAGCCCAGGTCTAATCCTGAAAGGAAAGTTTGATGAGAGTTCCGCGCCACGCACCCCTCTATTTTCAGGGTTTCCGTCTTCTCTTGCGAGATATCTTTATTGTGGGAGTGCGGGAGGCGGAGGTGGTTGCGCTTGTGCAGCCTGTGTGTTGGCCTGCGCAGTGGATTCCAGGGCGTACTTGATCGCAATCTGTTTCTCCCGTTCCTCTGGCGGGAGGGCGTCAAACGCGGCGGTGTTGTCATCCCATTCCTTCACGCAGGCCGGGTCCCAGTTGCACCTTTCGACCTCGCCGTACATCGGGTGGTTATATCGAGGATGGTTGGAGGGCCACAGGGAAGCGTGGTAGTGATGCTTGACGAGAGCGTTGCGCGCATTATGATTGCCCGAGTCCGAATGGCCTTGACCAGCTGCGAAGGCCTCAACGGTGAGGACCAAGATGCCTCCCACGAGTTTGGATTCGTGCATATTGTGGAAAAGATCCCAGGTGACTGTCTGGCCGCTCCGTTCACTCATCTCGGCTAAAACAGCACCGGTGAAAGCGGATGGCCCTGTGCCGCTGATCACCTCGTCGAAATCGAGCTTGATTTCTGAGATGGGCACGCCTTGCCTTTTGGACACATCATTGAGCCAGGCCATAATGTTTTCGATCAGTCTCAACATAACTGGCAGCCGCGGTTTGCACATGATTGTCCACTGGCAGAAGGAGCGCGACTTGCTACCAAGGATCGGATGATCTTTGAACTCGGGCTCGTCGACTTCCACTCCGATGACCATGTCGATATCTTTCTCCTCATACCGTTCTGGAATGAACCGGTCGATAGGCCTCAACGCTTCAACATCGATGTCAGCATAGACCCCTCCTTCCACGTACATCACTAGATACCGTAAGAAATCGGCTTTGACAATCTTTGCAGTCAGCGTTCGGTACATGTACACTATGTCGGGTCGGTTCAGACCATCCGGTCCGAAATGCGTTTCTACATAGTAGAGGTCGTTCTGGTCCGTCAGGACCTCGTACCTATGTGCTGGATTCTTGGATGTCCAGCTTCGGGCGAGCGCAAGGTCGCGTTCTTCGAAGTTCAGTGAATCGACCTTCCATGTCTGCCAGATCTTCCGGGGAAACCTCCCAGTGGCTGCAAGTGACTGAAAGACCCGATCGCTGTCGAAATCACCAAAGGGTCCCACGAAAGAGAGGTACAAGACGATGAACAGGCAGGCGACGCAGGCGGGGAAAATCCTCCTGATCTGCTTGGGCAGGTGGCCATTGTATTTCGCGGTATTCGCCTGCATCCTTGTGTCGATGGTGAATTTTTCAGCCAGCACGGTTCCGGAGGATGCCACGAGACGAGAATACATCTCGAAGTTTTTTGAGTGGAAGCTTCAATCCAGTCACACACCCAAAAATATTCGGAATACATACACTCCCGGGCTGAAAGTAGCTTTTTTAGAAGTACCTCGAAAACCTGAATTTCATCTCTTCATCTCGGAGCGGGTCTGCGATATTAGATGGTGGCACGGTACAAATTTTGGTCGATCACTAGTCCGTCGACACCAAATTGGAAACATGCCCGACGCCATTAATGCAGTCCGCAGCTGGACCGGGAGGATGTCAAGGGGTGAAGAGGAACGGTCTGGTTCCTGGGCGAATAGAACAACCGTATCTGACAAGGTCATTGCTACCTCTCTGGCTTTCCCTCGACGCTGACTGGTGAGGTTTAGCTTCTCCACGCGGATCTGTTGGTGCCCGGACCCCGCAGGTCATATTTGCTCGTTATGACCCAAAAAAGCGCAAAGCCAATTGGCGGTTGGGCGAAGCTTATCTGAGTCTAATTAGACTAAATCCCGTTTAATCCTGGGGTATAGACTGGGGTTTGCAGCGGGGTAGACCCCGGACCTCGGCAGCCACCCTGAAATGCTACTGTTGTATGCCCCAAAAAGTTAGATGCAGCGTGATACATGTGATGAGAGACCATTTCGCACAGATATTCATGAAGAGATAATGCGTCAGCTCATTTCTTTCCCGCGGGAAGCCGGTCTTCGACCCCAGAGAGGAATGGTTTAGACATGGTTCTCTCATAATAACTGGTGATCATGACTGGAAACCCATCATCGCCGTCTCTCCTGCTATGAGAGGAGCACGGACTGGTCTCAACCCTGGGATCGGAACTTGTCAGGATCTCGTGAAGCTTTTTGGATAGCTTGCATCTGGACCGGTCATGCTTGTTGAATTTTCTTTTTCTGATTTCTTAAAAAGTGGTCATTTCTGGGACAGCGCTGCAATCAAGCAAACATTGTCCCATCATTGAAGGAACTCCCGAAGGTTTCTCAGTCAATACCATATCGAGCCGTTCTCCAATGGCTACCGACGGCTTATTGGAGAAGGGGTATTGGGAGGAGGTGAAAGCGGACTGCAAGCCCCGTGCTTATGCCCGCGCGACTTCCTGGGGGCTTGATCTGATCCGACCGGCCTTCTGGGCGAAGCCTGCTGGTCGCAGCAAGCAACTGGGACGAGCTGCATACCTTGATGGACTGAGAGGTTTCGCAGCCCTCCTAGTATATTGGCAACACCATGAGTGTTGGGCGCATGACACTGCCAACAAGATTTTTGAGAGCGCGTTCGGCTACGAAAAGAAATACTATTTCGCTGCTCTTCCGGGAGTGCGACTGTTCTTCGATGGCGGTCATTTCGCTGTCAGCGTCTTTTTTGTCCTATCTGGATACGTTCTATCGGCGAAGCCATGGATGCTAATCAACGCAGGTGACTACCTGAAGCTGGGAGACAATTTGGCCTCAGCATTGTTTCGTCGTTGGCTTCGACTTCATATTCCGCTAATCTGCACGACCTTTGTCTACATCAGCATCTGGCATGCGTTCGGGATCTGGGCGGTGCCTGATCCTCGAGCAACTTATCGTGAGGAGATCTGGAACTGGTACGTGGAGTTCAAGAACTTCACCTTCGTCTTCCGGACCGGTGGTGAGCCCTGGTTCGCATACAATCCCCACGCATGGTCGATCCCTGTCGAGTTCAGAGGCTCCATTGTCATTTATACCTCACTTCTGGCATTTTCGCGATGTAGGAGGAACGCACGACTGCTGTGTCAGGTGGCGCTGATCTTCTATTTCATGTACATCGCCGATGGCTGGTTCTGCGCGATGTTTGTTGCGGGTATGCTTCTCTCCGACCTTGACCTGCTTGCCGCCAACGATGACCTTCCCGGTTTCTTCTCGCGACTGGAGCCATACAAAGAGCATATCTTCTACACCCTCTTTGCGATCAGCATCTACCTCGGTGGTGTTCCAGCGCACACTTTCGATATGTCCTTTCTGCGGTCTTCCCCAGGCTGGCATTACCTCTCCTTTCTCAAGCCGCAGGCTGTCTTCGACTACAAGTGGTTCTACCTGTTCTGGGCTGCGACCTTTGTTGTTGCCTCTGTCCGTCATATCCATTGGCTCAAAAACTTCTTCGAAATGCGGTTCAACCAGTACCTGGGACGCATCTCGTTTTCGCTCTACCTGGTCCACGGTCCGGTCCTGTGGATCTTGGGAGACCGACTCTATGCTGCCACCGGCTGGACAAGGGAGTCCCATGCGATCAGTCTTCCCAAAGGATGGGTGAATCGATTTGAACTTCCAAAGACGGGGCCCCTCGGTCTGGAGTTGAGTTTCCTATTTCCGCATCTGATTCTGCTACCGCTCACTCTGTGGCTGGCGGAGATAGCGACCAAACTATTCGATGAGCCCAGTGTTCGATTCTCACAGTGGTTATATCGAAATATGCTGCCACAGACATCTCCAAAGTTATGAAGTCACATGTGAAATTGTGAGAATATACAAGGGTCCTTGATTGCATTGGGCGGGTTTCTGGATGGACGGTCCATTCGAATTTCACGCAAAGAGAATGTCACGGATAAATAGGCGTTTGGAAAGATTTTGTCAATAGCAGCAGCTCTAATATCTATTCTTTTAGAAGTGGAACGGGGTATCCACAGATGCCTTCAGTAGAACACCAAATCCAGCGTATACAGCTTTTCCGGCTTCAATCCATAGCGGAGATCACTTCCCCGCGAGAAATAAACTAATCTGTACCTTTCACACACGAACTAGCCGTATAATTAAATAATTAAATAATGACGTAGGATGCCTCTTCCCCGCAGCCGAAAATCCCTGTGACTTAAAAATATCCTCGGTAACTGCAGATCGTTAGTCCAGCCAGAAGAAGATAGCAAGCCGTGATTCCGCCATCCATACATCCCAGTAAATTGGACAATGCCCTAAACCAAGCTTCCCCTCCCGTCCCCTGTTGATAGCTTGTTTCCTTTCGCTTTCTGTGCATGTAGTGTTTTTTTTATCAGCGCCACCAGTCCATTTCCTTTCGGACGATGACCACTTCCTTCCTCTCCTCCCGCACTCTCGCAGAACATGTTAGTTCGTGGGAGACGTCTCGTAGTCTTCATCGGCCCGCTGCTTCTGCTGATCATCCTGAGTCTGAGATTTTACGATAGGGGGCTCTTTAACTGGGAACTTCGGACTACGGGGAGTGGTAGTGGATGGGTTGGAGGGGGAGGTAGGAAAGTATGGTCGGGAGAAACGGTTGATGCTGCTCCTTCGTCCAGTGGGCAGAAGACAGAGCCTGTGTCTGAATCTGAACTCCAGCCTGGGTCGACTTCATCTTCGCAGAATGACTTGGTTTCTATACTCCCGATATCCTCTTTCAATGAGGATAATAAAGATACTTCTAGCAGTCCTTACAACAATATTGGAAACGTCCTACCTGACACCTTTACTACAACCGATGCCCCATCCACCCATCGCGAAGTCTTCTCCGTCTCAACGCCGAACAGGAAATACTTCACCATCGACTTCGGTCCGCACTACAAAGCAATCAATCCGAATATCATCCCGCACCCAACACTGAACGATACATGGATCGTGGTCGCGCAGAGGATACAACCCGGTCAAACTTCTGTGTTCAACGTGGAATTGGTTTGTGATGCGGTTTTCGTGGAGGGAGATACCGTCAAGGACGAAACGAAGAATACAATCCTCCGCTGCATCAACCCGCCACTCATCCTTCCCATCGCTGCGACCAACAGCCCCGGTGAACATGAGCGCTGTCTCGGACAACTGGCAGCCCTCACGCTGAATATAGGTCCGCATGACGCGCGGGTCTTTTTCGGCCCTAATGCTCCCTATACGATCTACGGGTCGAATTCACAATACACCTGCTTTGGGCAGTGGATGCAAGATTTCCGCCTCTTAGTCGATTGGGGATTCGAGCTCATCCCGGAGAACGAGTTCCGTATTGGTACGGAATTGCAGCGGCCTGGTGGAGCCTACGGATCCGTTGAGAAGAACTGGTTCGTCTTCTGGGACGATAAAGAGCAAATGTACGTCCACTACGACGTTGCGCCGCGGCGGGCGTTCGCGAAGTTGGAATTCAACGGCTCGGTTGGATCCGACCTCGCGCCACTGGCGGCGTGGAATGACGAGGCCTGTATGGCCAAGTACATGCCCCCTGTCGCGATGGATGGCCAGCAGAGCATTCATCAAGCCACGAATTCGCTATCCATCACGCTGTGCAAGCGCTCCGACCCATTCTGCACACCGGATGGTTCAAACACGTTCATCTTGACTATCTTTCAGCATAAGAGCTTCTATGCCTTCCACTCCGTGTACGAGCCGTATGTGATGCTGTTTCGGCGCACGGCACCGTTTGATATTTACGGCATCTCGACGAAGTCGATTTGGATCCATGGACGAGGTGGTCCGGGAAAGGGGAGAAAGCCGGAGACGCTGGAAGGTGAGGAGATGCAGGAGTGGGATCAGACGCAGATGCTTTATGTTACGTCTATCAGTTGGAGGAGTCATGGGCAGAGGTATCATGGATATAGTGATGATGTGTTCTTCCTATCATTTGGGATTGAGGATGAGGGGACTGGTGGGATTGATGTTCTGGCGGAGGATCTGTTGAGGGATTTAGGCTTGTGTTTGATGGGTTGAGATGTACTAAACGTTTCTGTATATATGACGTTGCTTAGATACCATTGCCGGGATTTGTCATGGGGCAGTTGTCCTATTATCTTGGAGTTAGGATTATGTGAGATACCAATGAATTTCAACACCTGATGTCAATGGAAGCAATCTGCAAAGTTCAATAGTACAGGATTCTCGAAAAGTAACATTTCGTAACGACATGGACATCTCGTACGTTAGAGCTATCCTCCACTGCATAAACTTGCCCAAAAACAAAGATATTAATGCATTCCTCATTGGAACAATCCAGAAGGCCGTCTGTTCTCCTTAAGCATGTGCTTGATCATTCATAAGCTCATAAAAATTCCTCATGAAAAACTCCATTCCGGAAAGTATCAACGACTTTGCACGACCACCCTGGGACGCCATCTCTCATCCTCGGTGAAAAATGTCAAATCCAAATGAACACCTAATCATCCTCGTCGGAAAAGTCTAATGGATCTCCCTCCTCAAGATCCAGTTCTTCATCATCGTTTAAAGGGTCCACGAGACCTGGAGAGCCGACAATAATCGTCCCGCTGTCGTCGCTGGCAACGTCTGTGTTACTATCTTCATTGTCTGCCTCAAATACAGTCGGATTGTCCCAGGAGACCAATGATTCTGTTTCCGCTGCTTGTCCACTATCTCTGTGGGCAATCACATCCTCCCATAAGGAATCCTGTATGGATCCCATCGATGGTGCGTCAACACCTAACCCGTCCGTGGCTTGATGAGATGCCACCTGTGCCGTGCTCATGCCCTCGCTGCCGTCGACGATGCTGAAGGAATCCGATGAGGCAGCAGTGCTTCCGGTGTGGATGCCAGGTCCTGGAGCAGAGAACCCACCTTGCTCGACAATCGGGATATTATGGTCCGTGAAAACACCACCGGTGCCATCATCATTGCCACCAGCCCAGAGGGGAAGATATCGATACTCTCCGTCATCCAGGCATGCCAGTGTATCAACAAGTTCGAAGGGGCCATTGCTCGCCTGGCACGGGGGTTGTAGCATCCTCCGAGCAAAGTTCCTGATATACTGGTCGGCCTCCTCTAGAAAATTCCACAGGTCAAACCGATAAACTATGTGAGAACTATAGTAGCCTGCACCGTCCATATTGACACGAGATGTAGCAAGTTGGAGTTCACTCATCGAAACAACTGCACATAGGGCGGCCTCCTGCCCTTTCAGCGCTGGCAGATGACGGCCTAAGTCTGCGATGCAACCATACTGTGGTGTAGAATGAACACTTTCGCCGGATAAATAGATCGCGAGGCTCTGCCAGAAAGTGCGACTGAAGACTCGCTCCAAGGCTCGTAGATTACAGTAAGTATCCCAATAGCACGGTTGCGGGTAATCCCCCCATTGGGCCTCAAGGATTAACCGTGTGCGCTGTGAATATGTCTGGCGACGGGTTAGAAGGACTGAGATGATCCCACACCGAATGAACTGCTTCAGTTTCACGCTGAGATTGAAAACTGCGGCCGCATCCACTGAGCCGGTCCCTGTAGTGACCAGTCTCTTATATTCACTCAGTTCCAACAGCCAGGTCATGCGGGTGCCTACAAGCTCGACAAAACAGGCGAGAATACGTTCCATGAAGTTCTTGCTCGCATATTCGATACGCTGCAGTTCCTCATCTTCTAGAGTCTCGCGACGGCGGCCATGGAGGGTCCTGAGCTGCCTTTTCAGAGTTTCCTGCTTGGAATTGTGTAGAAGAAGCAGAGCTTCTTCCCCCACCAGGATTGAAAAGGTCTCTCGGCAGAGACTGACCGAACGGATGCCACATGCCACTCGGTAGGCCACCTCGGGATGCAGCTCGATAAAAAGTGAGTTTTGGTTTGTGTACAACCACGAGAGAATATAGTCGGAAATAGCCATTTCGTTCGCGATACCCATTAACTTCGCCAATGCAAAGAACGTCCAGAGCTTCGGAGCCGTATCCAATTTTGGGTTGAGACCTTCCAAAGCATGCAAGATCCTCTCGATACAGCTCCGATGGCGGATGGGAGAGTAATCCAAAGGTAGACTTGGATGCGTTTCTTGGACAACAAAACCATGTACGGGCTGGACCTGGTTCGTATTCCCGTGTGTGGTAGAATCTTCATGAGATGTTGCTGCGGCAGACAGTCTGCCTGATGCTGAAGAGAAAGTCTGCGAGCGATCTTGATTTCCGCTTTGATAGGCCCGTGAAGGCCACTGGGGGCCCTGTTCCATATCTTCCCGTCCGGCCACACACTCAATCGGTAAATCTAGTCGTTGCTGATTTCGACCCCATGTTCTGATGCCCTCCGGACAGGTTAGCTCAGTCATGTAGATCACGGCGTCCTCGTCCTGGAGTGCCGGTGTTAGATCCAAGACGTATCGAATGCCGTCTGGTAGACCCTCTGCCAAACCACGACGTCTCACAAAGCGTGCCTGCTGCTGTGCTTCGAAGAGCTCCTGAAAATATGGCGAGCCAGTTCTCAGCAGGCTCTCACTACGAATGCGGAGTGATACGGATGATAAATTTGACGCGCCAGTTCTAGGAGCCGGGTCAATGTACACCAACGTATCTGCATCATTCACGAGCAACAGAGGTACACCAAACTGGATCACACTTTGCGCTGCTGACACAGAGGGGCTGTCGACTGCAGTGGTCCTTACGTAGCGGAAATTGGTTTCTGGCAATGCCTCTTCCTCTGTCTGCCGTTGCTGATTCCTTCGTGATAACCTTGGAGGGGAACCAGGTATGAGAGACGAGCTCGCCTGGAGAAAATAAGGCTGAGTGGGGATATCAATGGGTGTTGAACGCGGGGGTTCCGAATCTGATAAACGAAGTCCATGGTTTTCCTCCCACATCGTCTGCACAGCTGTGACAAAAGAATTGTCAGAGGTGAGAGGTGGATGAACATCCATCGCGTCCTGAACGCGTCTCTGATATCTAAGACGGTGCTTCCTTTAAAGATAATAGAGGCGGCCGTGACAAGTAAGCGAGGCAACAATGGTTAAGCCTTAGAAGATGTGGTGAGGCTGAAGCTGAAGTGAAGATGATGAGGGTTGCTAAGGAGAGGAAGAAGAGAAAACAGAAGTGAGTGAATGCGATAAATGAAGGACTGGAAAGAAAGGTGAAGGTGCTCTCAAGGGGAGACCGCCGCGACGATCGGGGCGATGCAGGCAGGCTGTGTGCGGCTCTTGCAGAGGCTGTAGTTAAAGCCGGAAGACGGAGGGCCGATGCATATAGTGAGATTGTCTATCTTCGACCCAAGATGGATTCCAAGTGTTGCCTAATCGCAAAGTAGTCATTGATTGACAAGAGAGTCTTATGCTCATTTCTCAAAGCAATACGAGGACTGTGTGGTCCAGATCATGACTGTGAACCGAATAATCATCTAAACAACTGCTGCGCTGGTCAATCATCCGGTGGCTGAAGAAACGGAATGAGAGAAAAACGGCCTGACGCAGGGAATAATACGAGAATTAAAGTGAGCCTTGGCGCAGAGGTATCTTTAGCGCGAGTTACTGCTACTTCATGATTTCCATGAGTAAAGCAATACCCGTGCCTTAGTCAGCGCACCAACACTCCGTTGTTGGTGCGCCACGGCTCAAAACGGGACTTTTTGGTATATCTAGGCAAAGATCTCATATTTATCCACGATTACCCTGAGTATCTATAATAAATAATGGTTGTTGACCATGGCTAGTACTAGTACTAGCTTCCCCTTCACAAATTTGATTGTTAGAGCCAATAGTTGTAGTGTCGGAACCTTGATTTCTAAGCTTTTTCCTTGCCGCATTTTGTATCCTTCTAAATTCTTTCTCTATTTCTTCAGCATCACGGGTTTCAATTCTTCGGATTTATATCTTTAACTATAAGAGCTCCTCCTACTTGAATCCTTTTCCGAGATTTTTTGATTTGTAGATGGTCCCTATTACGTAAAAGATATTATATATCGTCTGTCCCTTGAGTATTAAGCTCTGCCTATACTAGACTTCCTGTAAAAATGTAATTTAGCCTTTCATTCAATCGTGGGCTAATTATATCCAGAGTTTCTCCAAGATTATCTAAGGCATTTCTAGCCTTATTGATACTATATCGTAGTTTCTGTATAGTTTTTGGAGGTGAATTGGTTATTGAACTAGATGGTGGAAGAGTATCACCATCATAGATTACAAGATCAGGCACAGGAGATTGGCGCTTTTTCAATTCATCCATAACCATTGTTGGATTAAATAGATAAAGTCCTCGATCTTTAAATATTGCACGGATTGTGCGATTTTTTAAAGCTGCTTAACGGATACCATAGATTTCACGTAAAAAGTCGCTTTTTTCTTTTACAGATCCACTTCACTGTATAACTATATTATTATTTTGGTGATATAAGCTTTTATAAGCTTGAAAAGATTTTCTATCCAAAGGCTATAAAAGATATGTCGAATATGGAGGAAAGCAAAATAGAATAATACGATGATTAGTGTTGGCATTGAGTTGAGTTGAGTTGAGCTTAAACTCAACCTTATGTCTACCTATAGTAGGCATTGAGTTGAGTTGAGTTAAGAAGTTAGGCTCAACTCGGGGGTCTTGGCGAGCCGAGTCGAGCCGAGTCGAGCTATAACTCGATGAGACTCTACGGCGCAGCACTAGAGCAAGGAAGACAGGAAGTCACGTGACCTTATGGTATATGGGATGGTATATTTGCCAAGAAGTGGTATGCACATACCATTATGGTATATGGTATATGAGAAGGTCTACGTAGACCGGGATGGTATGCATATACCAAGAGAAGGACTGGATATATAAGGACGCTCATTTCCGCCCAGCAGATGTATTTAGTTCTTTGTGATTATTCTACTCATTGAATCTACTTCATTGTTTAGTTACTTCTATCTACTATGGATCAGTAAGAACAGTACTGCTAAGTATACGTACGAAGCAGGTCCTACTTCTGACTCGCTCGTTGATTGTTATTCGTTGAAGATCCGACCGTGATATTGTTATATCAACCCTTCCGCCGAACGTACATGACGGGTAGCGTACTGGACGCTACGTGAAGATCTCCGAAGTACTGCGAGGTCACCAGACGAGACTAAGGTATAGTCGCTTGAACCTTCCCTAACCAATAGC
>QEIL01000111.1:0-106739 GCA_003116535.1 Paecilomyces niveus
TTCTGCCACACCTTCCCCGATTAGGCCTAGAGCAACACACTGGGGATATCCAGTTTAGCTAGCTCCTAGGATAGAGAGGAATAAAAGGATCCTTGAAGCTTCAGGATCCTAGAGCCAAAATAAGATATTAGAACTGGATTTATTATGGTAATCATTGCCTCAGAATTATCCGGCGATTTTGCGGTTGTTTAGTTATCACTTCAATATCTGCTTCGATAATATATTTCCGGATCCTTTGCAATTAGAATTTCAACAGCAGCTCAGAATCCGAACGAGCAATGAAATACCATTAGAATGATCAGACTGAAGTATGTATTCCGGAGAGAGGAGAAAGTATATCTAGAAACTCCATTTAGGCCTTCTTTTTAAGTACAACTCCTTATTTACAAACACTAAGATGTGTCCTTGGTTAGTTTGGTTTTCTCGGCTAGATGCTAGGCTTCATAGCAAGAATATAGGCAATGACATGACGCGAACCTCATAGGTCAAATAGAAGTTCGAAATAGTCCCATGCTAGCTAACGGAGCCCAGTACCGATCAGTAATAGGTACCTGATGAATATCTTCACCATCCATTGCTGATAAAAGTTTGGTCCGGCGATAAAGAAAAAGTTCCAATCGGAGTTTAGCGAGGGGTGGCGTCTGATCGACTCCCGCGCCGCAACTTTTCTACCCCGGCTTTTTTTTTTTTGAAGAGTCTCGATCGTCAAGAAATTTTCCAACTACCTTTCAATTCTCGTCAATCAATAAAAATGGGGAAGCGCAAGGAACTCAAAGATGGCGATGTCGAGATGGGCGGCACAAACCAGCCTCACGACGACGACAGTGGAAGCGAAGATGTGCGCCTAGGAAACCCCATTCATGTGAAGCGCGCAATTTGCTGATCTGACTTCAGGACATTGATATGGTGAATGTCGACTTCGAATGGTTCGATCCGGATCCTACGATAGACTTCCATGGTCTCAAAATCCTCTTGCGACAGTTATTCGACACCGACGCCCAGATATTCGACCTGTCCGCTCTGGCGGACTTGATTTTGTCGCAACCGCTGCTGGGCTCGACGGTCAAGGTGGATGGAAAAGAGTCGGACCCATATGCTTTCCTATCTGTTCTGAACCTTCAGGAACATAAGGTACATCTCTCTATTTTTGATCAGTTTATGTAAACGCGCTCTAGTGAGTGATGCCGCTAACCGCTTATTTAGGACAAACCCGTCATTAAAGATCTCATTACGTACCTCCAGCGCAAAGCCTCTTCGAAACTTGCCTTTTCAGCACTCTCCTTCCTTATTTCGCAAGATCCCATCCCACCGATTGGGCTCATTCTCACGGAGCGCCTCATTAATATCCCCCCTGAAATCGTCCCTCCGATGTACACTATGCTCCTGGAAGAGATTGCCTGGGCGCTCGAAGACAAAGAACCATACAACTTCTCACACTATCTTATCATTTCTAAGACATACCAAGAGGTGACCTCGAAACTGGATATGGAAGACTCGCGACCGCAGAAGAAAAAGAAGAAGGCTGGGGACCAAGAACCGGAGGTCTTCCTTTTCCATCCCGAGGACGAGGTCTTCCAGCGACACGCGCTCTCCCACGGCGGGTTTGAATACACAAATCCGCAGGTGGAAGGAGCTGCGGATTCGAAGAGGGCATTCCAAGAATTGGGCATCAAGCCGGCAGGAAGTCTTATTCTCATCGAAGCTCCGAAGTTCGAAGCCGCGGTCAAGGATGTGTCCGATTATCTGAAGTCTCAAGTATAAAATGATGATGATGGAAATTTTTGCTTTCGTTAATATCGTTAATTGAAGGGTTCCATGAAGCGCGTTCGTCATTTTTTCTGTCCAACGGTTGCACGGCTGGGTTTCACCATCAGGATATCTAAAAGAACTAACAAGAGAAACATGATTTCGTCTATTCATTTCCACAATTTTCTATTCCCACTGTGTTCCCTTTAGACGCTGCATGAGATACTCCACTTCTACAATTTTCGTTAGAGGAATAACACATTCCTAAAAATTGCTGTCAGCAGGAATTCCGGCAGAGGCGCAGTTATGGAATGGACAGACCTTGTACATAGACACAACAGCATCCACGTTGATTTTCTGGTTTGCCTCATCAGGCGCTGCAGGATCTGTACCGTACGTTTTTGCCTTAAGTCGTAACCTCTCGAGGACTTTTTGTTCCACCTTGGCATCCGTAATGGCAGCGTCGATCCCCTCGCGATCACCAGCCTTGATCAGCTTGACGAAGGTCTCGGGATCCTTTTGGAACTTGGATTCCGCAACGAATTTGCCGAAGTGAATCCGACGGGAAAGGGCCTGCAAGCAGTTGACGTCGCATGTAGCTGCAGAACCGTAATTCTCCTTTGCCTCTCCCCGATCCTCGCGACCAAACTTTCGACAAGCCGCAGGCAAGATCTCTTCTACATAGCGCTTCTTGATGATGCTGTTGACATTGACGTCGTTGTCGTGCAGGATCTTAGGATACTCGAGCGGCTGCAGGATAGGCTCTTCGAGGGCGTCAGGGAAGAAGGGATATTCGTCAGGGGATTGGAAACGGCGGACTCGTGACTGTAGACGTTCTTGTTCACGAAGCAAATAGTCCATTAAACTGAGATCGCAGCCGGGGATTTTCACCCCACCAGGGATGTAGACAGTTCGATTGAGTGGGAACTGAACGCGCTCGATCAGGTGGTATGTAATCGTATCCTCTAGGCGACTGTGAATGTCGGGAGTTAGTTGTCTGGTGTGCCTATATGATATATATGTGTCTCTCTCTCGTTCCGGATCATGCTGACTCCCGTAGGAGGGGTAAGGAATTTCCCCGCGACTCACATTAGTTGGAAGCGGATGTTCGCCAGATCCAGGGCTTTGGAGGCATCCGAAAGGTCAATTGCTGTATCCATGGTGCTGAATATTTGTAACTAGACTTCTAAACACGTTGTTGTGTGCAGGTTGTCCAGGAAAGGTTGACGAGGGGCCGCACTCGAGCTCTTGCTATCTCCGATGGCGGGCGATCTAAACTGCCCCGGATTTTGGTAAGCGGCGGTGCAAAATGGCGATGCAAACGTTACACGGCATGTCAGAGCCATGACATATTCTGCTGACCTACATCCTTCATCTGATTGTATATCTTGTCTGCGAAAAGATAGCAATCGCAATCATGGACACAGAAATCAAGGGTAAAAACCGTTCCATGATCGGGTTGCGGCTGCCATCGGTTGTGAGCCCATAATGGACGGTATTTCATGCGAGGGCATCCGCACTACGGCTGCGCAATGTCTTTGAAGAGATCTGAGCTTGAATAAACAAATATTACAAGGATAGGACAAGTTAATGTGCAGGAGCCGTGGCTAAAGTCGAAACCACCGTCGTGAGAGTGTTGCTGTCACGGACCATACGGCGTGATACCGCGGTCGGAGCACATCTCCATTACAGGCCTGCGCAGGAAATTCTGGTTGACAATACGCCTAATTCGCGGGGACTGAGCCGGGGAAGCTCCCTAGACACCAGTCACTACTTAGGGGGGCCTCGGCGCATCGAGTCCTCTACGGATCTGGCGGCTATCGCCGCATATTCTGCTTAAAAGGCCGCGGCACGGACAGGCCGTATGGTAAACAGTGCATACGGGTAAAATTACACTCCGCGGCAGAAATTCGGAATCTCGTGCAGCTTCTCCAAAAGTTGTCGTGAACGCACTTCACAACCAAGAATTCAACAGCAACAATCTCCCTGCTGGCTGAACCCTTCCCCTCCGGTCCCGACAACCAGTTGGGTCTCTGAGTCTCTCCGCTCTGTCCAGTGTGTCTCATGGAGGAATACGGCCACTATGACCCTTCCTCCGGTCGATCGGCAGCAGAAGGGGAATCCCTTCTGGGAACCGGCTTGACGGTAACGAAGTCGATTCGTATCGCAAGGACACGCTGACTTCCAGAATTAGACGCGCCATCTCGAAGCATTTGGCCGAAAGGTGACCTCGACAGCCACACATTTGATCGGCCCTTCATCCGACCCGACCACTCCTAACCACTATCAAAATGCCATGACCGATATACACCGCGAGTTGCGGCGTCCTACTGCACAACGCAAGATATTCTCGTTGGCTCAGACGACACCGACAGATCTTGTCCGCTCCAAACTGTCGACCACTGAGATCCAGTCGCGCGCAATTTCCTCCGTTCCCGACGAGCTTCTGAAGAACATCCCCGAAGATACAAGCTCATACTCTCTGTTCCAGGGATTCCAAGCCTCCCTGCCCGAAGACAATCGAAGATCTCACCGGAGACGGTCCTCTAAGGGCCAAAAATTGCTGAATGACGTGGAAAGAGCAGGCGCGCTGCCTTCCACGGCGGGCGGTCTAAAGACGGAACGTAAAATTCTGAACCGTAGGCTGGAGATGATGGGAATTCGCAAGAACATGTGCAGTGCGGAGATACACGAGATCGACAATAAAATCGCGAATTTGCATAACATGCGCAAGATTGTCCTAGACCGGCTGGCCGGTCTGGAGACGGACGAAGCAGATATCGAGCGCGAATGTGAGTGATCATTCGGCTATCTCTCCAGCAGCGACTGCTTGCTAATGATTGCAACTAGTGGTGGAGATTGACAACAAATTGGAGGAGCTGGGAGAGGAGGAGGAAACTGAGGAGACCCCAGTTACTGCAATGACTCCGAAGTCTTCCGAACCGAATGATGGATCCATTTCGTCCGAAGACCAAGCTATGGATGCATCTTTCATGTCTGAGTCGATCTACCAGAAATTGCCATCGCCCAAGGGCAAAAGACACCGATCTATAAGTATGATACCTCGTATAATCGTTCAATGAGTCTGTCAAACTGATCTGGGACCGTCAGGGAAACGTTCAATGCCCATCCTACATGAACATTTCGAGCCCGGATCGCTCATTAAAGAGGTACAAGCTCATAACGATATTATCACGACTCTAGACTTCGATTTCCCGTTCGGCACCATGGTTAGCGCTGCATTGGATGATACTGTCCGCGTCTGGGACCTCAACTCGGGACGATGCCAGGGGTTTTTGGAAGGCCACCATGCCTCGGTTAGGTGTCTACAGGTTGAGGAGAGCATTGTTGCTACCGGTTCTATGGACGCGTCCATCCGTCTCTGGGATCTGAGCCGAGCGAAACTTGCACCCAGAGATAACCGGATCAATAAGAGCAGCTCAGACGAAGAGGACGATGGACTCACTTACGGTGAAGACGCACCCCCTGCACCACCCCCATCCACCATGGAGGATTGCCCTATTTTCTCGCTCGAAGCTCATGTCGCTGAGGTGACGGCGCTCCACTTCCGAGGAGACACGCTCGTATCTGGTTCTGCGGACAAGACGTTGCGACAGTGGGATCTGGTCAAGGGACGTTGCGTGCAGACTCTGGATGTTCTCTGGGCTGCAGCGCAAGCCTCATCGTTGATGACCTCTGGCAGCAGCACAAGCTGGAAGCCTTCGGGGCGATTACCGGACGCTTCTGCCGACTTCGTTGGTGCCCTTCAATGTTTCGACGCAGCCCTGGCATGCGGAACTGCTGATGGTATGGTACGCCTTTGGGACCTCCGAAGTGGACAAGTCCATCGCAGCCTGGTGGGACATACAGGGCCTGTCACTTGCTTGCAATTTGACGATGTACATATCGTGACAGGCAGTCTCGACCGCAGTATTCGGGTGAGCATTATTAACCCTAGCATCTGTGTGCTGGATCTTTACTCACTCGTATTTCTAGATCTGGGATCTTCGAACTGGATCCATCTATGACGCTTTTGCTTATGACAAACCCATTACTAGCATGATGTTTGACAACCGTCGGATCGTATCTGCCGCTGGAGAGAATGTTGTCAAGGTCTACGACAAGGCCGATGGCCATCATTGGGACTGCGGCCCGGGTGTAGGCATCGATGAGGATGACAGCGCCGCTCCCTCCATCGTGGAGCGCGTCCGCATCAAGGATGGTTATCTCATCGAGGGCCGCAGGGACGGTATGATTGGCGCGTGGACATGCTGAAGCGACGTCAGTTCGACAACTCCATATCCCAACTCTACCCCTTTACGATGAGTACAGCGTTGTTGGCCTTATGAAGGACGAACCTACTGTATACTATTTTCGCGGTTATAGACTGTAGGGCTGGCGACAGGTCTTGGTACGGGGAATGTTCTGTAGAATAACGTGTGCCATGAACTTTTCTCTCGCTGGGTTCCTACCATTCCCAGCGACGATGCTGTCTATGTCTTTATATATGCCTTACTGAGATTTAGCGAATGTTACATAGTTCTAACATAGCCTCTGCTTCCACTGTGCAGTCATTCTAACCCGAACAGCTAACAAGGATATAGACTCGAGGTCTTTCCGATGGCCTGACGAGAATGAGATGGACATTTCCTGAACAATACGTAGTACTTGGATCCCATCTGAACTAGATACAGCAGTCTCGACGCGTCGGCGCGTCGGGCGGCTCTCGGCCTAACAATGCCAAGCCCTCCTAGCAACGTGATCGAGCTCGGACCACCTGTCGAATCTCGCGCGGGAAAACAAAGCGAAAAGCAATCTTTGTTTAGTCCCATCGAGTAAGGCATCAATTTAAATCATAAATTCCACCTTTTTTTTCATCTGATTAAAGTCTTTTCAGGCATATTACCTGCGTGCTGTGGGATCAGAGCTCGATCTCCAAAACATGTGTTTGGTGGTTTTGGGGAACAAGAGTATGCTGCGATAGGATACGCCACTCACTAGCCGCTCTGCACGAACCGCGGCCACGAATCTGGGAACGCCCGTATCCATATCCCTATGTACTGCGGTATCCGCCACAGGAACAGACATTCATATCGGCAAGGCCCAGGCGCGTTAACTCGCGTGTCAATGATCCAGTTGAATTAGACTGCAGATCTTACATAGGATCAGCTGAGCTATTGTCTTATTGCCTCGAAGCAGACGGAGGTTTTCAAAACCTCGTGCGGTGACTGGGTGGAAAGCCCTGAGACCGGTCTTGTTGCCATAAGACAGGTTGATCTGGCAAAGAAGAGTCACTGCATCAAGAGACCTTCCTTCAGTGAAGAAATTTTCGAAGTGCGGGTCTTGATTTGAATTATTCCGCTTTATCTACCATAGCAGCTTCAAATCGCGTTTGCTCTATGATTTTGATTCTGCAAAGGCTGTTTCACATTACTTGCATATTATTGTTGACACCAAGAGATTTTTTGCCTTGATTCATTTGGTACCAACCTTTCTACGTCATCAACTCCTGTGTCAGGCTGACCGGTTCCAACATTGGTGAACCTCCGGATCGGGCTTGTTCTTGGATCCGGAAGTCTGGTAAGTTAACATGTTTCGTGGATTGATGACTTTGTCGACCTGTTACTCATGAGACGGAGAGGTTTATGATTGGTATTTCTTTGGTGAAACTATCTTTCCCGGCTCAATTTGTTGTGATTCATTTTTGTCCAATGCGGCCCAAGAACTATTCTTGCGGCTTCATCCTACTTCACTCTCTTAGTCTCCTGTCACTTTAGTTGGTCTCACATCTCTCTGTTGTATTCACTTTCCATTTCTCCGGCTCACTTCCCTCTTGTCTGTTGATCCTTTTTTTATTCCCTTGCCTGCCTGCATTTCCTACGATTCTGTTGATATTTTAATATCTCATCTCTCATTACATGTATTATACTGCCAGATGCTAATTTTTCTAAACAGCTAATCAAACTGAGCTACATCTGCGGTGTGGACTTTGGACCATCAACATCAACTTACGATATGCCACCTAGAAGGGCATCTGGCCGTCGGGCTGGCTCGGTCATATCAAACCATTCCCATCTCGGTGCTGGCCTGTCAAGTCCCGACCTTTTCAACCCTGGTCTGCCAAGTATCCGAAGCAAGCAGTCTTTCGCCTATGGATCGTCAAAAACCCCGGCCCTGCCTCGCGAACTAGGCACACGTGCCTCCATGGGAATAGAAGAGATGGCTGAGACCATCGACGTAGGTCTACGTCGAGCTCGTGAACGCGACACTGCTGTCGATGAGAACACCCGGAATAGGAATCAGCAGCGGATGACAACGCGGCCACAAGCACGTTCCGTTTCGCGAAGCGTCTCCCCTGTTGCCCAGTCGGCCCAGTCGACCCGTGGTTCTGCTGCCAGGTCTCCAGGCCGTCGAGGACGCCCACGTCGGGACCCTACTCCTGATCAACAATTGCTGGATGCGCTTCGCGAAGAGACTGAAAGTCCATCCCCTTCCCCTCCGAAGTTAAATACAATTGTGGCGTCTGACAGCAATCTCGGCCGTTCCACTGCGACTCCCCCGCCTCCTGTTCCGCATACCCTCTCCACAGACACCACGCCTGTTCATTCTAGCTTCCCTACCACGCACCAGAGTTTGCAGCCTGGGACATATCCACGTCTAGATCCCACACCTGGGAGGTTCGGATCATCACCAGGTCAAGATACCTCTGCACTGGACTCGCCCCAGTTTGAGACTTCTGCAATCGATAACGAGTCGACAGTCTCTTGGATGCTTGAACGTGAGATTCATGATGCTGAACTGCAACGCACGACAGGCAGCCCTACATATGTGCGTCAAGGACCGCAGGGCAGAAACATTACAGCTCCACCGCGTCGTCCTTCTGGACTCTCTTTCTCTCGGGAAGTCATTGAGGAAGAATCCGAGGAATCCGAGGCTAGTCCTGAGCCCACTCCGGAGTCAAGTCCTCAGTCAAGTCCTGAGCCTGAATCTGAGCCCGAGCCCGAGCCTACGGTCGAGCCTAGCGCAGTGAAGGAGCCCACGCCTGAACTAAAGCACGAAGATGGCATCTCAACAGCCCCTGCAAGGACTATTATCCCTCACACGATATTCAGAGAGCCTTCCACCGATAATGCGAGCACCGCGTCCGAGCAGCATTTCGCTGCCCGTACTGTACCTCTCGTCGATATAGCAGCCCCCCAGATTCGTTTCCCGAGGACAAACATCAATTGGAACATAGTCTTTGCCGTGATAGGGGCATTGGCAGCTGTCATCGCGGGCTATGCATTTGGTGACAGGCTAATTTCAGCTTCTCATTCCATAGGCTCCGCTTTTCCATTTGGCAACCGAGTCCCTTATTCCATGCTGAACGCATCAGAATCAGAGTTCCTCGGCCGCCTTTCGGGGCAAGTTGAGAAACTTGGAGCACAGTTTTCATCGATATCCAGGGAGATGAGCTCAATGAGATCAGAATGGCACAAAGTCGCTGCGCAAGCAACAGCCTCCCAACCAGCGGCTCTATCGCCTGCTGAGCCTCCCCGGATTAACTTCTTCTCGCCAGGGACTGGGGCAATCATTGATCCATACATGACCAGTCCAACAAGCGGCCGCGCGAGATCATTTCTTGGACGGGTGCTCTTCGCGGCTTCTAAAGACAGCCCTCAAGGACCACAGTCTCCAGTTGCTGCCCTGACACCTTGGGATGGTGTTGGAGACTGCTGGTGCAGTGCCCCTCGTGATGGGCTTTCTCAACTGGCTGTCGTCCTTGGTCGCCAGGTGGTGCCAGAAGAGGTTGTGGTGGAGCATATTCCCAAGGATGCATCCTTGGAGCCAGGAGTCGCACCGCGAGAGATGGAGCTGTGGGTACACTACGTATTCAACCATAGTACGGCTACCTTAACAGACTCTTCCTCTCCTGATGTATCACGGTCTTCCTTACTGGGGTCTTTCATGAGAAAGTGGTTTGCTTCTGGCTCCCCTCCTGCCCAGGACCCCTCGCCTGCGCTGAAAGTCTCGACCAACTTGCCACCATCGAGCTCATCTATCTCATCCCTTCACGACTTAGTCCTGGAAATGCTCCAACAGACTTATCCTCGCGACGAAGAAACGGATTACTGGGATGATGCTTTGCTAGGACCGTCCTTCTATCGTGTCGGCAAGTGGCAGTACGATATCAACAGCGAGAACCATATACAGCACTTCAGCCTTGATGCCATCATCGACCTACCGGGTCTCCGCGTGAGCAAAGTTGTTTTACGCGTGAATTCAAACTGGGGAGCGCATGACACCTGCATATACCGCCTACGGCTGTATGGCCATCTATGAATATCTTATGATTCCTATTGGTCTTCGCTTCTGTCGCTGGCGCATTGGTACTTAACTTATCTGGGTGGTTACGGGTTCTCTTTCAATTGATTTTCTTCTGATGATATGCGGTGGCTTGGTTGATCAGCTTGCTTTTCTTTGCACGGCTTCGAACGGTTGTACTGCCAACGTGGTCATTATTCAGGGGTGATTCCTCGGCTCCCTGCGAAGGTCTGTTCATTCCTCATCGCAGGAAGCCTCCTGGCCCCGTGGCGAATACGTCTGACTTTCTTGTATAATAAGTTTTGATTCCCTGCCATTACTGTCTACCTCTGCTTTACAGGAAAGGATTCTGATGCTTTGGGGCGCTGACGGCTAGGTTGCATTTGTCTTTTCTTGATATTCAGATGCATAACTGGGGACGCGCAGCGATATACCTATATTGGTCCGGGTTTCGTCCATTTCGGTGCGGGCTGATTGTGCTTTCTGGGCGTGGTTTTTTTTTTATGCTTGTCTTACATACTGCAGCGTACTTCCTTTCGGACGCCTACACTCGCGTGTACTCCATAGTGATGATCTCTGTTTTTCAACTGGAGACTACAGCAAGAAGTGATTAGTTTTCGGCATCCTAGGGAAGACAACGGATCCAACGATACCACATTCGAATTTCCCAACATAACTCTATTCCCTCTATCGTCGCAAGAACAAAATATAAGAGTCAGTCCCTGGAATAAACAAGTTACGCGATTCCCTTTCCCAACTAATACCATACTCCCCTCCAAACCAACCACCTACACCCTCAACATATTTCACACACCCTTCAATCCACCTCACCCTCCAAAAAAAATCAAAGATCAAAGAATCAACCCCCATAGCAATAATAATCCCCTCCGAAACCGACCTCCTTACCAAATCCCATCTCCTAAAGTACCACCGACTTCGCGGATCCCTCGGTTCCAATTATGTAATGGAAATAGCGTGCACGTCACGGCTTTATGTAAAATGTCCTGCACTTGGCGTTAAATTTGAACTTTCCCCATGGATTTTCAGGGGGCGGGTTAGGTTAGGTTGGGTTATTAATTTACTTGGCCTATGCTGGGTTGGGATTGTAATTCGTGGGTGGTGATTGCGTGATGGTGTTTTGCGTTGAGACTGGAGGTTAGGCGCCGGCGCCAGCGAGCGCTCTTTCGCCCTTCACTTGGCGGGCTTTACCCTGCTTTTTGGGTGTTGGTTTATTTATTTTCTTTTTCTTCTATTATTCCAGATTTGTTCCTGTTATTCTGCTACCGCCACTGTTGTGGTTAAATGCGCATTGCGCGTCCGGTTTCGCATATCTTTCTATCAACATTTCATGTTACTCCATCGGTCTATGGAACAGCGGTGTATTTACATCGTCTAGTCTGGTTATTCCAGATAATATGACCTCAACCTTCTCTCTGAAAAGGAAATCTCATTCCATACAGCTGAAAGAAAAGAAAAGAGATGTTTCATGAAATATTAACAACAGATAAACTCGAAATCAGATACTAGTGTCAAACTCAGGATTCACCCACGACGGCTCCGGTGATTTCGCCCGCAACGTTGCCCCGTATCGCTGGAGCAGAGCGAAGAGTGGGATACCACCGAAGAAAACGATGATTCCCTGTGCAGCGAAGGTCCAGGTCCAACCTGAGGATGCCTGCCAGGGGGCGATGAAGAACTGTGATCGCGCGTGATGTTAGCATCGAAGTTGTTGCGTAGTCTGATCTTGAGTGGTGAGACTTACGGGATCGATGAACGCGCTCAGATTGAGGAAGACAGCGTAAAATGTGACGACGCTCATGGATTGCAGCGGGTAGCTGTCCACGATATAGCTGCTGATGACGGTGTTGCCGATTTGGATGCCAGCGGCAACTACGGTCTTGTCAGCTAGGTCTTTTTTGAGAAAGGGAAGATTTAGCACGTACACAAAAAGAAAGCGATCTGTCCCACTATCCAATGGTATTCCTTGTCGATACTGATGCCCCAGACGATAAGTCCGACTAGCAGACATTAGCTCGACTCCAGAAGATGTGAGACTCTCGATACTCACTAGCAGTGATCAGAATAGCAGGGTACGCCAACCACAGACGCATCTCAGCAACGCGAACGTTGTTGTTCTTCTTTGCCAACTTGGCCACGATATAGTCGCTAAGTCGGCCAGAGAAGAAGATCTCCGAGAACAGGGTTCCCAGAAGTAGCCCAAGGAACAGCAGTCCTTGAATCAGCGGGGAATAGTTGGGGTATGCGGCCGGAAGCATCGTGATGACAGACAACACCCACCAATACCAAAGGAAGCAATAGCCCAGGACGCCGATGACGACCGCTGGAAAGCGGAACGTAAGTACGAAACGGACGATCGAATCCCACGGCTTCGGATGACGCATGCCAGGCACGGGCTTAAAGTTCAAAAAGAAGAGTTTCTTGGTCCTGGGCATGTCGATGCCCTCTCCGTCACCCTGGCTAGGAGCCGCCTTTTCGATGTCGGTGGTTCCTGGAGTTCCGGTCGTCAACGGCATCCGCTGGAGCATGAGGTTTCGCGGGTACAGGGTTTCTGGCATGAGGAATAGTTCCAGCACAAGGAGAGCCGCAAAAAGGATGGCATTGAACCAGTTGATCCATGCCGCGCTAACGACATTCAGGAAACCGCCAACTAGAGAGGCATCAGCAACTGTCTTCTAGACAATTTGGAGTAATCCAACTTACAGGTCGGTCCAAGCAGCAGTCCAGAGTCAATTGCCAGGACCCATAGTCCTAACTTCTGGCCCCGTTCATGTTCGAAGAAGAGATCTCCCACTGGCCGTTGTTAGAAAGAAATGCCGCCTCAAGAGACGCTGCAGGGATACTTGCCTACAGCCATTCCCACCGTCGACGCAGGACTCACACCAAATCCTTGAAAGAAACGGGCTGCCATGTACCCGCCGTAGTCATTCGCGGCGGCAGCACCACACGTTGAGACCAATGCGATAATGGTGCCCAGGATGAAGATTATCCGACGGCCATAAATGTCACTCAGTGAGGACCAAAATAGCGGACCTACTGCGAGACCTAGGGCCGGGATGGCGACAGTCCAATTCACCTGGGAGTAGTTGATATTGAACTGCGTCTGAAGCTCAGGGAATGATGGCACCGTGGTTGTCGTGATGTATGTGAATAAGAAGTATCTTGGGGATATTGTCAGTACGTCTGATATCATTGGAAACAGCATCCCGGGCAAAATCCTTTCGGTATCAAGCGAATACATACTTGAACATAACGATTCCCAGAATCGTGTGCTTCCACAAACTCGACCAGTTCAGAGGGTCCAAAGGATCCGCCGTTGGCTGTGGATGCAGCTTGACGCCGTCCTTCATCACCTGCGCATCGACATGGCCGTCCGCAATGACTGCATTGCCGGCAGGGATGGAGACTTGGCCATCTTTCATGCTGTTCGAGGCATCTGTCATGATGGGTTCTTCGATCCCAGGGATCGGCTCCTGCTTTTCATCCATGATTGTGATTGCACAACTGAATATGCAAGAAGAGTTAGGAATGATCAATGTATACAAGGATTCTGAGCATATGTGCACTGTGCAACGAGTGTTGACGGTGAGAAACACAGCCTATGGTACTCTCCAGGTACAAGGCAGTTCTCGAAGTGATATAGTAGAGACAGGCAGGCGACAAGGTCTCAATCCCAAAGCAGACAAGGTCAATGGAGTTAGGATGTCCAGGATCTTTCTACCCCACGATATGCTGATGCCCTAGCCTGGCTCATGGGGATCCAATGCTGAGGTCATCCGCGCTGCAGCTTCAGCGCTTATATCGTGACCATCAAACGCCGCATCTCTCAATGGTGGTCTGGAGGCGTCCGCCCTGATGGGCCGGAATAGGGGCACCGCTCCGGGCTGTCGTAGGTTCCAGCAGTCTGGCCATCAACTGATATCGTTCAAACGTTGGCGAATTTTTTACTGTCACTATCATCACGCTTCTGGCAAAATTAAGAATGGCACTACTCCAATCATTTTTGGTAGAGTTCTTTGTGGCTGTCGTGTAGTGCCCGCGCCGTTCACTATCAGCCGCCCTATCACCTCTTGTCAATGACCGTCGTCCTTCAGGAACCCCGGAAGAGAACACAGTACTTTCTGGATCGTTGAATTGATAACATTCCATATCATCCCGCAGGATATTCATTACAGTTCAAAACCGACTTATCTGGGATCTTCGCCAGTTAATTTTTATTCCCTGTCGCCGCTTTTCCTTTCATGGGCTGTGGCTCCCGCTGCCCCTGTCCCGCCAATCAGCGTGACGGGAGTCTAGATAAGCGCTATCTGTTTATCGCGGCCTGTCGATGGATTGAATAATTGCAATTCATTCCATCACTCTTTCTCTATCTCAGCCCTGTCGAGTCTCTAGGGCCCGCTTGAGTCGCTTTATGGATCAACTACACTGTTTCTGATCCTCTAAGACTGAAGGAGCAACTTCTCGCAACTCCAGATGTCAACTTGGGCCCTAAAATCCGTTATCCGCCGCGTAACGTCTTTAGAATTGTGCTGCTTTAGGAAGAGAAACTTGTGATCTAGACCCAACCCATTATATTTTCTTGTCATTGCTATGGGACAGGAGGAGCTTCCATTGATAATAGCCACTATACTCAGCAACTTCAGTGGACCTTATTCGACGGCAACGACATGGCTCTGTTGAGAAACAGCCCTTCCCACGGAAGATACTAACGATTCTTTTAGTTAACACAAGCCTTGTAGATGGAAGCCTCATAGCTACATGTAGACAAAGATAACTTCGACTTCTATTATTCTCATTTCACTTGCTGCTAACTAAATGTGGACATCATTGCACATTGGTCCCTGCGCAGTCATTAATCGATGACAAAAGCTCTTTACGTAGCACATCCGGAGCATGATTCAAAAGACTACTTCCTACCTTTCTCAATCAGGTCAATAACTCGAGAATACTGATAGTTCCTGACTTAGGGACTTAGAAAGATGTTATTTCACAAAGAGAATAACGGTTCCCCGCCAATCCGCGTGGCCCCATAGATCTCTAACTCAAACAGTCTGCCAGAATAGGATACCCGATTGAGAACAAAGACAAGAAGACATAAAAAGATATGAAATAGAATTGACAACCATGGTCAGCATCTTCTTATGCCCATATCCACTACGGGACGCCCAGACCAAGCCGTCACCATCCGGGCAAACTGTTCGGGTCTGGTTGACTGGTCTTCATCCCCACCACCGATCGTCCCCATAGAAACGACTTGGTTGCGAAGATCTCCGGGCCCAATGAAGTGGATAAGCACGAGCAAACCGAAACGTAATGGCTCTCCGCTCTTCGCTTCCGTTGTTATTTCGAGTACCTAAATCTCGTGAATAATTCTCCGCAATGGGTCTTGCGGTTGCGCTCCTCGGGGTTCGTCATCCCGCCATTATGGCTCAACGAGCGAGCACGACCTTATTGTCATATTCTCGACTAAGAGGATTGGAATCATGGAGAACCAGCAAGGTTTCGACATCTAGAGAAATCATCGGTGAAGATAACGCAACTGCATCCCTGCACCAGATAGTGGCGCCTGTGGTAGTATCTCTGACGCTCTATGGTCCACACTTGGTACCAGAAGCAACAGACGGACAAGCGAGTTCCTTGGCAGTTTTCGTCCCAATTCCCGCTTCTCTATACTCATCCAGCTTCCTTTTCGGTAATTTTACATTTGATGGAGAGCCCTGTGCGTTTACTCCGGGTATCGGTCCCCCGCGGGCTTGAAGATGGTCCTCTATCTACGGTTTATGGCCGCGCCGGCAGTCTTAAGGCCAGACCCTAAGAAAGTCTCAATCACGGTACTGACGCAGCTTGGCCCCTCGATGGTCCCTCGATTTGGTATCGGGAATAATATTTCTATGTGTTTATTCGTAGTGTGAGCGCCTGAGAACAGGGCTACCTCCACACACCGTGATCTAGAGCTAAGGCCGATGCTCTACTGATGTCCTTAACGTAATATTCCCTCTGACAAGTGCCTTGGTTGACTGTAATGTTCTCTTGATTTCCCTACGCAGAACGAAGTTAACGTTACCTAGGAAGTGTCTCTTTTCTATATACCGTCCCGCAATGGGTAGTGATATCCCTCCTGCCAGCAGTGGCAGTAGATCTCTGGGCGACACCACTCCACCAACTGAATATACAAGCCTTCTCCCGAAACCAACAGATCGCGAAAGCGCCTACAGCCAGGAAGATGGCGAGGTTTACGATTTGGAGGACAGCGGCCGGTCAACCAAGCAGCTGGTCGCCCAAGAGTTCCTGCTGCTCCTGAAGGGATCTATACCGGTCATTCTCGCCTATACGCTGCAGAACAGTCTGCAGACCATATCCGTCCTGATCGTGGGCCGCACCTCTCCAGAGCATCTGGCCGCAGCTGCATTTTCGTACATGTTTGCCATGTGCACTGCATGGCTGATTGCTTTGGGTGGAACTACGGCATTAGATACCCTGGCATCCTCCACGTTCACGGGAAGTGCGAATAAACATGATCTGGGAGTTCTGCTGCAGCGAGGATTCATCATCCTGGGACTCTTCTATATCCCGGTTGCTATCCTCTGGGCTTGTGCGGAACCTGTCTTCAGATTCCTCGGCCAGGACCCGACTCTGTCGAGAGACAGTGCGAAGTTCCTGACCTGCTTGATCCCCGGAGGGCTGGGATACATCTATTTCGAGGCTATGAAGAAGTATCTGCAGGCGCAAGGTTCGTACAACGTCCTGACATATATCCTTTTCAACTGATATCAATTAACATCGCCTCAGAAATCATGCGTCCTGGCACCTACGTCCTCCTAATCACATCCCCCCTTAACGCCGGTCTGAACTACCTATTCGTCTACACATTTAAGATCGGCCTCCTGGGCGCTCCTCTCGCCACTAGCATCTCATACTGGCTCTCCTTCGGCCTCCTCGTTCTCTACGCCCGCTTCGTCAACGGCTCCGAATGCTGGGGCGGCTGGACGCGCAAAGCCTTCAGTAACATGGGCACCTTTGCCCGTCTCGCCTTCATGGGGGTCATCCACGTCGGAACCGAATGGTGGGCCTTTGAAATCGTCGCCCTCGCCGCTGGTCGACTGGGCACTATTCCCCTCGCAGCTCAAAGCGTGATCATGACCGCCGACCAAGTCATGAACACCGTCCCCTTCGGCGTGGGCGTCGCAGCCTCCACACGAGTCGGAAACCTCCTTGGAGCTCGCAACGCTCGAGGCGCCGCCCGCGCAGCCAACACGGCCGCATGGCTCAGCATGTTCCTAGGCATTATAGTCCTCTCCGTCCTAATGGTCTCGCGAAACCACTTCGCTAAGATCTTCAACGATGACGAGCGCGTCGTCCGCCTCACGGCCGAAGTCCTCCCGTACGTGGCGCTCTTCCAGATCGCGGACGGATTGAACGGAAGTTGCGGAGGCAGTTTACGAGGCATGGGCCGTCAACATGTCGGTGCGGCAGTTAATCTTATCAGTTACTACTGCGGTGCGTTGCCGCTGGGTGTCTGGCTCGCGTTTCATGGATGGGGTCTCAAGGGCCTCTGGGTCGGACAGTGCATTGCGCTCTATCTGGTTGGATTGCTGGAGTGGGCAATTGTCGCTCTGAGTGATTGGGAGAAGGAGGTGCGGAAGGCATTTGGGAGGATGGATACCGGTAATCGTGTCGAGGCAGGGATTGAGTCTACGGAAGATGGGAATTGAGGATTTACGTCCGAAGTCAGAGTATAGGGACTTGGTACAGGGACGAGTCTCGAGATATTTGCTAGACGATGCATAGGATGCATGGGTGATTATTATAAATTTCTAAAAGATAGCATCGTCTTTACGAGTGCGTGTTCATAGTTTAGAGTAGAAATGAATTTAGATATGTTTGTGTTGAAAAATATAGAAACTCGAGAATCATTGCATGCTACTTAGATCGTCAAAAATGCTCCAGCATCATCAGTATAGCTTAAGAGATCAATTCCCTATGTCCAATTCTCGGCAAACCGCGAGGTAAATTCCCCGAGTCGCAGGGACCGGTTGTTCCGGTTATGCAGTCGCCCTCATTGGAAATAATAATCGACTCACGTCATCAACAGTCCATTGATAAGAAACCCTCATGCATTTCTCGCGATATCGGTCCAAACCGTTCGTAATCAATAAGATAGAGAGTCCCCAAAAAATAACCCACCAGCTATTATTATTACTTCACTCGCTTTGTGCCCACTCTTTGCCAGAAATCTGGGGTTCGGTCGAGAAGTGCCCCTCTCCCCCGGCCTTCCATTCTCGGCATGGATGCCCACTTGGAACGTCTCTTCCGATCTTGTCATCGACTGAACAAAAACGGGTAAAGAGAGGAGAGGCCCGGATATCAATATCAAATTCTTTTTATTCATTCATTTTCATGAATCTTTTGGACCTCCTGTTATCACGGCTGATAGGACATGTCCCCTGTGGAATGTCCGGAACGGGCGATAGAAGATAGAGACATCACCGCCTGGGCTCTATGTTTCTCTTACTCCATCGATGACGATCCCAGCGATAAGCTGTGATACGAGCCAAGCCCGGAAGATCATCTATCGGGTCGACCGAACCTGTCATAGCGGGATATAGCATTCGCTTTGCTCCAGTTATGGAAGTTGGCCAAAGCGACATAAGGATGGCCGGGATGAACATGCATGGCATATGCGGATGTCCTGTACCAAGATATTCTCCTTTCATCCAATTGGAGCTTTTCATGCGGACCGGTCTTTCGGCCGTCTCGTTCCTGATAGGAAGGATATTGGAGATATCCAGTGAGCTAAATCACTCTCCATGCTTGCTCTATTGACGGCTCATTCTGTCGTCTATGGAGTGTACCTCGGTCATGGTCTCACCCCACACATGGCGTGCTTCTAGACCTATGAACTGGAATGATCGGTCTCGAATCCAAAGCTTCTGACCGCATCGGACAAGGCGGGATAAACCATGGAACCGGCGTCATAGTCCATGGCGTACCTATGCATGCAGATATCCATTTCGTAAACGGATCAACCACTGGAAGGCGGGATCACTATCGAATAGTCATCGATATGGATAATAACTCGTAGGTAATCGTTTGCCAGACCGTATCCTGTCCCTATCTCGTGGCAATGGCAAGCACGGCTAGGGCTGTATCTCTCTCCATTGTTCCCCTGCGGGGGAAGCTCTTTCTTGCTGTTAGGTAACAGGAACAAATGTGAATAATAGACAGGACTAACTCTCCATCTTGAAACTCTGAACCACTATCCCGCGATAGAGAAAAAGGGTCAAGCTCCGCAAGCTTTTGTTCTTTTTTGTCGTAGTACCAAACGGTTTCCTCAGCTTCCATGTTTCCAGGACAAGCTCTGAGCGCTGAGACCATCCCCCGAGCAGCTATATTTCTTAAGCTGGGCGCCGCTGCCAGTGTCCTTTTTCTCTGGTCCCCGTACAGCTTCTTCTTGATTACTCTTCCCGTATTCATCTTGTTCCTCGAGATAGAGAAGGAGACGCAATCATGATTGTCCCCTCGTTGAGCTTCGTTGCCCTTGCGGCTGTCGCGGCCGCTCATGGTGATCACAAACAGAGCCCCATGGCTGGTCCTCACCAGGGCTTGTGGTACAATACCTTGCCCGGTGATGGTGGCACGCAGGTAAATTACTCCATAAGGGGAAAAAAATGAAGCTTTCTGCGGTTCGTTGCAATTGACCAGCTCGTTGGTAGGCGGACTCCGTCTTCTCTGGAATCTCTACCTTTGGGCGACTTCCATACTTCCCGTGTCTGTCCAGCGACGAGGAGCAATATGATGTTGCTTTCATAGGTGCGTTTCTTTCAATTCTCATTAGTGAAAAGAGAAGTTCTTGAGCACACTGGAGTGCATGAGGAGAATCGTATATAAAACTTGCGGCATCGTCCACAAGTTACTCGCCCGCTAGGACTTTCCGCTCTAGACATTCCTACTGGACCCCGACATGAACCACAAAATTATAGCAGACTAAAAGCTAACAATGACCGATCTCACATTGCAGGAGCTCCTTTCGACACTGGTACTTCTTACAGACCTGGTGCTCGTTTCGGGCCCAGCGGCATCAGACAAGGTTCTCGCCGTCTCAATCTCTAGTACGTTCTTTTCCGAGATGACCCAAGCTTACTTCTGTCACCGTCCAAAGGCTCACGCAAATTGGGATTCAGCGGTGGTTACAATGTGCCATTGGAGGCGAATCCCTTCCACAATGAACTCAGGGTTTTGGACTGTGGTGATATCCCAGTTACCTCGTACGTTATTTCAATTTTCCTCCTGCCTTGAAGAGCCTACGGAGGTCAATCTATATTATGTAGGTTCGACTGACAGAGTACAATAGATACGACAATACCTGGGCAATCCAGCAGATTGAGGAGGGCCACAACAGCGTCCTGATGCGCAAGCCCTTTACCGATGCGAACAAGAAGGGTCTCTCCAAGTCTGGAAAGACCCTCCCTCGTGTCATCACTCTCGGCGGTGACCACACCATCACCCTTCCCCTGCTGCGAAGTATCAACAGGGCGTACGGACCTGTCTCTGTCATCCACTTTGACAGCCATCTGTAAGTGATTTCTTGTTGACCGGACTAAAAGCTTTGTAGGAGCTGACAAGCGATGCAGTGACACCTGGAAGCCCAAGGTCTTCGGCGGCTCTCCTAGCAAGGTCGCTTCTGTCAATCACGGTACCTACTTCTACCATGCTGCCATGGAGGGCCTTCTGAGGAACGACACGAACATCCACGCTGGTATCCGCACGACTCTCTCCGGTCCCTCTGACTACGAGAACGACGGCTACGTCGGTTTCCAGATCGTCGAGGCCCGTGAGATTGACACCATTGGTATGACCAGACATATCCACAAATGAGTGTATTCTGTAACAGGACATATATCTAACATCCTTCTCCACAGGTATTGACGGCATTATCAAGAAGATCCGCGACAGAGTTGGCACTGAGAACCCCGTCTACCTCTCCATCGATATCGATACCATCGACCCTGCCTGTGAGTATAATGTCTAAACCGAAAACCTAATATAAATCGTGATTCTAATAATGGATACTTATAGTCGCCCCCGCTACCGGTACCCCCGAGACTGGTGGCTGGAGCACCCGTGAGATCCGAACTATCATCCGTGGTCTTGATGGGCTCAACTTCATCGGTGCCGACCTTGTCGAGGTCGCGCCTGCCTACGACACCAACGCAGAGCTGACTACCATGTATGTTTTCCCTCCCTGAAGATGCGTTTATATCGCTAGCATAGTAGATATCATGCTGACATGTGATGTCTTCCGTTACAGGGCCGCTGCCGATGTTCTCTACGAAGTTCTCACCATGATGGTCAAGAAGGGACCTCTGACCCTTGACAACTCTGATGAGCTGTAAATGATCTATCTGGCCTATTGAAAACAATATGCTGAACATTGAATCATTTCAAACAAGATATGATATCTAGGGGGAATCCGATACGGATTATATCAACATGGGAATCTTTCTGGGGCAATTAAAATGCGATGAATTGTGTCTAGACTGTCGATGAGGGTATATACAATGTGAAATTATGCGATCATAACCAACTAGTCGTTTCGATACACGACTTTTTTTCAACTGAACTAACTTTAACTTAGTAAACGAGAAAGCATCTACTGACGTACTTAAGAACAATCGAGTCGTAGAGACACGCAACACTATATATAAACGAATATACATAAGAGATAGCCGACCACAATTCGGTGAATAAACTAACTTTCATATCCAGACAGACTCCCATAGGGATCCAGACATCGATAGAATAAAATCGAACCAACTAATCTTCACTATATACGAGTATTTTCTCCATCGATCTAGCTACACTTTTAGGGAACTTTGTTGAATCCTAGGGCACGGAAGCAATGAAAATGATGAACTAGGCATTCGGGATAAAATCCTCTGCATTGCTTGCTATCTAGAACTAACGGAATCTATCGCATAGTTATGCTAGATGACATACAAAGAACAATTCTGCTGCCTAAACTGCTGCTGCAAACGGTAGTATGATTACTGACCGTCTCCTTTCATGTTCTAGATGATCAAAGAGGGTAAAAATAGGTTGCACTTCCGTCTGGAAAGGCCCGGGTCGATGAGGCAGTTGTTCGTTTGTCTACTTCGTTCGGGTTTGGAGATGGAGCGGGTAGGGCTAGGTTGGGGGATCTGAGGTGTATGGTTTAGTTGTCGATCATTGGATACGATTGGTAGGGTACTTTCAAGTTAGGAGGGTTGTGGAGGTTGATTTGGGGAAAGGTCTTCTGTTGCGACTTGAGGGTATATGGGTAGAGCGAGAGACTTGGAAGGGGCGAGCTTGCTGTCTGCTTCTGGTTCGTAATTGCATTGAAAGTCTACATAGGAGTTTGATTTAATGTTTTTCTTTTTTTCTAATAATTACGCTACAAATGAAACTCATTTCTCTTACGCATGACTGTGTAGAGATCTGAAGAGATAGTTCATGTAAGCCATATAGAACCTCAATACAATAAAGCTAAGGACTACAACTATGCAAGAATATTATCTAATCGGACATATGATTTGGAATTACTCATTTTCGCATAATATATTAATAATACTAACGGTGCCACAAGACAATTTTCCTGTTTCCGTTCAAGTTTCAAGTCCTCTTGAGACCCTCACAAAAGATACGCAATGGCTACATGATAAGAAAAAAAAAAGGTAGGACCCGCTTACTCGATGGGCAATATATTTTAGTGCCATTACTCGTACGGCCGAGAATAATCTCAGGAGTAACTCTACTAGGTGTGGTGTCGGTCCTTATCTACTTTATAGCAACTTTGACGTCTTAGCTGAAGGTTATGAACAAATGCAAAGTTAGGTCGTCATTCTTGGCATATTATATTTTTGACAGGGTTTGGCGCACTCATCAAATCACACTCTGTTGACGTATAATGGTGTGCGGTGATCTGATGTTGGGAGAATTGCGCGATGATAAGATATGGTCGTCATAGCCGCATGGCCACATAGCAGCTCTACCACCAAGTCCTAGCTTCTCCTCAAACGGGGTACTCGATAGGTGCTAATCCAGATCTATAAGGATAATTAGGAAAAGCTAAAGGATATGATACAACGTTCATGCAAATCATCTGTTCTAATAATGTTGAGAAAATCTGTGACACAAAACAGAGCAACGGCCGCCATACGAGAATAGCACTCCATGAGAAGGGGGTCTGTCTTAACTGTGTCTCAACAAAATTTGATCTGTGTCATATCCACGATCCGCATGACCGCCATCCCGGTTCTGCTTGCTGTGGTCCATTAATGCACACCGTACGGGGAAACCATTTTGTCTTCCGACGGAACGACCGGGATCCCTGCTCTGTTTTCTTATTACAAGCCTTATTATACAGAAGGTGGTGCGAGCGTCGTCCCTGGTCTGGGTGCCTGTTGTCATGATCAGCAGATCTTGATGCGTTGTTTATCACCCGTCATCAAGCTATGCGTAGCAGGGAATATGACGGGCAGGCAACTTCGAGCGCAGCCTTATATCTGTGATGGAGCAAGAGGAATTCGGGTTTGCGTTGACTTCGCGCTGCGAGGATGCTATCTTCCCCGGAAGGTTTGTCGATCATTTACCTTTTTGGGGATCTTGACACGCCTCCCTGCCTTATTATTCAATAGTTCGCTAAAATTGACAGCCGTTGAAGCTATCCGATCTCTATCTCTATCTATCCGCAGATATCGCCATCAATCACCTGTCCTTGCAACAACGAATTGTATGTGAAGGCGTTTCAGATATTCTCTAGTCTGCGGGCTTCTTGACATTTACCGTTTGGCTTGCCTCTGTGATCACCCTCACATAAAACCCTGCAAGGTAAGGCGTGTGAAGATCTCTGACTACTAGACGAGATGGGCTGCGTCTGAAGTAGGGCGCGGATCAGAAAAGGCTCTGGGCAGAAAGGCTGGAACTCTTTTCGGATGGCCGTTTACGTTAACCTGCCCCAGCCGCGGGTCTGTTTCGTTTCCGTGCTTAGAAGGCTCCGGGGCCACCGGGCAAAGTCAGATAATGACAATCTAACGGCATCCTTAGAGGATCTGCTGTAGTCTGCTGTATCTTTCACCAGTCCCACGGGAGTAGCTGAACACTTACTCTGTGTTCCGTAGAGAGTTCAGCGCCAAATTCATCAATTGAACGACTAGCTAAGTCTTTGACAAGCGCCTGTACGGAGTAGCCCGCGTGTATGCTCTGAAAAGGGGTGGAAGCTGGCGGAGGTTAGAGATCCGGAACGTTTTAAGTCAACACGCGACTTGGCGGCGGGTACGCCGTATTCTGCCCTGAGCATGGTGGACCCGGATACCAACCGACTCACAAACGCGTGTTATGCCACTGGGAGATATTATTTCGGTATCTTGTTTCCATTGCCAGCCCACTCTTCATATTATTAGCTGAGAGTCGAGATGCTGCAGTCTTGATCCGATAAAAAAAAGGTTCATGGGAGCATCTGGACAGCGCCTCTTTTCCCCAATAGGGGATAGGGGATATTGGTACATCTTCCCCATAAGGCGTACAGAATGACGCACCTTCTTTGTATGACTTATAGGATCATCCACTGTCAGATGGAGAACCACGCCTATCGCCTACAGTGGGTGTCCTATAAAATTCGTGATGTCGTGCAGATGTCGAGAATCCGTAATTCTTCCGCCATTCGAGTCTAGTCCAGATATTCCTTCTCAGGTGTGGATAAATTCATGGGGAGGGGCTAGATCGAACTAAAGACATCGATGTTGTCGATGGCTGAATTGGACGCCTTCCGCATAGAGCAACAGTTCTTCGTCTTTGAACAACTGCCGTCCGACGATCCGTAGCACACCGCCGCTTCTACTGGGCTGCAGCTCCTCTAAGACCAAGTGCCGTTGAACCTTGTGGAAACCAGGTCTGGATTACAGGGATGGACGTGGAGATCCCGGTTGTGGGTAGCTGAACCTTCTGATCTCGAGCCAGTGCATCAATTGCTTCTCCATTCCTGTGAAATTGACATCAAGGTTTGGAACCGACTCAATCGCCCAACGGTTCGTTTCAGACATCACTTTCATATCTTGTTGGATGCAGAGACAACACCTCTCTGCGGAAGTGGATCTTTGGCATTTGATGACGGGACTTAGGTATCTTCCGGAAGAGGCGAACGCGTCGATTACAGATCTCTGTTCGGAGATTTTGTCTCTAACCGTGCGTAGCTTATCGTTACCTTTCTTGTAGAACAGATTCCAGATTCATCGTTCAACCCCCGTGTGATGTGCTATCGGGAGGCTGCGTCGAATAAGCGTACTTTTGTCCCGACATCACCGCGTATTAAGAAGACCAGCATATCCATGATTCATTATGCTTGACGACGATCAGACGGTCGATCGTGCGGGAGATGGACTGTGCTTGCGGATGACCCATCCTTGCCCCTGCTTTCTTGATAATGCAATTTATTTGTTATTGCACATGGATTTTCGACTTGATCGGAATAATAGTGAATATCCTGGAGGAAGCGTAGGCCGCCGCTCGCAGGGTTCTGCCACCATCAAAAAGCATAAGCGATCCTTCTTTGTTTGATGGTCTTGAGATGCTGGTCTAGTCCTTTGCGGGGTGGTTGATAAGTCATAAGATGACAAGATACTTCAAACGGGCGTCGGCCACAGCCGCCCTTGCCCAGATTCCTTTTTGTGGATTTCATCTTTGTAGAAGCGGTATGAAAGATTCCTAAATATAGGGAGATGGCTTTCAACACTGAGTTTGTCTTTTCAGAATACCCGTCAAATACGTAAGAGGACATCGAGTATGCCGTGGATCCGTAAGTCAGTATGCTCTTTTACGAGGTCTTGGCAACAGCGGAACTGAAAGAGAATGATCTATCTGCTGTCAATCAAGTCAAGCGATGCCAATGACTCTCGTACCTGCATGCCCTCTTCGCATCGCTTTGGTGATAATCCAGAGTAATAATAGCACGAACGTGATCCCCGCTGACCGTTTCACGATGTCAAGCAGCAATTAGATCGGTTAACTAAACTGCCTCGTGGCCAAAAACCGCCCGCTCTGGATCGACCCGCTATGAACCGCGGTTCCAGATGACTTAGTCGACCGGTACGAAGTTATCCAGTGTTTTCTTCAGGAACCATCTGACATTCGCCAATTGCAGAACGCGTGGAAGCAGTCTGTCAGTGTTGATGTTTTCTTTGTGTTGTTCTACGCGAGCAGGGGCATCGTCAAATCCATCTCTCCACGACGCTAGCCCGTGCAACTCCAGAGCTTCCCAGACACAGACACAGACATAGACACAGACCACAGAGGGGATGAACGTTAAGCTTTAGCCACTGGGTCTCTTCTCCTGAGGTGCCTGGCATCGTTCGCCCTAGAAAGTTAGCGACCTATCGTGGTGCTCGCAACCCCTGAGCCGCTACTCTCTTAGGCCGTCCAAACCAGCCGATCATCCCAAGTCCCCAACAACGCTGCTAAGTGTCGAACTGTCAAACTCCGTTTTCCGAGGTCTCCTGAGTCTTAGACTCCTGAGCCGTCTACCCTACCAGCAGTCGTCCAATCTCCAGCTGTCGCGAACCTCCCTGGGTCCCTGTGGCACGGCCGACACTAACTCGATCCCTCTCTCCCCAAAATCACCCCCCTAAACCGGTATCCACCAGAATCACCAGTCCTCACTTCTTTAGAGTCAAGGCTCGCTCAAATTTCTCCAGACAAAAACGCGCCTGCAGCTGCTGGTTGCTCGTTTGCTGTCAGCCTTCTCGTGCTTGACCGCTCCCTTACCGTCCGGCTCATGACGCGAGGGATCTCACTGCGCCATCTCGTCCAGTATCCAGTCCAGTTCAACCTCGTCCGACCTGCCCAGTATTATTCCCGCGAATAGGGGAAATTTACGTCGCAGGTCTCCGCAGGACACCAGATCGCTCCGTTCCCCGATCAAAAAAGTGTCACGACTTTAATGACTACCAAATCGTCCATCCTTTAACGCACGAATATCCACACGTGTCGTTGTCCATTTCACTACTTTGGGATCGCAAGTCGATTCGCGAATTAGACAGAAGGGGAAGACATGACAATATCGCCGCCGGGATCGCCCACAGGCGTTCCCTCGCGACCGATGAGCGCCATGTTCCGCTCTCCCCGGAGCAACAGTCGCTTAAGTATGAGCAGCAAACAAGGTGGAGGAAGTGGAGGAAGTCGAGCATCTGATGATGATGCGAAGACGGCGGTCAAAGTGGGTATGTGGATGACCTTTTTTTCATTACTCAGGTTGCGATGACACAGATGCAGATGGTCGCAACAATAGGTGCTGGGGCAACATGTTGCGCAACAGTTCCTTTCTACGATGCAGTTACTGACATAGCAAACAGCGGTTCGTGTGCGACCGCCTCTTAAGCCGAACGATCCAGGTTACGAGTTGATCCCGCAGCGATTCCAGCGAGCGATGGTTCATGTCACCTCGCCGACCAGCATAGCCGTCGATGTGCCTCAGGGCCGCAAGCTATTCGTCTTTGATAGGGTCTTCCCGGAGACGGTCGATCAGGAAGGCATATGGGAGTATGTGAGTGACAGCGTGAACTCATTTATTCAGGGTTACAATGTCTCCATTCTGGCCTACGGTCAGTCGGGTGCCGGCAAGTCCTATACGATGGGAACGTCCGGCCCCAATGAGCAAAACAACTCCAAAGCTATGGGTTCGTTACAGCCAACGATTCGTTCGCAATAGAGACTAACAGCAGGGATAGGAATCATTCCTCGAGCAGCACAGTTACTTTTTGAGAAGCTAGAAGGGACTCCTACCCATGCGAGATCTGTGTCGTCAGGGATTAGAACTCCGTCTCGATACTCGGTGAATTCGGCATCTAGCTTCGGTAGAAGCGGTATGGACAAGAATTGGCAGCTGAAAGCTACCTATGTCGAGGTAAGCAACGTACGCCGTTCATTAAAGGACCCTCTCCTGACCGGAACTTCCAGATCTATAACGAACAGCTGAGAGACCTTCTTGTCCCGGAATCGACGCCACTAAGTGATCGAAGTGCCGTGACCATCCGCGAAGATACAAAAGGTCGCATTATCCTGACCGGGCTGCACCAGGTCACCATCAACTCATTCGAAGATCTCATTGGGGCTTTGAATTTCGGGTCCTCAATCAGACAGACCGACGCAACTGCTGTCAACGCCAAGTCCTCGCGATCCCATGCAGTTTTCAGTCTGAATCTGGTCCAACGCAAGCCGCCGACTTCTATGACCTCTTCGAAAGATAAGCGACTCTCCATGCCAGTGGAAGCATTGTCCGGTTCAGACGCGTCGGTTACGGTGGATAGCAAACTTCACTTTGTCGATCTCGCTGGAAGTGAAAGATTGAAGAACACAGGAGCCTCTGGCGAAAGGGCCAGGGAAGGAATTTCCATTAATGCAGGCTTGGCTAGCTTGGGCAAAGTGATCTCGCAACTATCATCTCGGCAATCAGGTGCCCATGTGTCCTACCGAGATTCTAAACTCACCAGACTTCTTCAAGATTCTCTTGGTGGCAGTGCAATCACATACATGATTGCATGCGTGACCCAAGCTGAATTCCATCTAAGTGAGACTTTGAACACAGTGCAGTACGCTCAAAGGGCTAGGGCCATTCAAAGCAAGCCTCGCATCCAGCAGATCGCGGACGAAAGTGATAAACTGGCCGTCATCGAGAGACTCAAGGCGGAAGTAGCGTTCTTGCGGCAGCAGATTCGCAATTCTGAGGCGAGCGACAGGAGGAGCGTTGCTCCCGCAGAGCGATCTGAGCGCCAGAACGAACGGGAGATCGAACTCCAAAATCACTTGCTGGATGTACAGGAAAGTTATAACGCCCTCAGTCAACGCCATGCAAAGCTCATCGCCGAACTTACCAAGGCTTCTGATTACAGTGGAGATCCCGAAGAAATTGCCTCGATGATCGGAAACAATTCTGTGGAGAGATTGAAGCGCTCTCATTCCTTTGCGGAATCAGTCGAACAGGTCGTTCTCGAATACGAGAAGACTATCCAGAGTCTTGAGTCTTCTCTGTCGAACACTAGGTCATCCCTGTCCAACACTGAGAGCAATCTTCTGGAGCGGGAGACCAAGCTCGCCTATATTGAGACCGTGAATGCACAGCTTCAGGCCCGTATCCAGAAGATGATGGATCGCGAAGCGAATACCGAGACCTATCTACATGATCTCGAGTCGAAATTGGACGGACACACTTCGGGCGAAGAGCAACAGTCTGCAGTTGTGGCAGAGTTGCGTAAAGAGCTTTCTCGTGCACGCGAGACTGAAGCCAGCTGTGAGGATTACATCTCTACTTTGGAAGAGCGCCTCGCCGAAGCTGATCAGGACATGGAGCTAATGCAAAGAGAAATTGAGCGTCTGGAACACGTGGTTGACCGGCAAAGAAGCCTCGGGAAGCTCGACAATCTACTCTACGAACTGGATCATATCCAGCAGAATGGTACTAAGAAGATCGATGACATGAAGGGCGAGCAAGTGTCTGACGCCGTATCAGGCAAGGGTGCCTACAGGAGTCGGAAGAGGACTTCATCATCGTTGGATGTACTTGCTGAAGCCGTGGAAACTGCGATTCCAGAATCTGATGATGATCTTGCGGAGCGTATGCCCGGAGTCGAAGAAGAGGAGCTTCTAGCCGACGTGACTGAGGACTCCGGCCTAGGATCCCTGGAGAGGGCATCCAAGGAGTTAGATCCTGACTACCTTGAGATGGACCATGAATACATGCCTCAGAGCCCGGCTCAGTCCAAGTTCGTTGCTGAGAAACTGGACACTGTCACCCAAGAGCTCCTCGATCTTCGCATGCAGCACGAGGCCACGACTAATGAGTACGAGCTCCTCGCTGCTAAGTATGAAGAGGCTCTGAAAGCCCTCGCGGAGATGCAACAAGACGCCGTTGATGAGTCACGTCGCCCTGCTGCTGCTGTCTCTGGTCTGATTTCTCCCACGGCAACTTCCCGGCCGGTCTCTTTTTTAGGCGATCCGAGGGTGCACGAGCTGAAGACTGGAGCGCACCACTCATCCTCGCAATCACTCTCGTCGGAATTATCCTTGGTCGGGGAGTCTGCTGGTTCGCAGGCAGCTTCTGATGTGACATCTATCTCGAAGAAAGAGAACGGCGATGTGCCGGCCACATCCGAGCAGATGGAGCACTCTTCCCAGGAGGTTGAGAGCATGCGCAGGTTGCTCTACGAACACCAGGAGGGCATGACGCTGATAACTCAGAAATACGCTCAGCTTCAGGCAGAACACGAGGAGACACTGGGGCTCATCGAAGAGCTGAAAGGCCAAGTTCAAAGGGCCAAGTCTACGCCGTCACCTACATCTCCTGCGCCCAAGGGTGTCATTCGGAGAATGACAAGCCAGAACCTGATGTCCACAGTCGATCGCGCTCATCGATCCCTCGCCGCTCTCCGTAACATTGCCACTGAAGAGTTCGAAGATCGACCCGATACAATGCAGAACTTCGAACTTAACCTCAACGCAGCAATGCATGAATTGCATACTCGAATGGAGCGCATCCAGGCTCTTGAAGCTGAAAACATGAGTGTCAAGAAGGAGATGGAGACCAAGTCAACCATCATCTCTGGACTGACCAGAGAGAGATCCAGCTTGCAGGGAGGCACGGCGGATATGACCGTCGTATCCCAGTTGCGCGATCAAGTCGTTCAGCAGGAGAATCAGATGAGGGAGCTTCAGGAGGCGCATGAGAAGAGAGAGAAAGACTTACTGGCTGAGATCCAAAATCTGAGCGCACTGTTGGAATCCCAGGAGGCAGCGGCTAAAGCCAATGATGTTCATGCTGAGAAGCAGGAACAGAAGATTTCAGAGCTGGAAAGTGAACTCTCCGAATGGAAGGACAAGCACCAGACAGCAATGGACTCTTTGCAATCTTCCGAGACGCACCTTAAAGATACTCTGGTGGAGCTGGAAACCGCTTTGGCCTCCATCGAAGCCATGCGTTCAGAACGGTCTGATGCGGTCGACGCGTCAGCGCAAGAGAAGCAAGCGAACCTGGAGCAGGAGAGATTGAAGCACCAGGATATCGTGGATGCTTTGCAGAAGGAGATTGAAGATCATAAATCAACCATTGCCGCCCATCTCGAGACAATCTCCGCACTGGAGAAATCTCATGCTGCTGCTCAGGAGCAATTAGCACAGCGCGAGGGAAGCAAGGAAACTGACGACAACGAAATAACGAGCTACAAGACCCGTATGTCTGACTTGGAGCAAGAGATTTCCACGCACAAATCTATGATTGATGCTCAGAAGAAGGACCTGGAGTCCCTGCAAGAATCTCACCATCGTGAGCTGGCGGAGTTGGAGAGCCGGGCCGCAGCTGCAGCGCAAGCTGAGCACGAATTACGACTTTCTGAGCAGAATGAAGCCATGGACGCTTTGAGGTCTGAGATCTCAGAGTCCAGGGACGAATTGACGAAATTGCTGAGTAGCGTCTCCAAGGTTCTGAGCACGCCAGTTACAGCTGCGTCCCTGTCAGACCAGCTTGAAGATATCGTCGCTCAGAAACAGCATTTCTCCGATAAGTATTCGGAACTTATGGGGGCCAACGAGGAACTCACCAAACAATTGGATATGAGGGCCAACCTGAATGACAAGGTCAAGGAACTCACCGAGAAATCCTCCCAGCATGAAGCTAAGGTGACTGAGCTTGCACAACTCATCGCCGAGCTCGAGGAGGTCATCCAGCAGAAGGAGGAACAAATCAAGAAGAAAGATTCGATAATCGAAGAGATCAACGCCGAGAAACAAAAGAGCTCCCGTCTGGTGGAAGAGCTGGAAGAGCAGATCACGAACACTTTCGACCAACACCAGAATCGTCTCTCTGTTATCCAGCAAGAGCGCACCCAAGCTCTGGAAGAGGCCAACGCGAAGATTGCTGTGTATGAGAAGGACATTGAGTCTTATCGTACCCGCATTGAGCAGCTTGAGGTATGTTTGTCGTTGTCTAGTAAATGGAGTTTTCGCTAACAAGCCCGCAGACCCAACTCAAGAGAAACAGCGGCGCCCAAGATGGTTCTCTTGACCGTAACGGCTCCGTGACATCGAATCTGCGGAAGAATTCCTCCACTCCATCTCTCCCATCGCCGCCGCCGGCTATTCCACTTCCACCACTTCCCACTATTGCTTCCGCCACATCTGGCAACGCAGCAGGAAGTATGTCTCCGCCAAGCTCCAGACATGCTAGCAAGGAGCTTGTCAATGCCCAGCTTGTTGAGGATCAGGAAGCTCGTATTCGAACCATCGAGAAGCACCTGTACGCAGAGAAACAGCTCACGGCGACTCTGGAGGAGGCCCTCGGAGACCTCGAGGCGCAGAGTAACAAAGTCAAGGCCGACATGGAAGCTTGGAAGAAGAAGGCCTGGCAGTATGAGGATGAGCTCGCACAACTCAAGAAAGAACGGAACTCGACACGCCTTTCTATCCAAGCGGTCGAGGAAGAGCGGAATGCCAGAAGAGAAGCAGAGGCTGCTCGCGCTCAGCTCGAAGAGCGGATGAACGCAATCAACAAGAAAAAGAAGAAGAGTACACTCAACTGCTTCTGATCCTTTCGAAAGCCATCGACAGCAGAAGACAAGCGAAAAGCGTTTGGGTTCTCGCGTATTTTTTTGGCGCTCGATTCGGAAGATCAGCAGTGATGGTATCGTTTTATCCGCCCAACTCTGGCTCTCTCTACCTTTTTCTCTTTCTTGATTCTTCGCCTATTACCCTTTCGTCACGTTTGCTACTGTAGTTACATTACTCTTGCGCTATTCCCCTTTTCACTTGGCCCCCACTTCTCACGACGTGACTTACGAACCTCTATTTGATCGATAATCACTTTTTTCCTGTGTACATGCTACATCCAAATACTACCCCTCCCCACATGTTGGCTTCACTGTAATTCTTCTTTCTTCTTGGGCGGCTTCCCCTTTACACAGATTTCCTTCTCAAATATCGATTCCCCCCTTTCCCAGCCTCGGGCACACCCTGGCTAGTTGTACCTTAGTGATCCATGTTTCTAGTCCCATATTCCCCCCTTGTTTGTGTTATTTTCTTTCAGTCATCACAATATTGATACCAATGACAATTTGTCTGAACCTACGTCAAGATCGTTTTCTGCCGCAGTTCCTTCCATCAGAAGAAGGCAGGTCCGTAGAATTAGCGAGGTTGTAGTCTAAAGTAGTATCCCATTTGTTTGGTGATACTAAAAGTTTGAGCGTAGAATTCTTATGACAGGGAGAGGGAGTTCTGAGACAATATATATCTCTGACATTTTCAGAAATTTACCTGTAAAGCCTGAGTTTCATGTTCTGTTAGAACATCAGATGTATGAAACATCCACTATCACATGACGCAACGTGGTCCGTCGCCGCAGCTTATAACCACCAGAACACACGAAGTCTCCGAGCTGAAATAGCAGTCCAGCACTTCGCACTCGAGTTGTGACCGTTCCATTTTTCCGGCGCCCTGCCTGGCGATTGCAATGGCACGCCTTAAACGTTCCAATGTCATCATCGTCCATCCAGACCTGGGCATCGGCGGCGCAGAACGACTCATCATCGATGCGGCGCTAGCTCTCCAGAACCGCGGACACCGTGTGACGATTTACACCTCGCATCGGGATAAAACGCATTGTTTCGAGGAAGCGCGCGATGGAACTCTCGATGTCCGCGTCCGAGGAAACACGGTGTTTCCGGCGCATGTCGGTGGAAGGCTATATGTGCTGATGGCGGTCTTGAGACAGCTACATCTGACGATCTCGCTATTGAAGGAGCTTGGAACCTCGATACCCGGGAAGGAAAATGAGGGCAAGGATGCGACTGAGGAATTTGAAGATAATATCTTCATTGTTGATCAAGTTCCTGCTTGCGTTCCACTCCTGAAGACGTTGGGTCCGCGATGCGCTCCCCGCGGTTCAGGGAAACAGCGCATTCTATTCTACTGTCACTTTCCGGACCAGCTGCTCGCGCGACGAGATGAGAAGGCAACGCTCATTCGGCTGCTTAAGGGACTATATCGATACCCCTTCGACTGGTTCGAAGGCTGGGCTATGAGTGCGTCAGACAAGGTCGTCGCGAACTCCAAGTTCACACGCGGTGTCGTGGGTAAGGTCTTGGGGTTCGATAAGCTGGGTGATGTGAAGATTGTGTACCCTTGCGTCGATACGGATCCTGCACCCCGAGGAGAAAAACAACCAGATGGAAAGGAGGAGATAATTGGGGATAATTTATGGGGTGGGAAGAAGATCCTATTGAGTATCAATCGCTTCGAGAGAAAGAAGGATCTAGCACTTGCGATCCGAGCATATCATGGCCTAGGGGAGGAAGGCAGGAAGGGAACTCGGTTGGTAGTCGCTGGTAAGGCGTCCTTCGCCTCTGCAATCTTGCTTAGGCTCATTGAATGGCTAGTATATTGACTTGACTTTACAGGCGGTTACGACAACCGGGTACTAGAAAACGTACAGTATCACAAGGAGCTTGATGCACTGGCAAATAGTCTGGGTCTCCAGACAGCAACGTCAAAGAGTGTCATATCTGCGCTCTCTGTTCCCGATTCAATAGACGTTCTCTTCCTCCTCTCCGTCCCTACGGCCTTCAAGGAAACTCTCCTGGCCAACGCCAAACTTCTCCTCTACACCCCGACAAACGAACATTTTGGCATTGTGCCTGTGGAAGCAATGCACCATGGCGTGCCGGTGCTCGCATCTAATAGTGGTGGACCCCTCGAAACGATCGTAGAAGGCGAAACGGGCTGGCTCCGAGACGCGCAGGCGGTCGATGAATGGACGGCCGTTATGAAAAAGGTCCTATTTGAGTTGAGTCAAGAGGACATAGTGAGAATGTCTGTTCGCGGTAAAGAGCGTGTGCAGAAGGAATTCTCCCTCACAGCTATGGGAGACCGGTTGGAGGACGAGATCTCTGACATGCTCAATGCGGAGAGGCGGCCGTTTACTTCGCTGCAACATCTGCTGTTGACCTTCGTTTTATCTGGAGTTCTGATATCTGTAGCTGCGATCGCATTGAAGGCGATTTGACTTTGTATAATAATACCCCGTTTCTTAGTTCCTTCATTTTAGGATATTGTATGACAAATGTTCTTCCTTGCATTAAGATCTACTTCTATAGATCACGTGAGTTCGCGATAGCTAGGCGCGGCTCCGTAGAACGTCGCGTTTGTTAAGCGTTGATATAAACTGATTTGATCACGACACGAGAACATTTCGGTCGCTGATAGACACCACCAGCAGATATGCCGGAGGTTATCGATCTTCTTTCTTCAACGCCTCCGCAGCCGACAGAGAAGATCCAAAAGCCCTCCAGCCCCGCGCGTCCGCCAACAGTCGTCCCTTGGAGCTCCCAGAATTTCTTATCCAGCGATTTCGACCCCTCTGTCTTCAACTATGACGATATTGATATTGAGAGGCCCCCAAATAAGAAACTACGACTGACCCCGGAAATCGAAGTTTTCTCCCCAGCTAAGGAGAAAAATCCGCCGAGTCCCCCGCCAGCGGCGAATAGCTCACTATTCCTCTTCTCCGATGACGATGCGGCCCTACTACCTCCTACGAAAAGCAAGGATACAGAGTCCGCTACAAAAACATACAGATGGAATGGGGAAGAGTCGGATCCTATAGTCTTCACATCTTCAGCTCCAGAACCAACGCGCTCGAAGATAGTGCAGAAAGTGACTACGGTCAGTAGGACTACTGCGAAGGCGACCATTATAATTGATGATGACGCCATCGAGGAATTCACTGACCCAGTCGGGTTATCCGATGACTTGTTGAATGTCGAACCACCGCACCTTTCGCGTGGACTCTCGGATCGTACGGCGAGTTTGTTGGCTAGTCTTGAGGATCGTTCGTCGGAAACCGGTAACGGGACGACTTCACGGGAGCCAAGGAATAACAAGAAAATAACGGTAGCTGCAGCTGATGATGAGGTCTCTGATGTTGATATTGCACCTGCACCTAAGAAGCAGAGGAAGACAGGTAAAGCTACAGCGGCGGACAAGGAGGCCAAGGAAGCCAAGGCAAGAGAGCGTGCAGCAGCTAAAGTGCAACGGGAGCGGGAGCGTGCAGAAGAAAAGGAGAAGAAGCAGAGATTAAAAGAGGAGAAGGCTAGAGAGAGACAGATCGCTGCAGATATTGCTGAAGTGAACAAGTTAAAGGTTGACAAGACTCTTTCCACGCCGGAGATGATTGTCGATGTTTCGTCATCCCTAGAGGATACCAGTGTCGGAAACCTGGTCAAGGAGTTCATGAAACGTCTCAGTGTTGAGTGCAACTTCTTCACTAGCTCAATTCCAGGCATGGTTAAATGGCGGCGAAAGGTGGTGGCTAAATTCAACGAGGAGCTTGGCTACTGGGAGCCATGTCCTCACTACGTCGGAGAGGAAAAGCACGTTCTGTGTCTACTGTCGGCGCAGGAGTTTGCGGATATGGTGATTGCGGAACCTGACTCGGACAATACTCTGCAAGCGCATGTCCTGAGGATCAAGAGCGCATATCCTGACTGCAAACCAATCTATATGATCGAAGGTCTCAACGCCTGGATGCGAAAGAACCAGAACTCTCGGAACAGAGCGTTCCAAGCTGAAGTCCTTCGCGACCTTACCAAGGCAAATCCTCAACCACCTTCAGGGGCAGAATCTCGCAGGAAAGCCAGAAAGCCCGAAACCACACCTCCCATCGATGACGATTTGATCGAAGACGCCCTTCTCGAACTGCAGGTTACTCATTCATGTCTGATCCATCACACGGCAGCCCCGCCAGAATCAGCGACATGGATCAAAAATTTCACGGAACACATCTCCACGATCCCTTACAAACTCGAAAGAATGGACGTCAATGATGCCGGATTCTGTATGGACGGAGGTCAGGTGAAAACGGGCGAAGACAAATCAGACACGTTCATCAAGATGCTGCAGGAGATCACTCGTGTCACGGCACCCATGGCCTATGGTATCGCAACCAAGTATCCCAGCCTAGTAGACCTCGTTCGAGGCATGAGGGTTCATGGACCGTCCATGCTTGAAGACGTAAAGGTACGTTTCTTTCTTTAAAATCCGCAATATAGGTCATTTCCACCTAATCCACAAAAAAACCAATCACCGCAAAAGACATGATCAGCATACTAACCAAACTATTCTCCCAGAAATCCGCAAACAAAAACGGCGCCTTGACAGAATCCCGCATCGGTCCTGCCGTCAGCAGACGTCTCTACAAGGTCTTCATGGGCCGTGACCCTTCTTCCACAGATATCTGATCCGACTTCCCCCTTTCTTGGTCTACGTGACCTTGGCTTCAACACGATATTGACAGGGCCCTGACCTTACATTTTGCATAATGTTATCTTCTTGGTATTGGTAAACTTAACCATTGGCATTGGCATTGGCACGAATCTGAGTTTTGTTCAGCCTCTTCACAGAAGCACGAACCATTGATAGTATGCGAAGGGCAGCGCAATTGCATCATTTGGATGGAGTATTGAATAAGGCTTCCACTTTATCTTTTGCTTAAAGGAATCATCTTCTCTTGGGGCGTTTTTAGCGTGAAACATCCTCTTCTGGAAGGCTGCATTATGGGTAAGATAGATGGAATAGATTACTCGGTTCACTATTACTGTTACAGCCTATTCTTGGGCTTTCTGCTCTTATAGCCGGAGTCGGAAAACAGATCCAGGCAGATATTCAGAACCGAATAGTCACTGGAATTATATACCTATTTGATTTCTATATAAGTCAAATTGCAGGCTCATGCGTGTTTGGAATGGCAAATGTATAGGCGAAGAGTATAAACGCTAGATCCTTAACGCCACGTGGATGGCGACCAAAAGAAGATAATACAAAAGAAACCCAGGACCATCATAGCCAGATAGAAGCAATATGCCCGAAATGCACATCTAATATGCCGAACCTAGGCGAACCTAAAAACTTAAACAACAACTCCTCTTCTCCTCCAGCTTCTCCACGCAGTTTCCCATGCAACAATGGCGACCCAGACGCTGAGCGTACAGCCCACAGCCCAGAAGCCATAGCACTTCCATCCCTGACACTGTCCGTCCGGAGCACTTCCTGCGTCATAGGCAAGGGAGTAGATCAGGCCCCAGACGGCAGCGCCAGCGGCAGGGGCCATGGCGACGATGCCCCAGTTTGTGCCAAAGTTCTCGACGCCCCAGACGACAGATATGATGATGGGTACAAGAGAGAAGGTAGCACCATAGCCGAAGCCGACGAAAGTGGTCGAGAGGTGGAACAGTTGCGGATGATGGAGCGGAAGTGGGGATGCGAGAAGGAGGAAGCCAAATGAGAGAAGCAGGGCACTGGGAAGCAGGAAGGTGAGGCGCGAGAGCGTTAGGCCGTTCACGCGGGGAATGGGTTGCCGGTTGGGATTGTCAAGAGAGTAGAGGTATTGATGGGTTGCAGGGGCAGCAAACAGATCGGATAAAGAGCCGGTTAGCAGGCGAGCCAGAGTCGACGTCAGAGCGATGGTTGAGACGTGAGTCGATGGCGAACCTGCGGGTGGCTGACTGTGGAGAGGATAAGAAGGCGGAGTGAGAGTTTGAATGATAGTTCCCAGCTGAGCATGTATTAGTCTAGGCACTATAATGTTGAAGAACAACAGATATGAACTCACGTTGTTGATATAGGCCTCCCCTGGCCCTGTTACGAGGAAAAATCCGGCAGCAAGCCACCACATAGTGTGGTCTTTGAGGAAAAGTCTTGTCTCATAGTTCAGCAGCCAATTCTTCCTCCGGCGCTCCTCTTCCTCACGTTCTTTCTCCCGTCGTCGAGCCTCCCGCTCTTCATCGGACAAAGTGATGCTCTGCTCTTCATCCCCTTCACCGGATTCATCTTGTGCAAACGTTCCATATGCTTCCCTCACTTCGTCTCTGGAGCGGAAGAAATCGTTCTCCCCTAGGATACCACTGCGCTCCAGCTCCTCGTACGCCTCCTCAATCGTCTCCTCGTCGTCGACGATCCGTAAGCCGAACACACCGATGCAACTAACCGTGATGAGCAGGATAGCTAGAAATACAAAGTACTTGAACACATCGACATCGCCCTTGGAACCATCCGGGAGTCGTTCGGACAAGAAATGGGCACCCACCTGGCTCTGCCACATGCCGCTGAGACCAAAAGCTGCAATAGGGGCTGCCAGCATAATACCCTTATACTTGCTCCTTCCAAAGTTCTTCGCGCAAGTGGTCACCGCTGCGAGGTATAGACAACTTGTCCCTGCGCCCACTCCAACGAAAGCCAATATCATAACCCAGAATGGACATCCCGATCCACCCGCATCAGGCGGTGGACCGCTTTTGTAGACGAAGGCTGCCAGGATATAACCCGGTCCGAAAAAGAGAGCTGACAAGAGGGCTAGAGGAGAAGGCGTGTAGCGATCACATAGGTAACCGAAGAGAGGGACGGGCAAGTACATGGCAAGTTCAGCGGTAATGGAAACGGCATTGACCCGCAGCTGAGTATAATGTAGGCGTGTAAGTAGTAAAGGGCCATAGAGAGAGAATGCAGTGATACTTCCAGCACATAGACTGCAGATGGTAACATCAGCATACTAAAGCTCCTATACGACTGACTCAGGCAATATCGGCCGACCTACCAGCTGACGACTCCCCAAATGAAGCTCGATACTCTCACCATCTCCCTCTTCATCCTCATCCGATCTCTCTCTACGATCTCCTCAACGACGTTGCTCAGAAGGCCATCACTCCTACCATCCAGGCCCTCATCGCCGGAGAGCCGTGGATTCCTTGATGCGGAGCCGGACCGCCAATGTACTTCGTCTCCATCGCTGCTTGGATCATGAAGCAACGGACGGTTTGCATCAAAGTCCCGCTTATCTATCGATACTTTAGCATTCCCGTTCGAACCGGCCATTATGGATAAGGGCTCGTTAGGCGATATTTCTCAAGGGTCGTGATCCTGATTCCAGAAGACAGCAAAGACGGGCCTGATACGGCCTCCGTAATGGAGCACGATCCTCAATTGCTAGTCTCTATCAGCAACTCAGATCAGATGCGCTCCTCGTGGTGCAGTCCATGAATATGAGATGTGGCGTCTCAATGCGCGTTCCCTTGATGCTGCTGTCTGGCAATGGCAGGACAGACAGACGGTGTAGTCACGAGCAAGAGCTCCCCATTGACAAGCTACCGATAACGCCCGATCAGAGCGCTTATCGCCAGCACGTGATTATCTTCATCATCCGAGCTGTCAACATTGGGACTTGGTGTACCAAGGTTCGCAGTCGGAGTTGATCGACATGGCTAAGAATTTAAAATCGACTGCACTAGGTCTCAGAATAAGCGGCTCACTTTAGAGGAGCTATTTAATTCCCGATGACTTCAGGGACCACAGGGCAGCATGGATTAGAGTCAATGAGGTATTAATGGAGAATGGTCCAGAAAAAAAAAATAAGTTGATATCTAAAAGAGTAACATGAGTTGTTATATACGTACATAGACACATGCATAGAAATGAACTGAGACTAGGCCACCACAAAACCAGATGACTCTGGGAATCAAAGTAACAAGTGGTATAAATGGTCAGTAAAACAATTTCAGAAAATCACAAACCCCACCGAAATTAAAATCTGTGTTTGAAAAGGGATGTCATCCCGCACCGTCATACCAGACAACCAGGGCTGGTAAGACAGTGTCGAAAAGGAAAGATATTATGCGAAGATCAAGAGCAGTCATATCACCGTCGCCGGGGGAATCTCTGAAATCATTCTTGCTTCCCACCCAGTGAATAAACGCCATACAACCCCATGATAAATAACGGGAAAAAACAAGGCTGCAATCAACAAAACTCGTTCAGCCATCGCGACCGGGAGGCACTTGGCGGGCACATCCGTATACGAGTCGTTCTGACGAGACGAAATGAAAGCCCACCAACTCCGGGTGAATGAAAACCTCTATCCCTAGACATTCATGCAATGAAAAGCTCCGAAAGCATCAGAAGCTAACTTCTCCTGGATCACTCTCAATCACTCCTTCTTCCCAATAGCGATCAGATACGGGATCCTGCACGGAGCCCCGGGGTCCGAGGGCCATAGCCTCGCCTTCCCCTCGTTCCACATAGTCTTCTTGGTCGACCTCGTTCAGAATGCGTTGAAAATACATACGCAAGCTACGCAGACCCCGGAGATAACCACGATCAATGTCCCCAGGATGGTGCGGTGGACAAGGAACATTGGCAGGCAGTTCATCTTCGCCGGTGACGCAGTTCGCAAAGTCCACGACTTTCAGCTGGACATCCGTATTGTGGTGCAGATCTTCGGAGGTACGACGGTACAAAGGAACACGTCTCCTGTCAGTCTGTCCGTCTCTCTTCGTTGCCGCAGTCGCATCGTCGTTACCGGCAGGTGTTGACGGCTCCCCATCATAGAGAATAAGCAGACTGCTTGCGTAGAAGCGATAACCCTTCAGTCTCCGGATCATGTTTTCCAGTTTTCCAAGCTTCTCTAGGATGGCAGGGACCTTCTTCGCGACGCTAGTGTAACTGACGCCATCGTAGAGGAAGCGAGTAAGAGCGTCCTGAAATTCTCGTCCCGACTTCAAGTCACGTCCGAAATATTTGTCCTCAAACAGATACTCTTGCTTCTTCACATTCCAGGTTTGCATGCCACACAATCGTACACCAAGTTGCTGTGACGTTGTCGTCTGACATTTCCGTCTTTGGGACTTTTTCTTCTTCTCGTCCGCTTCGATACCATATTGCCGGGTTCCCATCTTCAGATCCAGAACACACGGCTTGTTCATACCTGCGGTGAGGTCCTCCAGTAGAAGAAAGAACTGGACTCTCTCATCCTTTCGGGTCTGCGCTTCCTTAGGATTTGGCGGAACATAGAAACAATCCATCCCGTTCGTCTCGGACGCAGCCGATAGCGTAGCGTTCTCGGGTTTTCCAGGCTTCTCCCAACGTTCGCTAGACTTCGAATCTACTTTGACGGGTGAGTTATCATTTGCGAGGATAGCAATTGCGGGCTTCTGCTCAGTTGGAGAGACGATTGGGGTAGTATTGTCCCCATCCATGGAGAATATTTCATCTTCCCTATCACCACCGTACCCCTCGTCATCGAAGAACATCAGTTCACCACGTTTACCAGAACTCAAGCTTCGTCGCCGCTGTAGGCCACTTCCTGAATGACGTCGCCTGACAGGCCGCGCTCGCGAAACTGAGCTAGAGCGAGGAGGGCTCTCCGCAGTTCGAACCCTCTCCAAAATACTGCGATTACCTTCCATCGCGGTTGATGCGGATGAGGAGAGTGCCTGTTGGTCGTTACCCGCAGACTCGATTCCAGCATTCTTGTGGGTTTCCTTCCTACTATCCGCACTCCGGCGGCTGCTGGCAGTCTGATCCTCTGAGAGGTTTGCTCTCCGTCGTGAGGTATCCGAGTGCATTCTAGGCAACATCGTATGCCCACGTGCATGTCGTCGATGGTGATGGATAGCAGGCGGTGAGAAGACCTCTCGAAGAACTTGCTCCTGTAGCTTCCTGTTCACAGTTGTCGCACCCCAGCTAGCTTTATTCCTCTTCAACTGTAGCGCCGCCGGTGTATCGCCTGCAGAACTGCTGTGCGGCATATCCGTGGCGGATCGCTGAGATAGCTGACTCCTATCAGTCTTCGCATCGTCCGCCGTCCTTGGTCTCTGAGATGAAAATAGATCGGCAGGGATTATATGGCGATTGTTCTCTAAGATGACTTTTGGAATAATACCCGTGACCTGTTGCTGACTGAAGATCCTAGGCTGTTCTGGAGCGCCTGGAGCTTGACTCACAGATGGCGAAGGCTTAAACTCAGATTTAGAATCGCCGGTCGTTCCGTTTTCAAGATGTTGCACGGCATCCTCAGCTGGAGCTTTGGGCCGTTTGGGAATCTTGGAGAAAGTCACGTTGAGAACGCCAATATATCTAAACAGAAGTGGCAGAGATTGTCAGCAAAAAAAAATTCCCAGTGGGAAGAAATTGGCTGCAGGGGCCTTGGAATTGTCTCAGCGGAATGACCAACTGGCAATGTGCCCACATATGTGGTAATCACGAACCTTGGTAGGAACATCAACATTTCCGGATGTCTGCGTTCGATCCGCTCATAGAATTCGTTCTCTCGGTTGTTAAGCTGCTTACAGACGGCGCGCCGCGAAAAACGAAACACGGTAGTGTGACCGCCCACCTGATGACGGTATGGCTTCAATTCTACCGCTCCTACCGGACCGGTGCGTCGTGGGCGCAGATAACGATTGCGCTGGGTGGGCGTCGCCGTGGGCGTCATCTCCGCATCGTCCGTTACACTGGATTCCTCTTCCAGAGCAGATGATACACTCTCATCTGCCGATGCGAACTCGGATTCTGATGTAGATTCGTGGCTATACTCAGATATGGTGGCCAGGGACTTTTCACTCATATCACGGTGTAGAGATGGGCCGTCTTGGAGCTCACCATGCAGTATCCTGCTATCATTCCTAGATCGTAAAGAGATATCCACATGGCTGACTTCCTGTTCCTTGCCATGGTCGGTCTTCAGATGACTTGTTTCAGCATCCGGGGGTGATGCCTCGTATTCGAGACCACTGACTGCATGGTGTTCAAATGATTCCAATTGCTCAACGTCCTCTGATGCAGCACGCTCGTGAGGGAAATACAAGGCTGACGATATCTGTTCATCATCCTCTTCCTCGAATTGGCTGGGGTCGCGGGACCGCCGCGCTCGAGCTGGGTCTGACGATGGAGACAAGCTGTCCTCAGAGACACCTTCGAAGTAGTCACGGCGTCGCTCCGAGTACTGAGTGGGGATGCTCTTGGAGAAGGATGTCCCATGCGCACCGCCAGGGGTGAGATGGAAATTTCGGATCTCATCCAGTAACTTGCGTGGCAATGCTTTCGGTCGCTCTTCGAGATAAGGTGCATCTTGCAGACGTTTGGAGGGCTCCAGAGCGCTAGCCTGGTCAATTGCTTCCGCCTCGGCAAACGAGAATCTCTTCTGGCTATCTAAAGGGCTAGCGACTGCATCAGTAGGCTCCCAAGACGGTCTGCGATCCGCACCACGAAGACGGTGATCTCCCTGAGATTCTGCCCCTTGTTCATGATCATGCTTGGAACGCTCCTCGCGCCGCTTTCGATCCGGAGAAGTCGTGTTCTCCTTGAAGAGCCCCAGGTAGTGACTGGATTTGCGGCTGCGGACATGAGACGTCGGCTCAGCATTCGTCAGGTTTGCTTCGATTGATTTCTCTACCCTGCCGGTGCGACCCCTACTTGCACTCCGCTCTAGCTTGGTATGTCCTGAATGATCCTTGACGATCTCCCTCTCCCTCTGCGACGACTCCCCATGATCCACGGGCCCTAGCAGCTCGCGATTCGCGTCTGAGTCGGCCACCATCGGATTCCACTTGGGACGAGGGATCTCGATCGGGGGAGACAGAGGTGACAGAGGGTGTTCCCCGTTTGTGCTCTTGAGAGTCGGAACCTCGCCACTGATACCGTCCGAGACGATCTTGCGTAGAGGATGCAAGGTCTCGCGAATGGTCACTCCGTGTGATCCCGGCGGCTTGGGGCTTTCCACCGTCTCCTGCTGCTTCACCCAGCCCACATGGGACCCTGCGTGACTAAACAAAGACGACGGGATGTCTGGACGAAGGGAGGGAGGATGATGCGCAAAGGATCGACGCAGAAGGGATTCCATGCCGGCACGGCGGTCGTAGGTCGAATTGAGGTTGCTAGGAGTGGTCACAGCGGACACAGACACATCTTCATGGCCCGATATCAGGCTGATCTTCCTTTCACGGTCTGCATCTGGGTCTGGAAGAAGTGGTGGAGTACTCACATCACTGTCCGACGGGAGATAGTGGGTGGCAAAGATACTGTCTCTCTCTGAGAGCAGCGGACTCTGGGGGCGGATGGAGGAGAGGGCGGGACGCCGGAGATGCTCCAGGGATGTCGTCGAGGCTCTTTTGAGGTGGAAGCTGGGCTGGTTCCGACTCCGCGGCGGCGTGGGAATCGGAGAGACAGCGGGGGACGAGGGCGATGGCGTACGCGGAACGGAATGAGGCTCGATCGGGCGCTGACCGGCATCCTGGAGTCCCTGCTCGCGGAGATGGGTTTCATCCCCGGTTCTGCAATCATGTTGGGCATCGGGAGCAGGTGTCACCAGGGGTCCGGGCGAGCCATTATCTGCTGCGGAGGAAGGGTTTGACATGGGGAGGACATTGGTCAGGCCGGGACGGTGGTGACAATTCGACGCAGCTGGAAGGGCCTCGAATTCGACAATTCGAGGGATGATTGAGATCGAAAAGCTGACGTGCGATATCCGAGATGGCGTCCACGACGGAAGATCCAAGACGGTGAGTTGATGAGCGGGAAGAAGAGGACGAGTCGAAGAGGACCAGGAGTGACGGCACGTTCTGGGTCGCGGCGTTGCTACAGGCGGATATGGTTGGCCACAACTGGGTGTGGAAGCGTTAAAAAAGGCTTAAAGCGCAGCCCTGCCAGGCCATCCACTGATGCTGATCGCTGTCACCGCCTTTGGGGTGGATTAACGCCCAAGTGGAGAGACGAATGTTTGATCCTCCCAGGGGTCAGAGAAGTTGAAGAATCCGACTAGAATTACTGTCTGGTGTTCCTTGGATTTCTAGAGCCGTGGCCACGGGTGATTGCCAGGGGGTCCCCAATGGCACAGTGTTTTTTTCACGATCGCGCAAAAAAAAAAAAAAAAAAAGAGAGATAAGAGACAGATAGACAAAGCCGGTGTTGTGCTCATGGCCGATGGGGAAAGCGGTGAGCAGAGCGTGCACGTCGGCACGATCTCCCTTGTTTGACGCATCCTATCGGCCAATCTCTCCCCATTCTTGGGGTTCCTTAGTCGGGTAAATCACTTTCTCTTAGCAGCAATCTAATGGAAACTGCGAACATTCTCCGATCTCTCCGCGATCACGATGGTACGGCAGGATCTCAATCCAGATGCTCGATGCCATAATTGGTAACTACCGGCTGTCGACTTGCTGCAGATGTCATGTCATCAGGCTCATAGTGTGAGCTTCCAGTGAGAGTCTGCCATTCAGCATGCATCGAACGGAGGCATATTCCGCCGTGAGATACTCCGTATAATCATCCTCCAATCTCTCTGCGAACTTGTTGTGGGCTGATGGATTCTACCATCGCAGAGGCCAAGTCCTGTCTTGGGGACTGATGCACGGTTCAGTTGCTATCTTCCTTCCGCCCGCCAATCAACCGACAACGTGCTCCTGTTGCTGGCCGCGCCAGTTTCGTATCCTTGCTCAATGACATCCGCTTGCAGCTTCCTCAAGCATCTAGAAACATGAACGTCTTGTGGTCGCCGGGTCCAACTAGTCCCCCCTGATCGCCAGCGAAGTCTCCATCCGGTTCTGGGAAGTTGGTAAGCATTGAAACGATAATGAGAAACAGAGAACCTCCACCATAGCATCACTAGTTCTCTGAAACGAGAGACCCTACCGCCCAATACGTGTCACCGCCTAGAATTCCCATCTTACCAGGGTTCCTGTCGAGAGTCTTCCTCAGGCATCACAGGCAACAGATCTACGGCTCGAGACAATCTCATAGACTCTTGATAGTGAGGTATCTACATGAAAAATCGCAGTGATAAGCAGCAAGATGCGCTGCATGTCTAGCATAAATGCATGCCAGATCTCGCCTGCGCGAACACATGCTCGAATTGTTGGCGATCGTACGCCCGCTTGTTGGTAATCCTTCTCTGTTGGGACCGATCTCTAACTCTGGGACTCAGATCGACGGGCACGCCTACTCCTGGCTCCACAAAATACGTGGGAGCGGTCTCCGCTCATTCACCGATGAGAGTTGTGCAATCTTAGTCGGAGGCTATCAAGTCTCCAGTGGTGATGTCTTCCATGACGTTGCCAGCTGGTCGATGAGAGTCTGGCTAAGATACCTCGCAATGGAACTTCCAGATAAAGGGACCAAAGGGTCATGACCAGACGTGTGTCTTGAGTCATCCTGAAGCTATTAATATGTGTTCTTTGTCTACAATATGCTTGCAGCCCAGAATTATTGTGCGGCTGTGTATTTCCTAAATTTGAGTCGGAAGATCGGCCTAAAGGATGTCATTGCGAAGCGTTCCCAGCATTTCCGGGAAATGGTATCTCGTCCCGGGGCTTCTCTAGGGCGGCTGATATCCTATCAGAAGTTTATATTGGGCAAATGGGAAGACTTTGATCTGTAATAGGCTCTGTTGGCTGGTCTGCTCTGACTTCTTTATTTCTGGGACGGGCATACTCTTGCAACCTTGGCAACCAAAACTCGTTTTTAATAATACCACATCAGTAGTCATTTCAGCCCAAATCAGAGGTTGCTAACCAGCTACCTTTGTTTATTGCTTTTCCTTCTGCAAGCCATACGCACAATCCCAGTTCCATAATTAGTTTGTTGGTCTCTATCGGCATACCGAATCTATACACCAGGCAGTTATTAGCGACAATAGCTCTACAAGAATGAGACTGAACTCAGTTAGTTACCTCTTTCCTTGTGAAATGGGAAGTAGCTACATCTCGTGAATTTGTCTAAACTTTGAATTAACTCGCAGTACCTAGGGTTCAAGAGTTCCCTTCCATGCTGAAATAGAGTTAGAGTTCGTCACGGGATACTCTTAAATATACCCGTGGATGTTGATCGACACGCAACAACTTGGACATCTGCAAATAGGCGGAATACTTGATAGAGGGGTGCTCAAAACATCCTGCGTACAATCAAAAAGCATATCCTCTACCTAATAAAGGAACAATATCGCGAGGTCGCTCTCATGCGTCGCGCTGATTCTTTATTGTCTTTTATGAGCTTGCGAGTCTTTGTGACTTGCGGGGCTGCTAGCTACTAGTTAAGGCTGCGCAACAAAACTTTGGTGGAAATTCTCTCGCTATTTGTCGCAGCCCAGCTTTGCTGCGCATGTCTCTCATACTAAGTACAGCTCAGGCTCATGTGCCATCTTGCTATTTGTGGCAGCAAGACCAAATACTAATCATCATATTCGGACCGAGATCGTCTTCTCTTTATCTCACAATTCATGACGCGACAATTAACCTCGTCCCCTTGTACAGCCACAACGGGCACCCGCCCGACCTTCGTCTGGAAAGCGAAGACAAAGCGCTTATTGGTGATGTGACAGGTTGCAAAGTTCTGATCCCCAATGACAGGCCTTGTTCGTGGATCATCATTGGAAGGCAAGCGGCTAATCTTCTGCCAATTGTGATGAGACGCAGGGCCGGGCTGTGACGGGAGGGGCCGTTGGAGCCAAACAGGTTCATCTACAGGGCTGTCGTGTCACCTGTCGAAGCTGACCAGTGCCAAAAGTCCCTCTATCCAGCATGGGGTGTGATCGAATAACATTAAGCTGTGACCAAATTCGGGATGGTGTTGTCTAAATCAATTCTCATCTTCCGATTCTCCCGTTATTATTATTATTATTATTATGAAGTACTTTCTGCTCCTACCACTATTGACTTGACAGCTTTGAACCTCAAATACATTCTACAGCTAGGCAGACGTCAGTTTATGGGGAGTTTCCTCCCCTCCTGCATGCTTAGCGTCCGATGTTAACGCTATCGGATAGCAAATCCAAATTTTGAAGTTGAGGAATAAAGAACTCCTCAGCACCTGCTGATAGGCTAACTTGCATGTCGAAATCGTCCAAGGTACTTAAGTTGATGAACTAGGCATCTCACCTTTTCATTTGACCCTTTACGTTATTATGCTCACTCGGTCAAATACAACGTCGCATGCTGACGGCTCACTACCTCCGATCTAGGTACTGCGCCGCGTTAAGGACTCGACTGCGTAACACAACAGCTACATCTGTGTGAAACAGCTGGCAGAGGATGGTTCACCGTATAATTTCCGAGGCAGTGTCAGTATGAGTTGGAACGCACGCCTTGACACCTCGAATACGGGGCAACCTTCTAGATATTCGTTCCTCGAAACTCCGATGGAGATGCGTGCACCAATTGGTATTTCCGACAGTCAGAATCCACCACCACTGCCAGTTCCTCCTCTCAACCTGAATCCAATGACGACGGAACAACTGAATCTGAACATACCAAGCGAGAAGGCGCAAGAACAAGAGTACTTGCGACAGCTCCAGTCGCAGCAACAACATGGAGCGACACCAGACATTGGACCCCCGCCGCTTGAACAACATCCGGCACATTTGGCGCCATATGCAGATGACATAGAATTTCCAGTTCAAGAGCCAGTTGCTCACTTGCAACAACTTGCATATCAGCCACCGAACTCTCCTGGGCCAATTCCTGTCAAGAAAGAGCCCGTGGTCGAGCAACAGCCTCGACAAGGCCAGGTCCCAGCAGTTGCGCCGGATTCTAATCCTCTACAGCAGCCTCTTTCTCCGGTCTCTCTTCATTCCATGGTGTCTCCCGTAGGAACATTCCGGAACCTAAACCATGGGCCAGCACAGTCGGATGATATCTATGCGAACCATCTCCCGGGGCAGATATCGCATCCCAATCAGGAGGTCAAAGGAGGAACATGGAGCCACGGCCTCTGCGATTGCACTGATGTTGGAACCTGCTGTCTCGGGCTTCTGTGTCCCTGTGTTCTATACGGCAGGACGCAGTATCGTTTAGGCATGAAATCGAGAAAAGAGGACCCAACAAATTTATTAGGATATGAGAAGTGCAATGGGTCCTGTACTTCCATGGCACTTCTCTGTGGATGCCAATGTGCGTGGAAGATCCTTCAGATATGCATTATATTTTGTTTTGTAGCGGTTCTGTATACTGATTTTGCTACAGGGCTCCTCGCAACTATCCAACATAGCCGAACGAGAAAAGCGTACCACATGAAAGGTGACATTGCATCTGACTGCGTCCGGGCGTCTTGCTGTACATGCTGTACGCTCATCCAGGATGAGCGGGAAATAAAAAAGCGAGAAGAGCATCGAAGCAAGGCCATTCAGGCAGCAAGTGCGCATCTTGTCTCGCCATATACCGTACCGATACAGATGTCATATGCACCGCCTCCTAGATAATTTCTCGGAGAATAAGCCCTTACAGTGGCTCTTTGCGTTTCTCACCCTTCCCAAATCGGGGAAACCTTCAATTCTATTTACCGCTCGGATCATACTTATACATATATGCTCACTATATACCCTTCTCTCTGTTCTTTCCCAACGCGCTGGATATTTCCAGCCATGTTATCTCATTTATCGCACAGCACTCTCGCGCCTTCCGGTATGACAAGGCGATTCTGTATTATATTCGTAGCTTTCAATACCGAATGAACCCTTGCACTAATGATACTGACGAAGTATATGAGTCTAGAACATATTTCTAATGTTCCTTGAAGTGCCGCTGGGAGGTGTTTCCAGTTAACTTAGAATTCATATTCGGTCTATTCTCGCTCATTAGTGTTAGCCGTGATCGCTCCTTCCCAGTGCTAATTACAAAATTGATATCTTTGCTCACTTTTAGCAAGTGCAGCTGTCCTGATCACCACCGCGAAAACAACTCTAAGGATCAATCTTTCTTCTGAACCTTCCGACATGCGAATCTGTTTCTATTTTGGTCCCGTCTCATAGAAAGTAGAATAGGATTGCATACTCGTCCGACAACAATCGACTTTCGTATCTTTTTCTTTCCAACATCTCAGCCTTGAGCCATCGTTACGAACTTCAGGGCCACGTGATGTTGGTGGACATCGCGCCCGTGTTAATGTCCTTTACTGCCCTCCTGATTCCATGGATACTGTTTACATGGAACAATAAGGAACATGGCCCCAGGGCTCTTTGGACAACCACCGATTTCCGGATACAGCGCGGCAAACCTACTATATTGGCCTGGAAGCATATCAATACGGACAGGGATGTATACGTTTCGATTACGTTGGTAGAGACAACTACGGCGGAACATGTTCTCCAGGTGCTCAGTAAGTGAATCTTTCATTCTATATTCTATGGAACTCGATGGATCCAGTGAGTCCAGTTCTGTGAAGGGACCTTAAGTAACGTGGGCGACAGATACCTCGGAATATTCGTGGATTAGAGAATACTCCTGGATACCTCCCGATTCCTTGGCTTCGGGTAGCTACGTGTTTCGAGTAGAACCCAGCTTTGGCAGGCCTGATTGGAGTCCGACGGTCTTCTATGACCAGGATTTCGTTGATCCTCCTACTACAGAGTACCTGATGCCCCGCACGGCAACCAGCCCTTGGGTAAGGACTACCACCTTGGATGTGCTCACTGCCGCCATGGAGCATTCTTCAGTTTTGGATACTGCCATATATTCCAGCGCAAGGCCTGGCGCCACACCCAGACTTCCCATTGCAACCAAGGGGTTTCACTATCCTAGTTTGATATCTGCGGCAGCACTCGCAGCGGTCACCAATCTCGGTATTGCTAGGCGTTCGTCTGCTTATCCAAGCAATGGCAGGAATACTGTCTGCGTAGCCCGACATCCTCTGATCGACGCGAGACCTTGCCCGATGTATGTGTGAGCGTACCTAGGAGAATTGCATTATCGTCACTGACAAATATAGGGCACTCCCACCCTTGGAGCCCGCCGTCGAAAGAAGGAGCGAACTTTTCTAGAATCACAGTCGATGAAGGGACATAATCCAGAAGGCTTATAGAATAGACAGTTACTCCCTGGTCAAGATGTCATAGGCCCACGATATCTGGTTAGATCCTTGTATATTTAGCAGAATCACAATAGACTATTTGTGATTACCCTGACATGGGGAACATAGATTTCCACGACAGTCCTCGGCGCTCAAAAAACCAGATTGGCACGTACAAGCATCTAGAGACAGCACGGTCCTTCGGACGGATCGAACTAGCACACGGCAGGATCTTTATCCCGTCCTAATAGTGTGATGGGATTATGTGGCTGCCGTAAGTCAATGCAGCAGGGCATGGAGTAGGTGTTTCACAGTTGTACTCCGTTAAGGATAAGTTTCGCTATCATCCCCAGGACGTCGTAGGTAACCTAGGAAAGTTGTGCAACAGAGAAATGTGGCATAAAAGTTATGTCCCATCTCCCCTCACAAGTCAAAAGGGGTGTCTTGGCCGAACCAGAAACACCGCAGAACCTGGAGAACGGGGAACATGAGTTCGGTGGCGGATCGGCCTCTTCAGTTGGCCAGACTCTCGCCGAGCCATCTGATACTACCTCATCACCCTCCCTCTCGAACTTCCGTCTTATCTGCCTCACGTCGCTCTCTAGCATATCACACACCCCTCGACTTAGCACGGTTTCACAGCCCGTTCGAATTGCCTGCCTTCCTTCTTCCCCGGAGTCCCCGCATCCCGATCGTCGAACGTCCCTGGTGAAAGTTCAGCAGCGCGATCATGTCAGGAACCTGACGACCGCAACCCAGAACAATCCACGATTGGGGACGGCGCATAGCTTGTGAGCTGTTCAGAGAGACGATTCAAAGATCGTGACCATGGGCGATGCGGCCCACATTCATCCTCGCCAGATATGGGCTCGTCCTACGACTACGAGTACAACTTCGTACGATCCAAGCTGCACGCCCATTCTACTTCCCAGTAATGGTAGGTTCGCTTTCATTGTGGATGGATACAACAATAATACATCCATGGAGAGAATCTGTGATGTGCGCATATACTAATATGTGTCGGTCGATATTGCAGGAATCTTACATCTGAACCGTACCTTCCAGATCACGTTGACCGAAAATGTCGTCTTCCAGCCAGAATGCACGGGAGATTCATCGGCGGACGAAATTGGGAATCCCACCGCTGTAATTGACCTTCGTGATCCTTTTTACTCGTCCACCTCTCCCCAGCTGTATGCGATGGGTTGTATGACCGTCGTAAGCTACCTCCTCGTCATCATCCTGTTCATCACACCGCGGACGTTCTTCATCGGGGGCCCCGGGGGGGGTGCCAATTTCTTAGGTCGCCATGGTATGATAACTGGCTCCTATAGCGGAAGCTCTTCTGTTGTTGGTGTTGGTGGCCGCCCATGGTTGCAGAAAGTTGCAGCATTGACTGTCGCCATATCGTTAACGATCGCGACGGTGGACTCCTTCAATGTTGCCGAACGGCAATACGACTACGGTTATATGGATGCGCAGAGTCTTACAGATGAGGTTATTAATGGATTAGAGATCCGAATAGTCCGAGTTATATCAAGTACCTTTCTCTGGCTTGCCCAGGTCCAGACTCTGATCCGATTGTTTCCGCGACACAAGGAGAAAGTCATGATCAAATGGGCAGGGTTCGCGTTGATTGTGCTGGATACCATCTTTAGTATCCTGAATAATTTTGTCGACAACGGCGCTAGCACGCGTCCGAGGCTATTCGACGACGCTATTCCCGCTCTCAGCTATCTATTCGAACTTGCGCTCAATCTGTTATATGCTGCGTGGGTCATCTTTTATTCGGTGTCTAAACATCGGTTCGCTTTTTTTCATCCTAAGATGAGGAACATATGCCTGGTGGCGTTACTATCATTAGGAGCGGTTTTCATCCCCGTGGTTTTCTTTGTTCTTGACATCGCGAAACCGAATGTGGCAGGTTGGGGTGAGTATATACGCTGGGTTGGAGCTGCAGCAGCAAGCGTGGTCGTTTGGGAATGGGTGGAAAGAATAGAAGCATTAGAGCGAGACGAACGGAAAGATGGAATTCTGGGTCGGGAGGTCTTTGATGGAGACGAAATGCTAGAAGTCACACCCTCCGAAGAGGTTGACCATAAATCGGATCACGGTCCCCATGATGGGAGAACAGGTGGAACGTCATCTAGCTGGGGTGGTGTAAGAGGTCCGCGCCATCGTCCACTTCGGACCCGAGTTGGTTTTCAACGCCATCATCGTGGCCAGGGCCAAGATGATGGGCAGCAAATCCAGTCCTCTACGGAAGCAGCACGCGGCGGAGACACTCATCCTGCTCCGCCTCCCACAGCTCTGACACCAGTCAGCCGGGCCGATACTACGAGCGCTGCCAGCACTGTGTATTACGTCCGGTATCATCCTGTTTCCAGTCCATCGCCACTTGCCGCCAATACCCCGGTGACGCCTGAGGGTGAAGATGAAGCGAAGGATATGACGACTATTGCAGAAACTCAAGAGCGAAATGACGATATGGGCAGTCCTAGATGCACGCGCGCGAACGCACAACCGTCGACTACTCTGCCGCCATCAGATCCCCGATGGTACTCCTTGTTGAACAATTTCAAGAGGCGTCGTACCTCTCCGCCAACCGAAGTTGTTATAGCTCAGGCGGAGGGGCAAGGTGCTGCTGAGGATGAGAGTACTGGGGAGGCGGAACCACCAGTGGGAACAAGTGGTATATGGGGTCTACGGTCTCGCGTTGATAGTCTCTTCCATCGCGGTAGATATAGGACCGAACAGGACGGACCGGATTCTGACACTCCTCTCCCAGTCACTGTCATTCCCGCGCGAGGTCGGGGTCAACAGACGTGGTCCCCGCAAGGGTTCGATGATTCCAACACCCACGAAGAGTCCGAGAACTTAGACGATGATCATGCATCAGGCCATCGTGAGCTGCCTGTCATGGTTATCCCGTCGCGACCTCGCACTGCTGCGCCTTGGCCTCAACCAGCCGCCGGCGAGACCGGTCACGATAGCCACGAGCTCCGTTATGATCCTGAGACAGCAGCATTGATCGGGGTCGATCCTGGTCATTTCCGTCGTGGCCCAGATGTCCAAGAAGATATGATGTCGCGCACAACATCCGCGAATGATACAACCTTTGGATCTGACGAGCGGACTGTGGTTGCCGGTAGTCGTAGCAGCGACTCGCGGGACTCGAGAAACACGACATCGTCAGATACGTCATCGTTTATTGTGCAGGGTCCAACAGAGCATGCTGCGCACTTGATCCCAGGTCTAAGGCCCACTGACAATAGCTCAACGGCGGTCCTGACGGAAGTGTCACAGCCGCATCATCCTGCTAGACAGCATGATGCGGACCTGGAGGCAGGACTGGGTCCTGGCGTGGGTCGTCAAACATGAATCTGTCGCATCTTTTCGTCGTTCTTCTTCTTCACGACATACAACCATATTCCCATTTAGCAAGGAGTCCCGGGGTCATTTTCATCTTTTTTGGGCCTCTACATAAAATAAGGCTTCTCAATATGGCGTGGCAGTTGGTGGGATCATTGGAAACATCTATATACTATATACCACGGGGGCGGGTGGAGATGATACCCTGCATAAATCATTCATAACTATGTGTTTTATCCTTCTATGTACATGTCTTAGTAACTGGTCGTCAACCTTATAGGGTTGGTATCGTCAATCCAGACTACAATGTAGCACAATTGGCTTTTGGTCTCTATCAGGAACTCCGTAGATATCGCCTATGATGGTAGATCAGCTCGTGTTCCCAGCTCGTCCGTCTCGGACTCCGACTCGTTCGGCAACTTTGCGCTCCGCCCTGAGAAAGCACAACATGCGGCAGGCGGCAGCTTTCTGGAGCTGCGATCCATCCAAACGTACGCTTTCTTTTCATGTCTTTCATGAACCCTCGTGAGACAGCCCCTCAATCAGTGCTGCAGCGCTCACCTGCCTGCAACACTGCATCATGGCGGCTGTCAACCGCAACATGTTCGACGCCACCGTCAGCGCAGATCTACCGGTTGCGCGGGGTGCAACGGTGATGGTCCTGCCGTTGAACCTCATCGCCCAGATTATCTCTCATGTGCGTCTCTCTGCTCTGTCGTGGCTCGCGAACTAGTTCTCCGAGGATAGACCTGCCATTTATTCTGGTCGTGAATCTGGACTCCCGCTAACATGTGTCATCATTACAGTTGGATAATCCAGCGGACCTTGCCCGCATTTGTCGCACATGTCGGGTGCTCAATTACATGGCCTTGCCCCAGCTCTACAGGAACCTGACACTGACGTCCTACGATAAAATTCGATACCGAGATGAGCAGCCGGAGGGATGGGGTGGCGCAAGTCCCTTTTCAATGGGGCTGAACGCCGTGGTGACGAGACCTCATGCAGAGCTCGTGCGGTCGATGACACTACGGGGAGAATGGAGGGAACATGAGCTGGAGGAGCACGCCCGCGTGGGTAGAGTGCCGGATGCTACGATGATGCTTAATATTGCAGTACGGGCGGCCATTGATCGCATGAGTGAGCTGGAGAGTTTCAGGTATGCGCGCTGCCGGGCGTTTCCGTTGTATGGACGCCATTTTACTGACGGGAGTTTCTGCGATTGAAGCTGGGAGTTGAATACGAAAATGCTCGAGACGGTATATCAAGGTCTTGCGCAACAACCGAAGCTTACGTCGCTGACGATACGCTTCCCTTCGAGTCGCCATCCGCGGCCTACGACGGTTATCCCGCCAATGCCCCATCTTCGATATCTGAAGGTCACGGATATCGACCCTCTATGTTACCCAGACGATCTCTCGACTCTCTTTCTACACGCTAAGAAGCTGGATGATCTCAAGCTCCATTGGTCTCCTCGGATGCGAGAAGCGCAAGAGCCAAGCGTCATGCTCCATGATTATTTTCGCAAATGTATCGCCGCCAAATCCCCACTCAGGGTGAAAAGATTTAGCCTGCAGAATCTATATGCTATTCATACGGAGGAATTTGGTACTGCGTTCGACCCGAGCTGGGTGGAGGAAGTTACGGTGTTGAATAGCCCGGGAACAGACGAAAGCACTTTCATGAACTCGTTTGTCGACAATACGTGGCCGTCAACGCCGCCTACCGATAAATTCAGAATCAAGGCTGTGCGTCACGATCATCTATCTAAGAGGCACTCTGAGTTTATAGCTAAATTCTCGGGGTTGGAGAGGCTATACTTTGTGAACGCCGTCCGCAATCCGTCGGATTACATCAACACCCCGAGGCAGTCGGCAGGGACATCCAACGCACTTACACCTCCCACCTTGGAGCAAGCCCACACATCTCCAAATGGTGCAACGACGTCGATGGCACCACCAGGATCCGCTGACTCTCCACATACACCCTCGAATGCTTCTAATGCTCACCTGCTCCTGAGGCAGTCTTACCTCAATGCTATCACTACTAATCATGGTGCAACGCTACGCCATCTTCTCCTTCCTTCACGCTGGCCCCTCTCCGCGTCGGCCATCGCCCGCGTTGTCCGTCGCTGTCCTAATCTAGAACAACTTGCATTCGCACCTGAATCCTCCAGCTTTGATACCTTAGCCGTCCTCATTCCCTTCTTGCGCAATCTTGTCGCCTTACGACTCCTGATTGCCACTGACTCCCAGCCATTGCAAGGCTCGAATAGCGCGTCAAAACCAGTCAGGCCGTCTACTGGAATTCCGGTAGGGCATGGTTCCAATGGCGCCAACAACCATAAGCGATCGATTCCCTTCCAGTCTCTAGCTGAGATCGTCGAGCTGGACGACCGGATCCACCAAGAAATGATTTCTACCGCACTTGCGGATCAAGAGATGAATATTCGCCTGAAGGTTCTCGGTCTCGGCTGGAAGGCATTTGAGCTTGGTGATTTCTACACCATCCCGGCGTCGAGTGTGCAGGATATCTCGGGATTATGTCAGGGACTTAGTACTCCTGTGGCTTGCGGAAATCTGCCCTCACGAATTATCCCCGTCGATAGTCCCACCGTTGCCAGTGGTTCGCCCACTGCTACAACAAGACCCGACAATGAATCTATCGATATTCCCTTGACCCCTACGCCGTTCCCAAACTCTCCGATCCCACGTCCCGCGAGATCAACTGTTCCGTCCTCAAAATCGTCTCTGGGGAAGCATCCTCGCGATGCAGATAGTGCGCCTCAACTACCTGACCAGAAACGCCAGTTTGCACTCGACGTTGCCAATAATTATGGAAATCTCGTTTCCAGCGTCGTGTTGGAACCTGAAGACGAGAAGCGTCTATGGCGTCGTCGCGTACGCCGTGTCGGATGGGAAGTCCTGCAACACTGGGAGATCTGGTCGTTGGACGTACAGGAAATATAATCTCATCAGGTCCGTCCAGAGGCCTTGACGTGCTGGCAGGTCGAGCGTTTTCCGACTTGTACATTATCTTACATACACTATTCTTTCCCCACTCAAGACGGCAAAAAGGTGCAGATAAAAGATTCTTTTCGAACCATCAGAAGGCAGGCCATGGTGGAGGAGTCTGGAGTTCTGCTCTATTGAACAACAACCCGTGGTCGATATTTTTTATTTTCTTTCTTTTTTTCTTTCTTTTTTTTTTGAATTTGTCTTATCCAAATTCGATCAGGAACTTATCGTCTATTCGTTCGGATTTGTTTTTGATATGGAACCTAATTTATGTCCACGTTTGTTGTGTGCATTGCATATGTGGAGTTTGGCTAGCATTTAGGCACTGCCGTCGTATAATGCAACGCAGGCGGAGAATAAAAATAATCTACTTGCATAATGAGAACCAATCGTTGTATGACTCAGAACCTAGAACTAGAACAGTTGATAATGGGGGTACATCACCCTCTGTAAGAGAATAATAAACCACAGTACCCGCTGTGGAGGTCTCAGCACTTTATTAAAAAAAAAAAAAAATACCGCACTGGAACAACACGTGTAGGTATACATTCCTCCTGATCTCTTCCTCGGACGAGACTTTTCATCGACAGTGCTGTTTTCGGAATTGGGTTGCTAGAGATATGTTTCTTGGAGACTTGGTCTGGTTTTATATATATTCCGGGAAATGTAGTCTACGTCGTCACTTAGGATTCTTGTATTACAAATCGAGTACAGATACATATTAACTCTTCCAGAGTGACTGCCTACTGCGACAAGTTGTCGGCGCCCGAAGATCACGCGCATAGGTGACCTGTCATATCGCCGTTTGCAGGAGGTTCTCCGAACCCCGTAGAATCTACTAGATCACTAGGATCTAACTTCTTTGTATGATTAGAAGTTAAATATGGATTCAACCCCCCCCTTGGATCTAGTCTTTAAGCAAGCAAAAGCTAGCACTTCAGATAGTCAATATAGCTGCTATGCTTCCGTGCCCGAGGATTCGACACAACTCCAGATCCTATAGATGGGGCGGGGGGTTTAAAAAAAGATTCAATTAGATAATTAACGGGAACATGTATAGCTCCATCGTAACATAGTAACGGTATAATCATCACACTTGAATACAGAAAAGCAGTTACCTCACCATAAAAGAAAACAGATTTGTCCATCTCTAAACACCAACGCTGGATATGGGTATATAAAATTCCTTTCCTCTGACCCATCTACAGGGACGCAGGCTTCCGTCCCCATACAACCGAAACAGGACTATACGAATGTATACTCCTATCCCTAACACAAGCCTTGAAACCACCCAAGAGCTTTCTCACCTCATCAATCTCCCACTTCATAACACGAGTCAGGAACGCTAGCGCCCACCCTTCACATCCCTGGAGACATTCGATCTGATAGAAACGGCCCTGTTCCTTCAGAACTGGGTCCTTCGGCCACGCACCGATGACTTTCTTGAACCGTGCTTCCTGAACATCCTCGAAGCCCGATTCGATCATCACTTGGCGCTGCGTCTCGAGGATCTCCGTCGTCTTGCCGATAATGCGGCCTGCTTCGCGGAAGATGGTACCCCAGCGACGCATTGGGTGATTCGGATCATCTGGGATCGAGCCATCGTCACAATTTACCCAGACGCTGACGTTGGAGACCTCGAGGTACCCGCCTGGTTTGAGAGAGTCGAGACATTGGCGCATGAATTGGTGCCAGTCTGGGACGCATCCGAAGAGGTCTCGCACGTGGATGTAGTCGAAGGAGTTCCTCTCAAATGTCCATGGATAATCGGTTGCGTCGTCGACTTCGAAGCGCAGATTGGGTGGTACCCATAGCAGTTGAATTGGAGAGAGGTCTGTGCCGATGACCATGGCTTCGGGGTGTTGATCTGCGAAATCTATCGCCCAGATACCGGTTCCGGTGCCGACGTCGAGGACTTTCTGTTAAATCAGAAAAAGATGGCAGTGCCGCGGTTGCGCGGCGGCCATGACTTCATGATTAGTGTTTACCATCATCACCTTATCAACGAGCGCGATGTGCATCGAAAACTAGAGAGGGAAAAAAAAGAGAACCATCAGCCTACCTGCGGCCCATCCAGCGGAGCAAGATACAGCTTCTGCCCCATCATAAGCAGATTAACATGATGCGCCAAGTCATTAGTCTCCTGTGCTTCCTCATCATTAGGACCCCAGTATGCGCCATCTTTGTAAGCGTGATATCGTCGACCATGCTCCATTCGATAGCGATATATTGATGACTTGATGGACGTTGTGTTCGTCTCACTGGGGTTGATTGTCTGTCAGCATTTTGTCATGCAGGAGCCCGTGTATGGCAAATCAAAAGTATGCATTGGTGTTGACCTGGGCGTGTGTATGTATGTAAGACTGCATATATTGAATAATCAACACGCTATGTAGACGCCGTCGAATGTTGCAACCCCTGTCATGTTACACGACAGGGGGAACGCGTACATATCGAACTAGACATGGGTATATTTACACTAAATATCATTTACTTATCGCCCGTCATGGAATATCCTTCGTCGCTATCATCATCAACAATGATGTGAGGGCGCTGGGTATCATTGTTATCTGGTGCCTGCACCGGCACGTCGGCCATGGCGAGTTGCAGAGTGAAGATGAAGACGAAGAACCAATTTAATCACGGCGCTAATGGAATTCCGAAGATAGGAAAGAGGCTAAATGAATATCAAAGCGTTCCGTCGCTGCCGCAGGGGCGAACAACCAGGATAAACGCGCGTCAAGGGACCGAGAATCCAATTCTTCAGGAAGATCAAAGATCTGCCTCCCGGGCCCAGAGAGGGGCAAGTTGAGTTTATCTCGAACCCATCCCTTATTTTTTCCTCCGAGGAAACGCCTGTCTATCGACGCCCCGTAACCTTATTCGAAGCCCCGGTCTACGACTTAGGATCCTAATTTTGCGACAGTCACGGCGCCACCTGACGCCAGAGGACAGAGCGTTTGGATGCTAAGAATCCGTGGCTTCTTCCCGACGACGCCCTGCAGTGGTGTTAGTTGCGGTAGTTGGACGCCTGAGCGGATCCAAGTTCGAACCGGATAGCAAGAAGAATAATGTGAATAAACTCTGCTGTGGAGTTTGTTCGGGATCAGCCGAACACAAGATTGTTTAGTTAACTAAGCTTGATACCTGGTTTTGGACTTGATCTTATGGTCTTGTTAAGGAGAGTGTGCTTTTTATTACGGCCCAACCAAAAAGAACCTTGAAAGAAGAGAGAACACAAATGAATGGAGAGAATCTACAAAACAAAACGCCCAGAGGTGCCATCAGAAGCATCGCATCGAAGTTCCAATTATCGAAAATGCTAGGTTGTAGACACGATGATACGATTATCGCACAAACAATCGTACCCGCACTACGCAAGCCAACGAAATATGAAACCAAATGAGGCTCTGGACTAGCGGGAAATCAAAAATAGATTAGGACCCATCGCCATGGTGTCGGATATGCAATCGGCACGTGTATCTGGAATGCGGGTTTGCAGCAACCTAATTTTAGGTTTCATGAATACGATGCGATGTGCCACAATAGGTACTACGTTCGTATCCCTTTCTAAAGTATATCTTAATGCGGTTGTTACACTTGCTTCGTAGGCTATAGTGGCATTTGAGTGTCCTCTATTTTACTTCGTAATCTGGGGGTTGTGAATTAGTCTTCAGCAATCTAATGTCTACTCATTACTCTAGATCTGGCTACAGTAGAAGTCATGTTTAGAGGCGATGTATCTATATTGCATGGCTATGTGCATCTACGCGGTCCGGATCGTCAACAAGCACCAGGAGGCAATATGAGCTATGTACTTCGAAAAAAAGGGATACAAGGAAAGGGAATTCCAATCGCATGCTCCCACGGGACTTCCAGAGCCTGCTGACGTCTCGTGAGAAAGCAGACATTTAAGCCTGAGGGGCGAAACCCAGCTGAGGACCATTGGCGTTGAAGACAACGTACTGGCTCTTCAGGAAGATGTCACCGAAGATCGAGAAGCCGATGTTAGAGTTGTCCTGAATGCCACCGAAGCAGGTCGAGCTACCGTCAGTAACAGGAGCGTAGTTGATGTAATCGCCAGGGACAACGGCATTGTAGCCATTGATGGTGACTGTGAAGGATGGGAGGCTGGCGCTGCAATCGAAGACATAGCCTCCGTACTCGCTGCTGTTCTCGGCACTGTCGATCTGGTTGTAGTAGGCCTGAACGACATCGGTGGGAAGGAGGAGTAGAGTGGTGCCGGTGTCTGATGCACACAGAGACAGACGTCAGCAACTTCTATTTTCTTTTCTCCTAACATACATTAGGGGTTTACATTGACAAACTTACCAGCAATGCCGGAAATCTGCTCAGAGGAGGAGGAACCCTCGCCGACGGCATATCCATCAGCAGTGAACCCCCAGAATCCTTGGGAGTTATCAACGTCAGTGTAGGTGATCGAGCCGGTGTACTTGGAGCTGTCGGTATAGCCGAAATCGTAGCTGCCGGGAGCGTTGTGCTTCAGAGTTACGGCAAACAGAGGAGCGTCCAATTCGGACTTGACAGTGTCAAAGAAGGTGGTCTGAGACCTTGGCTGGACTGGATCGCGGTTGATTAGCACAGCCGGTATGATACTGCCTCTGAGGACATCCCGACTCACCGGTGTTGATAGAGCTGAAGGCCAAGCCCAGGAGGCCATCGTTGTCCTTGTCCTGAGTGAACTCGGAGCTAACCCTCGAGGCGGCCTCAACGGCCTGCGAGCTGGCGGTCACACCTCCAACAGTCACGGTGTCCTTGTAGACGTCACCGCTAGCAGAGCTGCCATCACCGTAACTGATGCTCCAGGTGTAGCCGCTCATCTTGGTAGCGGAGGAAGATGGCTTGTAGACGGAGTGGCCAGAGCTCTCGCTAGTGGGCAGTTCATTCGAGAAAACCCACCTGAGGACGATTGTCAGCAGACGCTTGTTGAAATAAGAGAGTAGAGCCCATACAGATCGGCGGAACCGGTGTCGAAATCCAGATTCAGCGTGGAGTCACCCGCGGTTACCGGAGTCAGATAGGCCTCATCGTAGGCCTCAGGCGTCGTGACAGCGCTGCCCTTGACGGCAGCCTCCTTGACACTCTGCGGAACTGTAGCGCCGTACTTCTGGAGAGCATTGGCATAGATTCCCGGAAGGTTGATAGTCTTGTGAGTCACGGGCTTCGCAATCTGGTCGATCGTGAAACCGCGACGAGGACTGCTCGTGGGAGCTGCGGACGCAACGGCGGCGAGCACTGCAGCAGCAGCGGTGACCTTGCTGAAAACAACCATTTTGTGTATTCAAGAAACTCCTGTATATTCTTGGGTGATGAAGGAAAGGTACTCAAGAATCTGGAGGATTGAGCTCGAGAGCTTGGAGACCAGACATCTTGGAGTAGAGAGAGCTGGGTCTTTATAGTCTTCCAGTCTATCACGAAAGAACCAAGCCAACTAACGCCAGAAGATAGCTTTCCGATCATCGTAGGTGCTAGGCACGGCGAGTGGAAGCATTTGCTCAAGGAACAGTGGGACGAAATCTGGCCGTCCTCCCCCTCTGACCCCAGATCATACGTCCCACAGGGCATGGGAGCTAAGAAGACAGACGTTACAGTGCATCTCGGGACCGCGAAGGGCGGCATCTCTGCATCCCGGTAGGATTGATAACAAAGATAGCGAGGTATTGCAACTTCCCCGACCCTGAACTTTGACAGTTCTCGAGCGGGGCAGCTGCAGGCATAGCTAGAGAAAAGCTTCTCGGACTGGCCCCGGTTCTTTTCTGACGAAGTAGTTAGAGAAAAGTCAAGACTAAAGAGTTCAAAAAAAACTTCACGGGCGGAACGAATCAGGTAATGTCGATGAATGGGTGACGGCTTACAATCAGGTACAGCCGTTCGTGCCGTAGCGTAAAGGCTATCATCTGGAGCCCGCTGACAAGCTCGACGCCCCAGAGCTTGATTCGAGGATAAGGCGACGATCATCATCGTGTGGGGAAGATCGTCCGCTCGTTCACAGGTCCCTAAAGGTACGCTGAACGGTGAACTGGCATATGCGCCGTCACCTCTTGGCAAGAGGCAATGAGGTACATGACGAGGGGGCCCGGCCACCCCGATGCATCGTGGTTCAGCAGTATCCCTGTCTTCTGACCTTCTCGAAACATCGCGCTTCGCATCTGGCATCAAACTGCGCCTTGTCACTGGCCGGCAGCCTATACTCAGGGGTATAGATGGACAACCCGCGCAGCCAGTCAACGAGCGCCCTGCTCTATTGACTGACTATCCAGATGAAATGCTCCAGGAGACAGAAATACTACTACGGCAAACACACGCTTTCGGAGCCCGAGTGCGGGCCGATCGAGGCCCAAAGCCGTATAGTATATCTCGTAGTTTTTACATCGCGCACATACGATTTCGCTTGAACCATGAACCACAGATGCAGATCGAGAACACATGCAAATGATTCGTGTATGTCGAGCGCGCAGTGTGGGGGTCGAAGAGACGTAAGCCCAGGACATCCCGAGGCTCGGGCGATCAACAAACGGACTCGCGACGGCGTTCTGCACGCAGAGCTTCGATCTGGATAAAAAGTTAGTACAGTAAAACCTGGCTATATTAGACACCCCTTTGTTTTCGTTATAGCGCGGGTTCGTTATAGAAAGTTTCGTTATAGCTAGGTTTTACTGTAATAACTTTTTCAACATGTCCAAGCTATTCATCTATCAGTGCGTCAATCATGATTGGGCTGTGCCTTCAAATGAAAGGGTTCAACTTCACTGGCCAAGATTGATGGTGAGACCCGATCCTGGCCCTTTAGGTCACCATCTACAATCAAGATACACAAGCTTTTCGATAGCACCTGCTAGATCCGGCATGTCTCTCCATAATGCTCAGCAGGAGTGCCTTTCCATGGTTGCAATGCAGTACTGGGGATGTTTGCTGCTCCACTCATCTTTGTCAGTTCAAATCGCGAAACCGACGGCACGGGATACCACAGATCGCCCGGCCATCTGATCAGTAGGCAATTCCTATGACCGCTCAGGGTAGCATTATTTTCCTTTAGTCTGCTTCTTAGAGAAGAGCTTGGCCTCTTCCCCCCGGCCAGAGTTTCAGCCTTGTCTGCTCCGACGGTCTCCCGCAGCCTCGGGCAGGAACTTCTAGAAACCCACCGAGGAATAAGTCTCCGCCGTAACATCTGCAAACCTTCACATCGTGAAGATGAGCCACTGGAAAAGGAGATCCGTCGGACTAGATGGATACCGGCGTCCTTGACCTGACCGCTCTCTCCTTGGAATCGCCTCGCATTTCACGTCTTACAGGATAACTGCAATAATAACAATAATAACCTAGATGTGCCTGACAGGTACACCGCCAAGAATCCTTTTTTAGGTCAAGCATGTTGTTCTGTCTTGGCTCTATTAGCCCCCAAAGGCCAAGACTGAGCCACGATCGGAAGATGAAGGACCTCCTTGGTACAACTAGGCGATGTTTTGTAGATCGGATCCCTTTCGGTCTTGCCGCTCCAATTAGATGAAACAACCCTGCCAAGATAGTGCATGAAAAAGGATCGCTGGAATCCGATGTCACCTTGCTGTTGCGTTATCTCGGGATGATCGACTGCATGGCCTGGATTTAATGACGCCAGTCTTATCGTCCATAACGTGAGTGCCTATAGGTTTCCGACAATAACCGGACAAATCTGCAGGGTTGTTCTTTCACACGGTATGCTCGTTTGCTCTGCAGCTTGGATGGACAACATCATCGGCGTATACCCACGGAAATGTACTTCATATGGGTAGACTTATAGCAGTGCTGCTATATCCTCGGTGACCGTTGATATCCAAGAATATTCAATGACATGACGAGTCTTGTATCCAATATACTGACAAATTATCATTACAAACGTGCATGGCAGGACAGGTTACCAGGTACAAGGTCTGAAAGCAGCAAAAGGCCATGTTCAGGCGTGCAATCATCAATATCCAAGCCAGAGAACACCACAGCAAAAAGGTCAGAGTTACTACCCACAATCCCAAGTGGGCAGTTGAGAGAATATGACCAATCAAGTCTTCAATCAGGTTGAGGAAGGTAAAGAACAACCAACTAGAGGTACAATACTACCACGGTAACATCCGAGTATCTCGACGGATAATAGCAGGTGCGGTGTCGAGCACGGTGTCGGTAGAAGGCACAGCCAAGAGCTAGCATTAAATATCTATGAGACACCTTGGAACCGGCAGTCCCAAGCCGGGAAGACATCACATAAACTGAGGCGGGAGCCCGCTTCCACCTGTCTCACCACTTTCTCCATTCTTGTCGTACTGCTCGTTGAGGAGAACCTCGAGCATGTCAAATTCGCCCACCATCGGTCCAGTCCCGCCTAGGCCTTGGTCAACACCAGCAGTCGAGCTGTTGAAGAACTGGTCCAGTGGCAGAGCGAACCAGTCCGGAAGAGCACCTGAGGTTGTAGCACCCTCATTGATGGGCTGGGATGGTGGATTGGAGTCCTCCACGGCACTTGGCGGTGTAGCATTGGGATCATAATAGTTGTAGTACACGGATGGCGGCGGGGGCATGAAAGAGACGTTGAGATTGGAAGAATTGATAGGCTGAGCTGGGATATTGGCCAAAGGATCATGGCCGTTCGTGACGTTTGGAGCAGCGCTGCTGTTTCCATCAACTGGGTAACCTGGGTTTTGTCCTGTGTTTTGCGATGGTTGCCATTGAGAACTAGCTATCTCCTTACGAGCTTGTGTGCTGTCGCGAGGACGTGGAGACTGGGTTCTAGACACTGGTGCCGAACCACGGTCCTGGCTTTCACCCTCGCCAGAACGGTCTATGGGAGCAAATCGAAGAAATCTCGTTCGGATATTGGTCGTAAGCAATTCGAGTAGTCTGGCGATCGTATGGCTCAGGTGGACATCGTCGACAACGCAGGTTCGCAAAGCCTCCAAAGTCCTATCCTGGAGATCCAAGGAAACACGAACGTCATCCTCTGTAGCACCAAGCGTAAAAGTCTGCATCAAAATGTCAGCCAGAATCACGGGAACATGACGGCGGGATATGAAATACTTTGAGAATGAATATCATCCCAGAGAGTATCCTGAAGTACGTCCGTACAGGACAATGTTTCAGATGATCACCTGGCACGAGACCATCCAGGACGGTCTGAAGTATCTTCCGCGAAGCATCCACAACCTCCTGAATATATGGCTCATTGACTCGGTATAGTTCCATGAGAACCCGGAGTGATGCCGTCCCAGAGGTAGGGCCAGAGCCGGGTCTTTCATTCTGAGCCTGGGCCGAAGCTGCCTCATTCGACATGGTAGTCCATCTATCGACCACAGCCTGTAGAGCCAGACAGTTTACGTATAGACCTGTCAACCACACACTTAGTATGCTAGTCAGCAAGGTCCGAGCATAAGACACTTACGAGTATACTCGTACTCGATCGTCAATACATGACGCATTTGGGGGCATACTGTTACGGGTTAGTATGATCATCGAGCGCAAAATCAAGAGGGCTTTAAACTCACGGTTAATGCTGTCTAGGTTGCGACGGAATTCCCGTAATGATGGAAGGAACTCGTCGATCTGTTCACGGTACCGTCCGCTTCTGATGAGCTCGGACGTCTGCTCTTTAGAGGCAAACAGTAGCTGGTTGCTCATGTACATAATCTTGGATATTCTGATCCAGCAGTCCTGCATCCTATCAATCAGGACGTCTCCTGATTTTGGATCACCATGACTCGGCTCAATATCATGACTCCACTGAGGCAAGGGAAGCATTGAAGGTATCCCGAGGCGTCCGCTGCTTTGGGTGACATAGACAAGAATTAACCGTCGAACACGACGCTTGCGCATCTGCTCCGAAGCGGGCTCGTTCACATTGGAGCTATTTTTCTGGTCGAATACTCCAAGCTCAAATGCCAATGCCTGTGCTGTGCTCAATAGCATCCAGGACATCCGGTCTGATCGCCAGGCTGGCTCTAACCACTTCTGAAAAGCAAGTCTTCCTTCGGCGCTGCTACTTGAGTTCTTATTTGACGTTGGCTCGGCATCGTTCTCCATGTCCTTCTCCGAGCGCGCTTGGGAGACAACATGCGCGTCCATGTCCAGAAGCGTGTTTTCGTCATCTCCAGGAGGGAAATGCAGGTTTCGCGGGTGCCAGTCGGTCAGAATAAGAAGGGCTTCAACTGTACCAAGCGATCTCAGATGCCCTTTCAAATTAACCTTTCCTGGAAGAGGTCCAAGGTCGACGGATCGAGGCTTGTTCAGACCGACAGAGTTTTCGCCAAACTTCTCCTGGCCCCAGAAGAGCCGCTCGATCATGCCTTTCAAGTAGGACCAAAGCCGATCATGGATGTAAAATGCACGAGTAAAAGCGCCATCTCCCTTCGGCTTCATATGGCGGGAAGCAGTGGTAAGAATCGTAACTGCCAGGACTGGCTCTTCCATGAGGAGCGTCCGGTGAGTTGATGGTGGAGAGAAATCTGGCAGGACAATCGGGCTTAATGGGGCTAGATGTTTGTAGTAACTAGAAAAAGATGAGCAACCGCCCGGTCAGGGGGGATTTGCATGATTAGAACTTACTATGCGATATAAGCCATAGATTCCTCAACTGTGAGCCAACCCGCACGCACGAACCGTAACCGTGACCATGCTTTGACTGCATCTAGATATCCAGGATCTTGCATATCAACTGAACTATCTGATTGTGCGCGATTATCTGCCAACTGCATACTTGCTGATCCTGATACTGGTCCTCGATAATAGCGTCCCATCGCCTCGGGTCTTGGGAGCGTCGAGTACGGCCGTGAACCACTTCGCGCAGCGCCCGGTTGAGTCATAGGGGACACCGGAGATGCATAAGCAGAGGCGGCGGCCTGCCTGGCAGCATATCGGTTTTCAAGGCTCTGACGATTGAGGTCTTCAGTTCTACCGGCCGCTTCTGATAGCAAATGGAGCGCATCATGGCTATTGGTGATTGTCGGTGATAAGAGTTCCGCCGCGGTTCTGTTCATCATGTGCTGTCCGCTCTCCAGCGCATAACCCTGTCCTCTGTCATTGAAAGGGTATGCTGGGGGCTTTGAAGCCCGTGTATCCTGAAATTGCGGCGACGGTGCGGTTGAATTTGCAGTGTATTGGGCTGTGGGAGCTGACCGTGATATCTGAGTCGTTGTTGCCGAGGGAGAGGGTTCCGACCATGGCGGTCTGGACGAGGCTCTGCCATTCTCGAACGACGTTGAACCTGCCTGCGTATATGGCGATCCATTGCTGGGAGAATCATAGGTCTCGCCCACCATCATCCGCTTATCGCGGCGGAGAGGACCATCGACTTCATCGCTGCCGCCTTCCGAAGCCTTGCGCTTCCGTCTTGTCGCTGAGAATTCGCATCGCTTGCTTTCGCGTCGACATCGAACGCAGGGTGGGGGACGAGGGTTGTCAACACCTGCGATGACATCAATGATAATGTTCCAGACTTATCGATGGGTCTCTTCGATGGTGAAACATACTTCCCAGGTCGCACTTGACCTTGCGCTTGCGACAAGGGTCGCACGCCTGGTATCCACGACGGTGTTGCGGCGCAGGAGACAGCGACTTGGAATCTTCGGGATAGAGACCGTTGTTATCCTGGTGATTCCCATTAGGCCGAATCGAAGCGTCAGCTGTGGACGCCATGTAGGGCCGTCGAATATAAGCGCCTTCTGCCGGCGTAGAGTGGAGGATTGGGGAAATTGGTAGCCGATGCAAAGCGAACTCTTGCGAGTGGGGTTTTCGGGGGTTTATCAGAGCTGCACAACCACCTCGGGAAAACGCTTAGTGAGATTTGAATGATCCCCGGGATCCAGATCCTCAGAGAGTTTCTGCCATTAGGACAAGAAATTAATCGCAGGCGCTGATATTGGCCAGTTCGATTTTTGAGTCGATCACTAAAACGTATTCAACTGGACCCTGTGGCTGAAGTGCGGGGTATGGGGTATTCCTTGCATTCCTACCGTGGTCACGATCGACTTGATTGAAGGCTTACATCTCCATTAACTGGATGTTCACGAATCACCCGAGAGCCACTTGTTCACCGCTGGATGGGCGTTTCATGCCATGTGTTGCTCACGGGATTGCGGTTCGCTAGATTTACCATTAAACTGGTACCTGGAGATATGGTTTTTCTTGGATATGTTGTATTTTTGCCCAGTCTAGGAGATCCTACTTGCGCACGTGGATACCCAGGGGTTGCCTCGCGCGAGTGAAATTTATTCCACAGGGTTAATCCATGTTACTGTAGCGTAATGGATCGCAAAGAGGATAGAGTAAGAGGCTCGAGTGGGCCCAAGGGACATAACTGTAGGAATGACTATCGGTTATGACGACCTACGTTCCAGAAGAAATGCCGAATTCAGGTACTGTACAAATATGTTAAGCTTAAGGATATAAATGATGCTTCTATTATACACTATTCCAACACCTACCCTTCAAGAAGCACCATCCTAGGCGCTCGTTCGCAGAGTATGAACACCGGGACTAGACGATGCGGCAGAGGTTTCTGCAGATGCAACTGGTTTCTTCCCCTTTGCTTTATCAGCGTCCCCGTTGACCTTCACGACGGCGTCAGGGAACTTCCGCGGATTGATCCATTCACCGCTAGTAGCGCTATCCTCACTGCCTCTTCGCGAAAGACTGGGGGTGATTCGACCTATCAGCAGACCACGAACACCCCCTGCTTTTCTGAGCGGTATTTCAGTCGTGCCTGCGGTGAGCACGTAGAGCAGATATTTCAAATTAGGAAGGGTATGGCGGATGTCAAGTGCCCGCAATCCGCGAGCAGTCATGAGAAACTCAATGTCCTTGTTGAGGAGGAAGACACCGTATTCGAACCGATAGTGAACGTTCACCGGATGGAGGGGGAAAGTCCTCTGCGGAAGAGCAACCGATACGGGATCCTGAATGATGGAGGCTGAGGAATAGGGTTTGACGGGATAGGGAATTGGGACCGATAGATAGAACGACAGGAGGAACACCAAGTGAGCTGTAAACCCGAGAGCAGCGGCGACAGACTCCCGATCTATATCTTCAAACCATGAATTGGGGAGCGCGAGGCCAGCAATAGTAAATGCCAGTGGTTTTCCCGGAATGGGTTCAATCGGATAGATCGAGAGCAGATCCTCACAGATACAGCGTATTTGGCCTTTAGATTCTTCCGTATTCTTCTCCAATAGACTGGCACTTGATGAAAGTTTCACTTCTGCGTCAGGGAGATGGCTGCGTGTCCTATCCTGGTTTTCGCGACCAGCTATCATCGCCTCTCTCCTTGCCTTTATACTAGCTATTAGTTCTTCTTTGCGCTTTGCGGAACCACGAAGCTGCTTCTTCTCAGCCGCGAGCGCACGTTTGGTGAAAGAAAGTTTGTCCTGCGCTTGCGAGGCCTTGCTAAGGGAAGATATCGCATGTTGGTTTTTCTCGAGAATCGTGTTGATCTGCGCCTCTAGTTTTTCCCTTGTGGCCAGAGCATCCTGGATACAATCGTCCAAGTTTGCCAACCGCATCAGCGCATCATACGAGGAAGTAGGTTGAGCACTCTTGTGCGGAGACCATCCCGGCGTCTTCGCAGTCCCGGGTACTTGAACAGGAGGGAGATCTGTGAGGTTCGTATATACACCTTCGGCGAAATGAAAGAGAATTGAGTTTGCGGGGAGAGGTTGGTGAAAATTGTCCAGCGATTTCCCGACAAATTGAAGAGACCGCAGGCTCAGCTGTATCTCGACCAGCAATGTATACTCGCTCATAGCTGCTGTTTTCGCCCAGAGCTTCAATGTCATCTCATCTAATCGAGAGACAAGAGGTCCACAAGTGTTTAAATCAAAAGACTGAAAGCTTGGATTTGTTGCCTTTTCAATCACCTCGCTGATATACACCGGCCCCTCGATACCGTCGCAATGGATCGAGAACCAAGTATCCGCCATCCTACTCTTCATGATATCCCCGAGTTTTATCTGTCTTATCTCGGCATTTTCTCCGCCCCAAGGGAGGGTGCTTCGTCGTCGAGTGCGCGGAGTCTCATGCCTCTGATCATCAGCACTAGTGCTGGGAATGAGGAGCTTCACAGGGCTGTTGAGGGTCGTAAAAGAGCGGGAGTGATGTAGCGAGCGATTCTCCGCTTTCGACAGAGCTTTGGCAGGCGACTGTAAGGTATTCGGAATGTCATCGTCGTCAATGGTCTTGCCACGAGACCTGTTGCATGGAGGGTCGATGACGAGATTACGAACCGAGACACCCTGTAAGTGTCGCAGTTTGCGGTTCTGGGGTAGAGTCCATTATTAGGCGTACGTCTATCAATACAAAGATAACTAGGAATTAGGTTGTACCGATGGGAAGAGCCATGGCCGCTGGCGCTGACTGCCTGCGGCGTCGTTAAAGCTATCTGGGTCTCCTGTAGACGACATCCCAGCAGAGTTGAAGCGATTCCCTACTGCGCGTCGTCCGCAACGACAGTCATCGTTGAGAGGCGATGGCCCAAAATTATAATAATATGGCGATCAATTTAGTATTAACATGAGGATATTGGACGCCCTTTCTGCGTGCTTCTGGGCAAGCAAGTTGACACCAGTTCATAAGCCGGCCGTTGGGGTTGACGCGGAGAGGCCAGCGGAACCCCGATTGGGACAAAGTCGAGCTCCGTCAAAAATTGATCCGAGCTTCGCATCCCAACTTTGTCCATTATCCATCTGCGGCCTATCACCACTCCGACACTCAACGACGCCCTGTCAACTGAAGAACCTGCAATGCAATAAGGGAATATCTGCTGAAGAGGAAACAAGTGCAGTGCACCGACATCACAGGCCGCAATGGCCTCCATAGCGCCGATCCAGAGACCGATCCAAAAGATCCTGGATCCGACAAAGATCGGAACCTGGAGTATCGTCCGCCGACCGCCTATCGAGAATCACACTGTGATTCAAGGGAAACCTAGAGAGCAGAGTTCGAACGCCTTCAAGACATTCCAATGGCAGGAAGGTGCACGGCTACGGAAGGCTCTCAACGCCATCACTCACGGAAAGAACATTTTCGTGTATAACAACATCCGCACCAACCAGGTGGTCTACTCATTGACCAGATATCTTGAAGTAGGTTTTTTCCTCGTAGATTTAGGCGGCCTTTGATCGAATTTACTAATCACCATTTGCGGTCAACAGAAGAATGATGTTCTCTCCCAGCTCGTATACCATGGCAAGAAGACCGTTCCCGCAACGCTCCGGAAAGACATGTGGGTTCCCTATTACTCTGTACACTTCAACGACAAGAAGGTCGGCCTACGAGCCTATCATCTTCTCCGAGAATTCTCCGTGCAGCGCCAGTTTGCTCCGCCGAGGGAGATGATCACGATCACGGAGGAATTCCTCGAACAGAAGCGACCGCGCGATCCCAATGAGGCAAAGAAATTCGATGAGGAGTACAAGGGGAAGATCGGCTGGATGATGGACAAGAAGCAGCGTGCCCGTGCCCTGATGGACCAGAAGGCTACGAGTGTCGCGGATATCGCAGCGGTCCTCGCCATCCAGGAGGAGGAAATCAAGAACGGTTTCGCTGACGGAAAGAGGGGTTATCTCACCCGGACGGCTAGAAAGCGTCGCCGTGCTGCCCGCGAGCAGGAGAATGGATTGGCCGAGAAGCATGCTCAGCTGATTGAGAACTTCGAGAAAGCCATCAGCACTCCTGAGGTCGAATACAAGATCCAGGAACCCCACGGCAACACCGAATACGACCTGGAGAACGACGAGGTCAAGGTCCTCTGGTACGATCTCCAGGATGCGCAGTACGCAGAGTCGTGGCCGGAGAGGGTCAGACACGGCGAGCTGGAGCAGACCCGCCAGCATGTTGCTCCCGGACAGAAGCTGTTCGACTTGGATGTGTTGGCCGATCATGCATTTGAGGAGAAGCAGCAGGCATAAACGTCTCTCAGAGAGAGATACCCTTCACTCAAATCATCTCACATGTCCACTCCCATAATGCCATGTCCTCTTCATCGCACCATTTCTGGCGGATCAAAAAATCGGAGTTTATGCAACCCGCTGCAGGGCGACTTCTGAAATTGGGTTCACCCTGCCATTCACAGATCTATCTTCCTTTTTTTTTTTTCAAACTTGTATTCCATCTGCATTTATACAACTTGTACATCTAGACGTCCTTACGTGTCGACTTTAGAAATGACAAAGCCCAAATCTCATCAATATCCAGAAACTGAATTCTAAATTTTCAGTAAGTCACGGAAGAAAAGAGCATCCGATTTATATTGGCGCATGATATACCGTACAAGAGTCCGATTGAAAAAAAGAAAAAATAAATAGAAATCGATAGGGTTCAAACAATGCAGTAGCAGGCCAGCAAGGAAATTTGAAGAGGAAAAGAGGGGCTCATGAAAAATGGTAGCGCTGCTGATAATTGAGCAGGAGATGGAGAAACGACATAATAGAATGGTTTGTCGCAGAACAGGAAAGAAAGAAAGAAAAAAAAAAAAAAAAAAAAAAAAAAAACAGAGGATTCGAGTCGAGTCGAGTCGGTGAGGAAGAGAATTTCTCTTGCCTCGTGCTTGGTCGATGGATAAATACGCTTTGGTGCATGGAAAAGGAAGAATAAAAAAAAAGATCGCCGTAATAAACACCGCCTACCTGCCCTGGTCATACTCAAGTTACAAAGCACTGAAATCGAAAGAAAATGTCTATTGCCATTTGAAATGGGTGAGCTGATCTTTTCCAGGGATGGGAAGGACTAGGAGCCCTTATCATTATCGTCGTATATTTTCGCCTTGTTCTGCACGTCCAACTCTTCCAGATCGGGTCCTTCTGAGATGGCGGCGAGCTCGGGACCAAGCTCCTCGGTAGAAGCTTCTTTGACAACCTCCTCTTTGATTCTCTCGTTGAGACTAGGCTCCACGCTTCCCATATCAGCCTTGGCCATACTCCTTCGGACTCCCTCGACGATCTTGTCAGCCTCGCTGATGCCACCCTCCTTCAGCGTGGATGGGTCGCCTTGTACACCGATCAGTTCAATCCGGCGTTCGACCACATCCTTAACGCGAGCCGGATCGAACCTTATCACCATACATGACAGATTATCCGTGCTAAAGCGTGAGAGCGCATGATCAACGAGGATCCTGGAGGCTTCCTGAGGATCTTGAACGTTGCGTATCAGATCGACGGCTTCCTGGTCGCTACAGACATCCCAAAGCTATGTCTCAATCAGTACTGATAATTCCAGTGGGTTTGAGCTTATGAAGACTTACGCCATCACATGCCAATATTAGGAATTCATCTACATCCGGTTGGATGACTGTCTCTGTAGTGTACGGGTGACCGGTAACAAGATCTTTCAGATATGCATCACCAAGCGCCCTTGTGACAGCTAGGACGCCATTGACTCTATTGTTAAGTATCAAACCTCCCGCATTGGCAATCCGTTTCCCTTCATTTTCATCACTGCCTTTATGGTCATAAGATAAACGAAGAGCTTTGCCATTCCGGCATAGTATTATGCGAGCATCGCCCACATTAGCCGTATAAAGGACGCGTTGACGACTCGCATTTCCCTGGAGCTTCGGCAGAGCATTTGAGCCGGCATTCAAGGTAGCCTGCGTCGGAGTCTCTGCGTTGTCCGGTTCCACGTCAGATTGACTCGAGGCAGCAGCAGGTGCGATGGCAGTGGACCCAGTCGCAGACTGAGAACTAGGAACTCTATCCTCCCATCTAAGAACAGCTGCCACAGCAGTACAGCCGCTGTTCTTCAGTGGTAGTTTTTCCAGCTGCTGGTCGACACTAGTAAACGTCTGATCAAGGAGCTCAGGGACAGGGGTATTGGGATTTTTCCGCATTATATCTTCGAGGATGAGGTGTAGTTTCTTGCCGCACCATTCTGCAGCGAATGTCCCCGCGTGACCATCGAAGATAGCGAAGTACCCATTATCCGTCTCGACGACATGCGTCGATTCGTCGGAATCAGTCGGATTATCCGGGGACTCGGCGGAATCTTTACTCTCGGGGGAAGAAGCCTCGAGCTGACCGGGGGGAGCTGGCGTCCCTAGGAAATTGTATAGATAGGCATGCGTATCCTCCATCGTTCTCCGACATTTTCGATTTCGGTCCTCTGTGACTCCAACTCGAAACGACGATCGGGCCGTTGGTAATGACTCTCCTGCCGAGTTATTCAGCGAACCCTGGGGGACGCTTAACGCAGGATCCATCTTTCCTAGCTTCTGTAGAGGAGTTTGAGGGGACTGAGGAGCGCTGTTCGTGGGGTCGCGCGAGCTGGAAAGGTGCAATGTGTTCTTGGCGTTGCTGAAGAAAGATGCCGCCTTGGCCACGGAACTCCTCCGCTTCTTTTCGCCGTCCGTGATCTGATCTTCGCTGTTCTTTCTCGAAAATGGATTCCTCCTCTCGCGTCCTGCGTTCGCGTCTTCGGTATTGATGGATAGGGAACCAGGGCCGGTTGGACTGGTTCCGAGTGGATCAGCTTTATCTTTGGGCGGGCTCGATGAGCCACCGAACATTCTGTTCAGCAACCCGCCCTGAGTAGAAAACCTCCTCCCTTTAGTCCCTGCCAGCTTGATTATTGAGTGAAAATCAGGATAGACAATAAGGAATCCGGACGGGATCGTGAGGAGAGGGACGGTTGGATTTCAGTGACCGTTGAGTCGTGGCGAGCTACGTGGCTGCAGCAGCCAGACCAATGTAGACAGTGTAGAGGGGCGAGAGCGACTATGAAACTATTATAGACCATATGAACCATCAATTTCACATTCGGAACGGAAGAGGGAGAGTGTATTTGAAAGGAGCTTGGTATTCTTCGGAAGCCGGACCATCACGTCAAATTATGTCCGAGTGTCCACAACCGGAGGACGCTGTGCTGGTTTCGCTCCCCGGCAACCTCGGAACATCAGAGTAAACTGAACGTACCTCGAGAATCGATTCTATCTAGAAGAGCTCGTTAGATAGTGTTGGTTGAAGATGGTGGGCGGATCAGGAAGACCCCACAGCGCCAGGTTGCGATCCGGAGATGACGGGAGTCAACGTTCAGGGGGGCCTAGATGGAAGGATAGCCCCTGGAGGACGAGGAACAGGGCGGATATCAACAGGAAAGGCCGTAAAGAGGCACTATCGATCTGGGAACCCGAGTATCGGGGTGAACGGTGCTGATGACGCCCGGAGCAACTCAGCGTCTCTCCCTCCTGAGGATCGCAGGCAGCGAGCGGCAAGCGGGGAGGAGCCCGAAGCCAAGAAGCTAACCGACCCCCAGAAGGCCCGACGAAGCCAGACCCGCACTGAGATGACGAAATCCGGTGAACTAGCGGATCTCTCCAGCATATCCTGGACCTTAGCGAGCTAAGACACGCCTCGTTTACAAGACACAACGGTGATCTATAGAGTGGGTTTCCACTCCGCTCCGGCCTGACCTGCCATGTCGTACCCGGTCACCGTCTTCCGGAAGACGGGGGAGAGAGCAGGTATCCACAGACATAACCGGAAGAGGATAACTAATGGCCCTAAGAATATCGCCAGCGGAGCGGAGATCGTGCATGCATAGATACTAACCAAGTCGTCTCCAAGATCTCTTCCTACTAAAAGAGCGGGGTTTAAGAGGACATCTCGCCCCAAACACCCAATGCTGGAAATTCAACAGACAGCGGCTCTGAATTAACTTTCCCAGCTTTAGCAGATGCGCTATTAACCTGCTTGTGGCAATAAAGTAGAGTTTTTGCGTTGTACCCCTCCACAAACTGCACCACATGATCCGATGTTGCTGTTGTTGGACATCCCAGCCCGCTATTTACTCGGATATTTTCTGGTTCACATCAGGCTTCATATAGCGATTGAGGCCCTTAGCTACGGTTCAGGGATCGTTATAGGAGAGGATCAATTCGTCCGCAGGTAAAAGAGTCCAGGGTATCCACCTGAGTCGCTTTTCTCTCAAGCAATTGACATGCTGGTATACGTATATCACATGCGGACCGTGAACAGTGAACTCCAGGAACACCGGGGTCGTAAAACAGAAAAGCAAGGCCATAAGAAGAGAGCGCATCGTCCAGTAAAATTATCGTCGAAGGCTGTCCAATCTTGCCTGAAGATCGTCATCATCGGTACTGCCACCACCGCCCACGGCCTGGGCCACTCTCGCTTCGCCAGCGGAACTCTTCTGGAGCCCGGCCGGGGTCTCTCCCATCTGAAAGAGATACGTCAGCCCTTTTTCCTCAAGAATTACCCGTAGCATTGTGACGGAGAGAAAGTAACGAACCGCTTGGCTGAGGTCAATTCCGATTTCATCCAGCACCTCCTTGACGATCTCCTCGCCCTCCTCTTCATCCTCCAATCCAGTAATGTCGTCAATAGCATCGTCCATCATTTCCTGACGCTGGTCCATAATGTCGTTCTCCCTCTCAAACTCCATCGCTATCCGCTGGAGGGCCGGAAGATTCATCTGACGGTTCATGCTGCCCAGGAGCATAGTCGCTCCCTTCATCGACTGCATCATTTGCTCGTTGCTTCGAACGGTCTATCCATCGTTGTGAGTCATGCGATATCATGTGCAATGAGACAAGTATTTTGCGTACCTGAATGCGCAGGGAGGTCGCTTGTAGCTGTGTTCGCATTGCGTAGAACTTCTGGATGTACCTGGGGACGACTATCGGTTAGCCCAGCGTGATAAAGACGCTTTAAACATTCATGATCGACGCCAGTCTCTCGAGGAGAGAACCGCACCTCCTAGTCCTGACAAGGTCCTTGGCTTGGATCTTGCATGCGCCCATCTGGCCATTTTTGGCGCTCTTCTTGATATCCTGCACCAGCTTCTTCTCCTGGTTCTCCAGCTTGACACGCTCTCTGTCCAGCTCGCGCTGAGTTCGCTCCAGCGCTCTCTGGTGTTTTCGCAGACGCTCCGCCGGCGTCATGCGCTTTCCAAAGGCCCATTCGACAATCTAGGCAACTCCGTAAGTAAACGGGGAGATGATAACAGGAGAGAGGTGCTCACATTCATGGCGGCTGCGACTGTATTATCGTCCTGAGCAACCTCACCTCCGATAAAATAAGCAATGGACCCCAGGGACAAGACGAAGTCTGCAAACTGCCCTCTGGAGACCTTTGATGCGGTGACATCAAACGGTGTCGCTGCTTGTGACAGCCCGATAGCCCGCTTGTACATGGGGCCAAGAACCACCAAACCCGTTCGGGCCTAAGGTGTCGGGGAATGCGATCACCGCGAAATTTCTATGGGACGCTCGCCTCCTGCTTCAGACAATCACTAATCAACTTTCCCGCGAGCCCCGAGAGCCAGCGTGATTTCTTTTTTTCATGGAGACACGACTTATCTAACGTCGCCCAGCGCATGAAACGTCCTTCGACATGAGTCAGGAATACTTTCCCAGCAAGGCTGGCTCCTCTGCCGGCGAGGGGTCATCGCGACCCGTCCGCGATGAAACGCCGCCCCGGAATCCGTTCATTCCGCCCGAATATATGACTGTCGGCAATGGAACGACCTCGGACCATGCTACGGCCCTGATGGCATCTCTGAATCATGATTCTGGATACGGTGGCAGCATTGCGGGTGATAGCGCAGTCGATGATCAGGTTCGCGAAGGATGGCGTGCAGGATTGATGGAAGACCGGCCAACGCCGCTGCACACGCCTACTTTCCCAGGAGACTCGAGTGCATCTAGTACGTATTGCCAATTCGCTCAGTAAGCTTCAAACACAGATTGATGGTTCAACACTGCAGGTGATCATGAGAGGCACATTGTCGCGAGCCATGTCCATCAGCTACTCTAGTATGGCACCTTCCTGACGTCTATCAAATTCCCGCCACTGACGATTATCCCAGTAACTCGAACCGTACGAAACTCTCCAGAGCTATCACGCGCACGATTGAAACTTTGAAGGGGTTACAGGAGATGAACCGTCAATGGCCGGCGCACTACCCATCGGTGCAAGGAAGTCCTGCGGAGAGGCCAGCACTGCAGCAGACCCAATCTCTCGTAAGCCTGGATGATCAATCCGTGTTCCCGCCTCGTCCGGGTCAGATGAGACGCGCAGCAACATCGTTGGAGAACAGTATGGGCGAATCGAGCGCAGCTGCTGAACGTCGTGCACCTCCGGAGCCCAGATTGATGACACCTCAAATTGCGCAAGAATTTTCAATACTGAAACTAGATCTGAAGCTGGGTGCATTGTCGCAGGCAGAACTGGTACACTCGCTGGAGAAGGCATCGATTGCGTCGTTGCTTGATGGGAAGATCAGCCAGAGTATCAAGCACCTCCTTTCATTGAGGGATAGGATAGAGGACATCTCCAGCAAAGTCCTGGTCACGGGAGACCTGAATGCGGGTAAATCCACGTTCTGTAACGCTCTGCTGCGTCGTAAGATCTTGCCTGAGGACCAGCAGCCCTGTACCAGCATCTTCTGTGAAGTCCTTGACGCCAGGGAGAATGGAGGAATCGAAGAGGTCCATGCCGTCCACAAGGACCAGCACTATAATCGAAACGATGAAAGCACCTACGACGTATACTCACTGCTGGAACTCGAGAATATTGTTGTCGACAACACGAAATATATGCAGTGTAAAGTCTACGTGAAAGATGTACGCTCGATCGATGAGTCGCTGCTCAACAACGGAGTGGTTGATATCGCCCTTATCGATGCGCCTGGCCTGAACTCGGACTCACTGAAGACTACTGCTGTCTTTGCACGACAGGAGGAGATTGATGTTGTTGTTTTCGTGGTGTCGGCCGCTAACCACTTCACACTCTCCGCGAAGGAGTTTATCCTGAATGCCGCCCACGAGAAAGCATACATATTCATGGTGGTTAACGGATTTGATAACATCAGAGACAAGCAGCGGTGTGAGCGAATGATCTTGGACCAAGTTGCCAAGCTGAGCCCTCGCACTTTCAAAGAATCCGCGGAGCTTGTCCACTTCGTCTCAAGCAATGCCATTCCTGTTGCTCCCACGATCCCAGTTGGCGGTTCCGGGTCCGCTAGCGGTGGAGGTGGCGGGTCAGACCCTTCTGATGATGGCCCGGGAGATGACGGCGACGATTCTGACAAGGGCAAGGCTGTCGATAAGGGAAAGGGAAAGGAGAAAGAAAAGATCCAGGACTTCGAGAACTTGGAGAGCGCTTTACGTCGATTCGTCTTGGAAAAGCGGGCTCGTTCCAAGCTGGCACCCGCCAAGACTTATCTCATGAACGTACTGTCTGATCTCAATGCACTGGCTTCCGTCAATCGTGATGTCGCACAGTCGGAGCTGCAGCGCGTTACGAAAGAACTTCAAGAGCTTGAACCTGCGTATGAAGATGGTAAGAGAAAGAAGACGGCACTGGCCGACGATGTCGAGAAGCGTATTGAGGAGTCATGCGATGATGTCTACAGCCACACTCGCTCTACCCTCACGACCACGATTTCGCGCGTTGCGGAAGCTGATCTCGGGGTTAAATATCCGGGTCTGTTCTCCGCATTCCAATATGCGGAAGATCTCAAACTCGCGATGCTGGATCAAATAGCCCTGTCAGTGTCTGACTGTGAGGACTACGCGCGTGCAAAGACTGTGCAGGGCGTCAACTTCATTCACAACATTGGCCTGCTGCATGTGGGTGAGGACAAATTCCCACCTCTTAATTTCAAGGCCGACCTTATGTTCCGTCGCGGTCGCCGTCATACCCTTGCTCGTCAGGTGGACACCGAGGTGGAGCTGTTGGATTTCTTTGACATTGCTAGTCTCTGGGAACGTCAGGAGAAGGTCGCTGGAACGGGAATGGCTATGACTGTTGTTACTGTACTCGGAGGTAGGGCACTTGGGGGCACTGGGTGGATTGATGGTGTGTTTGGCGCTGCTAAGATTCTCGGATCCAATAATCTGCGACGTATGCTTTTGCCGGGTATTGTCGCCGCAGGTGAGTACAGAACCTATACGTCTTTCTTAGTTGCCATATTGACCCTTCTTTTAGCTGTCCTGACCGCCGCATATGTTCTCTCCTCGATCCCGACTACTCTTCCTCCGCGTCTCTCCAAGAAGCTGGCCGCCACTTTGGCTGAGATGGACTACACCCATACCAATGCTTCTAGGATCTCTTCAGAAGTCCGCCGTATGCTGCGTATACCCGCAGCGAACCTGCAGACTGCTCTTGCCCAGGACATTGAAGATCTGGGTAGACGCAAGGACGAGGTTAGCAAAGTGAAGCAAGAGAGTGAGGTCGCGAGCAAGTACTTCGTAAACCTCTTCCGGGACAGCGGTGAGAATAAGAGAGGTGTCGAACAGATCGACCTCGAGGCTCCATTGCCTGGCGCTATGGCCGGCTATGGGGCATAAAGCTCACCTCATCATCCACATTGATATATGTATTTACTGTACGATTTGCTCCTCTGGGCTGGCGCGACTGGATTGCACCTTTGTATTCATATGGTATTTAGCCTTCTTTATTCCCCCTTCCCTTTTCCTTTTCATTTCCCTTTTCATTCAACGTCTTACAAATCACTCTAGCCTTCATTTTCCCCCTCTCATGCAGACCACCATAGTGGGTGGTTCTCACCTCCCCATTTCGTTTTATATGGGCGCATATCGGTGCGAAGGATGGAGCTCTCAAAACGCCATGATGTACCATAAATACCTTGGCAGGCGACTGGCCTTCCTGCTGTCTTCTTATACCTACATAACATAGTCCTCGGACTGGCATATAGTTTTGCAGGATTCGTCCTTCTCCCCCTCTACTTGATGACTTAGGCATCCCCTTCTCAGGGAATTAGGCCAGCAGCCTCATTTCCATCATTCTCAGCGCCTTGTCAGTAGTCATGGATGTCTTCTATGCAAGGACCCTAGGATCAAGGTATGTCTTTTTATAGAGTGCAAGTTTGTATGTGGATATGGAGAAAATCAAACCGATATGGATAGTGAGATTTGGCTCACCCTACATGTAGAAGTTGTACCAAAAGAGGACAGCGATGCTCATTCGATCACGAGATACAGTGGACAGCAGATGCATCCTAGCCTAGATCGGGTGTATTCTCAGGTTCACGGTCGCCTATTGGGAGCTACAGGCTTGCTTCTTTTGGAATAGAGCAGAGGAACATAACTCCCCAGTCAGCCTCCACCACTAACCTATGCTGAATTGGACCCTTTACAATGGTTTCGTCTGAGGTCATCCCAAGCTTCATCGAAAGATCGGATTCTCCAATTTGAGCAGCTGTGATTTGCTGGACTTCAACTGCACCCCAATACGTTGGTACATTGTATGCTCGCAGGCTCTGCAATTCACTACGCCGAAACATCTGGCCTTGGTGAACTTCAAGTTGATCATTACAGGAATCCAGGGATCTATCACAAAAATATCGCACTCTCGCTGATACGTTCAGAACTGAATTCCATCGCTTTGAATACTTGTGAGGCAGTCTATGTTAGCACTGCATTGATTTTCTTATCTACGATTCTTGCCACGGCCTGAGAAATGCTCGCTTCTTAGGGAATTGATTGAGCTTAGTGAGCTGGCAACTGGAACAGTAGTTACTCAAAAAAGCTCCCCTAGATACCCTGAGGGGTCTTTACGAAATAAAACCATGAACTAATCGCTTTACCGAAGGAGCTTGTTGGTCCTCTCGAGAATGTGAAACACCTTGTTGATTCATCATTTCTCGGGCCCCTAGGGGGTCCAGTAGTAGTCTCCTACACCTCCGGATCAGAGCTTAGTCAGCGGCACCAGGGGTAACTAGTTAGATAGCCAGCTTGAGCTCCCTAGATAGTTCCCTCAATCAAGCATCTTAGCAGCTCCGAGATCATTCTTTGACTCCGAGAAAGAGGCGAGGAAAACAGTCTATTTACAAACTATAGACACCTTAAAGCAGATATTAGACGCCATGTTCCTAATAGATCATACCTCATCATAATCTTCATGTTTCTGGCGCTTGTGGATCATTAACTCACTCAGCTGGAAGAAATGAAGGATGTGACAGCACTGCAGATCCTCTGACATTATGGGGTATGTTCGTGTTATATTCCGAGCAAAGGCGGACCAGGCGTTGAAGACGTGACATTATCGATGTTGTGCTAAGCATTTTGAATGAATCGAAGGTGCGGTCCTCGTCGCCGACGCCTTACTAGTGCAACAGCTTGGATCGTCCAATTTGAGCCTTGTCCTCTAATATGCGGTAACTTCTCCCCGAGCCTATGATTGCTGACGAATATTATAGACAAAGGAACACAAATTATCTCGGGTGAATGGTCTTATATGGCGCTGTTCGTATATCAACACTCTACTTTCGCAAACACGTTCAGGGAATAATGAGGGTACCTCATGCGAGATACACCAGTGGAACGAGGGTTCTAACAGACAAAAAAATGGCGAACAGCATAACTACTGTTCTCCCGTATCGGTCGAAGCAGCCTGCATAGACGCTAATGTGGATATCGACCTTCTCGCAGCATGGTGCCGTCGGCTACCATTTGCTCCAACCGCCTCCCAGTACAAGTCCGCTGCATTCCTAGCTCGGACTTGCCTCATATAAAGTTCCTGTTCACGCGAAGGTTGCTTCATTTCCACATCATCGTCGATCCAACCCATCATGCGCCCGAGCAGGATAGCCATAGTCACCGATACCAATGAAGCAACGAGTGCGATCAGAATTATCACAGAGATGCTCAACATAGCGAACGAGTCGAGGTGGCTTAATTGAACAAGAAAGGAGTGCAATGAACTGAGAGATTTGCGTCTTCTTTTACTAGCTGTGCCTTCTGGAGTTCAAGGAGCGGAGGAATGGTGGAATGAACGCAATTGTACGAGGGATGAGATGAAGGAGAACTAGAAGATGAAAATAGGAAAATAGGAAAATATTTCAGAAAGCTAGCAGGATCTATCTCCGTGCTTATATCCTCCCTCCATGAGTACTCAGGGACCTGTGCCTCGCGTCTGATTTTGATTCCCGTTTGCTCAATATGATAGCTAGCACCCCATTCTCCCCACAGAACAGGACAAATGACCTGATAGCGAGAGATATAGACCAATCGTTCGCGATTAAACCAGGATCTATGGTAGGATGCTCACATATGGGCCGTGAGACTAATTCGTATATTTTTCCTGAACTGGTATAGTCCGCATTATATAGTGTTTTGTGTCAACGCCTAACATCTTAGACGTCAGCCTACTAGCTCGGACAGCCCATCAAGTCTAACTGTTTTAGAGATAACTGCTGCATGAGTTCTTTCTTTAGAACTTGCTCTGTGGATCATTACCGTTCTAGGGATATTCTCACGGTGGAAATGAGATTGGAAAGCATTACACTCGAATATTCGTTGGGAATTGTTACCTACGGTAAGATATATACATCAGTTCAAGTGGTTCGAGCTACGTCAGTAGAATATGACACCGAATGTGATATAATAGTCCTGTTGTTGTAGATATAATGGATTCGTCGGCAAATCAACGCCTTCACTAGATATAACAGATCTTTCCGCTTGAAACCTCCATCGACGCTGTCAATGCAAAGACAAAATGTAAACGCCGTGGAATGCAATGCAGGCTCTCCATGACATCACATCCAACGAAATAGAAAACTTGGTATTGCCATCATGCAACGGTCGAGATGCAACGAAAAATGCAGTCGAGGTTCATTCAAAAAATACCATTATCTGTCTGTGCCGTCTTTCCTCCCCGTCTTGTCCTCCGTCCAGTTGCCCATCCGTTAATGTCTTCCAGCTCTTTGACCTCACCCACAACTAAGGCTTGGTTGGTTGCAGACATCTTGTCAGTTCCTCTCCCTGCACGCTTCATGAATTCCTCGCGCATGGCGACGGCATCTGGGTCCTCGTAATTGAGCTGCGTCCCAGCAGGCGCTTCGTCCTCTTCATCCATTTCCCGGCTGGCTTCCCGGAAGAGGCGTGGATGGTCGCCAGGGAAGTCAAATTTGCCACTTATCACCGAGTTGAAGCTCTGCTCACCCCTGCTGGTACGAGGTGGCCTGTCATTATTCGTATCTATATCGAGGCTCTCAGCTCCGCTGCCACAACCATCTTCGTTGAGTGTATCAATAGAGCTGGCACGGGAGAAGGAAAATGGTCCTGTCTGTTTCGTTGAAGTGTAGGAGCTTGCTCTTCCAAGGAGTGGCCTTCGTCTCTTCGAACGAGGCTGTTGACTTGTATCCGCGCTAGCTGAAGAGGCGCGGGAACTAGCTCTTACTTGTTTGAGAAGTCCGCTAACCGCAAGGTCAAGTGCTTTCGATGCAGCAGACGGTTTTAACTTGTCGGATTCTTCCCGTGCCGCAGGGACCGCAGGAGCTGGATCTTTGCTATTCTCCTTCACGGGGGAAAGTGACCTAGAAGGAGCTCTAGGTTGATCTATCGAGACATTGGTGGGCATCTCCTTGAGTGGACTGCCATTTGCGGTCAATGCGCTGGGATTCGGAGGCACATTGTCCGTTTCGTCAGAAGCTTCGGTATCGCCGTTTTCCGGGCTCTCTCGCACGCCGTCTGTAACGAGAGTCTTATTATTTGCATAATTTTTATGTTTATCGGGGACCAATTTCGGTGCCCGTTCATTGGGTCTGTCGGTGGCTACAAGAGGCCCAGCTCCTGCAGCTTCGTTTCCGTCTTTTTGAGACGAACGTGGTTGGATGAGGTATGTCTCAAAAGCTTTCCTCCGTCTGGTTTGGATAGAGACCCATAGCCAATCAGCAGAGACCGTAGGAATATTCCATTCCCGTGTATGCCGTAGCTTTTCCACACTTGCTGTACGTGGATCGTTACATACAAGGACAGAAGCACTAGGTGTCAAATACTCATCATACGTGGCACCTAGATGAATTAGCATGATATGTATATAATAGAAGGTGGAAATTACCAATTAAAGTGACAATTCTTGAAAGATGAAGTAGGTCAATACCGGTAAAACCAGTAGAACAAATTTTCATGCCGCAGAATCCTAAAAACTGTGAGACTTCGTCCCAAAAGAGCATTAGAATAATAAGACTAACCTTCGATTGGGAATTCGTTTAAAGGCGTATTTGCAACATGAGACTCTGGTGGAACAAGAGCCTTGCAGTCTAGACATCTCTCGAGCCACATGTCTGTTACGGCCTCGACTTCGAATGCCATGTCATCGGTCGAGGGTATATCTGATCGTTTAGTCTTGTGAGGAACGATAATGTACAGTCCATGGCCGGTTTTGGGAATGGAAGGACTCGCAAACTCGTTCAAAGAAGGCAGAATTTGCGCCTCGTTGAACTGTAGATGACTTTGCAACACGCTGGTCTGGAGAAAGGTCAGTTTCCAGATAGACGGTAGGGGCACTGCGATAGAAACCGACATGTTTCGAAGAGAAGCCATGTATGACGAAATAACACTCATGGAGGAAACCCCGTTGTTTGTCCGCGGAGGTTACAGTCGATAACTGAGAGCGTGAATCCGGCAGATCAACAATGGTTGTCTCGCTCGCAAATGATTTTGCTTCCTGTATGACAGATCTGGTCTTGATAGGGGGAAGTCCATCTACATCCCGTTGGTTCGTCACCGTTTGCGCCTGATCGGAAGTGTCGAAGCCCTTCCCTATGATATCACTCCAAATACCCTCATTTTGGTCCCCTAGCTTTGTGCTAGCAACTCTACGCAGCTTGCGAGGCCGCGGATTGGAAGAGTCTGCAGACTCAGCTTTCCTATCCGAGGATGGTCGTACGGATCTATTCCATGCACCAACTCCCTGCTTTTCTGTGGCCGTAAGCGGATGATATAACGTCTCTTCCAGGATCATGCCCCGCTCCAAGCTTTCAGTGAACCATTTCACACTGATGACCTTGATATTCCATTGAGTCGCGAATTTGTACTTTTGCCCCTCGGCTTCCCGCGCGATCAAATGCGTTACACTCTTCGTCAGGTCCTTTCTAAATTCTGCACCATGTGCGATTGCTGTATTCTGTATATGATTTCTAAATGCCACTGGTTGTTCGCCCCGTTAGTACACAAGACAGATTTGCATATATACAACGGATGTTACTTACGATCGTCAAAACCAGTGACACAAATAGAGAGACCTGAAAATGTAGGAAACTTGTACTGTTCCTCTAGAGCCTTGATATCCGTATCCCCACCTTGGATCCATGACTGTCGCACAGCCTCGATCCAATCTGGCATTAACACAACCACGTCACTTCTTTCACGCGCAACATATTTGTATTTTGGGGTATTGGTTTCTCCGACCAAAAGATGTGTTACGTCCGAGGTCAGGTCAAACTTATGTGTGGCTCCCATCTGACTTGCAATTGTGGCCAGTTCAGTCTAGCAGTCAGGGACAAACATCTGTTAGCATTGTTAAAGCAAAGTACCTGCAAGCTGGATCAACTTACTCGCTGCTCTGGCAATATGGAGGTAAAGCATAGGACCACCCCCGCAAGAGGGTGTTCTTTGTCTGCTAACATTAGAACATTAATGATATTGTCACAGCATCCTCAACCAGAGGTGTACGACTTACTAGATACACCTATCGCTGCCATTCTTCATAATTAAACTGCGCTGCCATGCCTCACTTGTATACCTGGGCCGAGAAACCTGGACTGCTGGTTGCTGCACCTGAATATCGAGTTGTCTCCGGCTGTCAAACCGCGCGCGTCGAGATAACGCGGTATCACGTGATCCAATGAATCGAGACTAATGAAAATACTCTATGCCGTACTGCATCTGAAGTCGCCTTTATTGGTGTATAAAACACAATATTTATTTTCAAAGACTAGACATATGTCTCGAATCTACTATTGATGGAAGGGGAGATAACCTACAGGATTATCTAGGGATACAGCATCGTATACATATGTAAGTAACAAATTTAACCAGGTAATATAATTAGCCAAAGATAGTCAGTGACATAGTGCTCACATTTCTATGAATGGAAAATTCGATTGATCTAAAATATACTGTTATGTTGATTTAGAAAAAAAGAAAAGCAACCAACTCCACATCCAGTCTTATCGCAATCAGTCACGTGCAATGAGTCTTGTCGCGTCCCGCGTGAGCAGGCGCGAACTTTCAAACAGTGAAAGTTTCCATGCTGATTATCAGGGTGCATTCAACCCCTATGGCGCCTGTCTTTGCTATGATATCCTATCCCTGATCTTGATTGATCTTTATATGTTGACTTATGCTCATCGGGGGCGGGGTCTGGTCTTGATTGTACAGGGCTTTTCTTTTCCTCGTACGGCAACGCCGCGAATCATTTCACTCTATTCAACTTCAAGCCGACGGTTACAGTTATCTGACGACCTAGCTATGTTCAAGAAGGCTGTCCGAGACCATTCTGGTCCTACTAAACTCCAACAATCTACGATTTCGCGTGTAAATGTACCGGTACAATCTACGTCCAATCCTCCGTCCCAATCTGCTGGAATCAAGCGAAAGCTCGAAATGGAGAGCGCTAGCCAGTCTACTCTAAGTTCTCTGCATAGCGCTGTATACTTCGACGAAAATGATTTTGACGATGACGACGAGTTGGATCTGGAAAGTCCTGATCCATTCCCCGAACCCAAGAGGGCAATGTCATCAACGCCGTCAACAGAGACATCCTTCAAATACCCGACCTTAAAGGAATCATTTGCATCGAGCATGTCAGTACAGACTAAGATCCTTGGGGAAAAAGAGGTCTCAGAGCTCCCTACGGCTGCAAATGATATAAAATATCCAGAATTGCCTCCCCTTTCAGCGAACGGGATGCTACCTCCTGAGACCGTCCCCTCAAGTAGTATTCCATTTCCCTGGTCATCGTCGCCGCCGTCACATATGCTTCCACCACCTAAACGCCGTACATTACCGTGGCTTAAGGATGAAGCTGAAAGTGAGAAGAAATATCCCGAAACTCCGGCAAGATCGAAACCAACCTACCCGTGGAACAAGACTGTGAGTGCGGTTAAGGAAGAGCAGAAGGAATTAAGACGACAGAATAAGAAGCGTCAACAAGTGGAAGGGAAAACGAAACTACACCAACCTCGTCAAAGAGTTGCTTCACTTTTTCTCAGCGATGAGCAGCGGGGAGTTCTCGAGGCTGTTGTCGAGAAAGGGAAGAGTATATTTTTCACTGGCTCTGCTGGAACGGGTAAATCAGTCCTTATGAGGGAGATTATCAAAAAGCTCCGAGACAAGTATAGAAGGGAACCAGATCGAGTCGCTGTTACCGCATCTACTGGTCTTGCTGCTTGTAATATTGAGGGCGTCACTCTGCACAGCTTCGCTGGGATTGGATTGGGCAAGGAAGCGGTTCCTGAACTTGTCAAAAAGGTGAGGCGCTACCGCCGTATCAAACTTGAGTTCCACTAATATCTTGAAGATCAAGAAGAACCAGAAGGCCCGAAATCGGTGGATGCGCACCAAGATTCTGATTATTGACGAAGTGTCCATGGTCGACGGTGATCTCTTTGACAAGCTAGAAGAGATAGCTCGCAGGATAAGAAACAACGGACGTCCTTTCGGAGGTATCCAACTTGTCGTCACCGGAGATTTCTTCCAATTACCCCCTGTTCCTGATTCGAGTCGGGAAGCAAAATTCGCGTTCTCAGCTGCTACCTGGAACACTTGCATTCAGCATACTATTCTTTTAACGCATGTATTTCGGCAGAAGGATCCAGAGTTTGCGGAGATGTTGAACGAGATGCGTCTAGGAAAAATCACGCCACGCACTATTGAGGTTTTCAAGAAGCTCTCTCGGCCTCTAGATTTCCATGATGCTCTGGAGGCAACCGAGCTGTAAGTCTAGCCTGTGTTCTGAAAGGCTTTTAAATGCTTACAGATAGTCAATCTCAGGTTTCCAACTCGTGCAGAGGTGGAGAATGCCAATAGTGCAAGGATGCAGAGACTTTCTGGAGAGACAATGACTTTTCACGCGACTGACTCGGGAACTATTCAAGACGTGCACTTTCGAGAAAAGTTACTTGCAAATTGCATGGCACCGCCTGTCATTCATCTCAAGAAAGGCGCTCAAGTGATGCTTATCAAGAACATGGAGGACACGCTGGTGAATGGCTCACTCGGTCGGGTAGTCGCTTTTATGGACGAGTCAACATTCGATTATTACCGGCAGAACGAGGACGACTTCGGTGAAGACGACGGGGATTTGAGTGACGAAGAAAGAGCCAACCGGGCACGCAAGAAACTTAAGGCCTACGCTAATAAAGAGAGAGAAGGTGCTGTTACCACAAGTCGGAAATGGCCTTTGGTCTGCTTTGTTCAACCTGATGGTACCGAGAGACATTTGCTCTGCCAACCAGAATCTTGGAAGATCGAATTGCCCAATGGTGAAGTCCAAGCTCAACGACAACAAGTACCCTTGATTTTGGCCTGGGCCCTGTCCATTCACAAAGCCCAAGGCCAAACGCTACAGCGGGTTAAAGTCGATCTCGGTCGAGTGTTCGAGAAAGGTCAGGCTTACGTCGCCTTGAGTCGAGCAACTTCTCAAGCTGGACTCCAGGTTCTACGATTCGAGGCCAAAAAAGTCATGGTGCACCCCAAAGTCATCGACTTCTACTCCAACCTGGTCACTATTAATCAAGTTATTAATTCCAAGACGTCCAAAACAGCAGGTGAAAATACCCGTGATAAAGGGGGTGAGGATTTTGATGATGAGTTCGAGGAAGAGTATCTCGCACAAATGTATGCCTGAGGGCTCTCACTGCCTTTGCCGCTTATTGCGTAGCGAGTTGACATACCCCTGTTATCATTTTCTGCATTTAAACTGGTTTCTTGGCCTTCTACTGTATACTAGATGTTGAAAAGGTCGGCTCAAATGTCTGTGCTCTCTCTAGAAGTCCGGGGCCGCCGGTTGTATTAATCTCTATTCAAAGTCTATGTTCTGATCTCCGAATATCAGATGAGTCCACTGTGGGGAGTTATCGGGGGAGGAGAATAAATAAACAGTTATTCATGAATCAGATATCAATATAGATGGAGATTTTCTCCTCATTATTACTAAGGGACCCTAGTATTGACTACGGCTTAAGATGGTTAGCCTGCAGAATCAGGATATCGCTTATCGATAAGATGTATCACGTGAATACCGTAATTAGCTCCCTTCGGAGCTGCCCAGGAGCTGGAACTTCTAGAAACAGACTGAGATTCACGGGAAGAACACAGCCTCGGTCCCTTCCTCCCAACACAGCACCTAAAGTACGACATCAGTCTTCGGCATTATAGTCTCATGATGCTCATCTTTGGTGTTTAAGGGTTTGGATCTGTTGTGATTTACTAGTTCCTGCTTTCAACATGGCCTCAGACTTCATCGGATTTAACGTTCTCGTGACCCTCAAAAATCCATCGAATGCGCAAGTCCAGGGAATAGTGGCTGATGTCGTCGGACAACGTCTGACGCTCGAAAATGGTAAACAGGAATCTCACCAGTGGTCCTAATTTCTATTCTAACAACCTAGTAGTGACATTGCTATGGACTGGTCAACGTTTACCAAGATACCACATCGAGGGTCCAGGCATTGCGGACCTAGAAGTGTCGAGCGGCCAGGCGCCGCGACCAACTTCGGCGACGAACCAATTCGAGAGTCATCACCGTAAGCAGACAGTGCCTGCAAATGGGCTACATGAAAAGCCTGGCAATCAGCCAACGCCTGTCGAAACTACGCCGAGAGCCACACCACAACCCTTCGTCGACCCTGCCATCCTGAGTTTCTCGAAACCTCCGCAGAAGACAACCGCTGCCACACCTGTGGAGTTGAGTGGGCCTGATTTGGAATCCATAACTCCTGTTGTGCTCCCTGGGAATGAACGGCGCAGTTCGTCTCGTCCAAATCAAGTGCCATCCCTCCTAGCCGCTGTTACTGCTACGCAGCCGACGAACGGTCGCCAACAAATTGAAAGACAAGACTCAAATATAACTGTGATATTAACTGAACCCTTCAACAACCTGGGACTGAATGAAAAGGATGGCGCGAGTGAGAAAGGCATAGGGGCTGGAGGTCTAGAGGGATCTGTCCCAGAGGGCAGGATAGGTGCGGCGCCACTAGAAGCTCCCTTGAAGTATACCGGCAAGAGAAGCCGCCGTGGTGGACGGAACAAGTTGAAGGAGGCTCTATCTGGGGACGCCAATGCTCCCGGTGCTGCTTTGAACACAAACCCTAAGGCAAAAGGCTGGCGTCAGACAGCGTTTGTGGAACCGATGTATCCGCAAACCTCTCGGGCGAGCGGACAGAATAAGATGGCTTCTATGCACAGTAATGGCGGACGCCGCAAACCGCGTAGCCTGAAGTCGTACGCGGAAGATGCGAACGGTTGGGCCACAGAGGATGCGACTGATATCCAGGAAATGGGAGACTTCGATTTTCAGAGTAACCTGTCAAAGTTCGACAAGAGACGAGTATTTGATGAGATCCGTAATGATGATACGACTGCAGATGAAGACCGCTTGGTGAGTTTCAATAGGAAGCCCCGGCCAGGAACGAATGGTGGCAAGAATCTACATTACACGGAAAATGTACTCGACAGCCCGCCAGCCAAATGGAATAGCGAAGCTGGAGAGACTGAGGAAGAAGTTAGCGACGAGAAGTTCAGCAGTGGAAATTATTCCGGAAGAGACCGATCTAGGACATCCACGCGGCCGCAGTCTCGAAAAAGCAGTGCTATTCTGGGCCAGCCTCTGATGCCACCTCAGATTAATTCTATCGGACGAAGCCAACTGACTTCATCGCGGACCGCAAGTCCTCGGCCAAGCAGACAATCGATATCAGCTTCACCGATAAACGGGCCTACCGGTGTTGCAAGCACTTCGTTGCGACTCACTACAACCAATAGGAGCTGCCCCACCGTGAGCCCACTGCAGATGTTGGAAGTTGAGCAATTGTCAGTTGCCGAGCTTGGTCTGACGGAGGATATGATTACGGAGAATGCTGGTCGCGGTATTGCAGAAGCTGCCGTCGCTCAGCTATCCGGCCAATCCGCTGCATCTACATTGCTCGTGCTTACAGGCAATCACCGTACCGGAGCAAGAGCTGTTGCTGCGGCCCGTCATTTGAGAAATAGAGGGCACCGCGTGACTCTTTGCTTACTTGGCCTCGAACACGAGAATGAACTTCTGGACAATTGTCGCAAGCAACTTGAGATTTTCAGAAAGATTGGAGGACGTGTTCTGAGGTGGGAAGAGCTATCAGCAAGACTGTCGACTTCTGATTTTGCTCCAGATCTGGTAGTCGATGCTTTGTTTGGCATGCACATTGCGTTCGACGATCTGCGGACTGATGATCAAGCTGCAGCCTTTGAAATGATTGCGTGGATCAATAGGAGTGGCATCGATATCCTGTCGGTTGATATACCGTCAGGAATATCCGCTTCTAGTGGTAAGTCACTTCCGGACCCTGTCAGTTCCATAGTTAGTAACCCTGAGTCTATAGGCGAAGTCACTCTTGTCGAAGGTGCACGTCTCTCTGTGAGCTCCAAGTATGTTGTATGCCTTGCAGCTCCTAAGACTGGTGTTCTGAACGCTCTGCTTGCTGGGGAAGGGCAATCTTGGCATCTCACGGTGGCAGACATTGGGATCAGCCAGGTGGTCTGGAGAAAATATGGTACCCGCCGTCGGCATGGGGTCGATTTCGGCAATCGCTGGGTTGTGCCATTACGCTATCAACCTACTGCTGCATGAAAATGTCGTTGCTTTTTTTGATCGCTGGTGAGGCGTTATGGCAGGTGGGTGGCTGGAAAATATCATGGTCCGTTTGTAAAATATATTTATTCCCTCCAAACACGATTGTACGTTTTATGATTTCTTCTACGGACAACTGGATACTGCCGACGTCGGAGGTCCAGTTAAGTTTTTGTCGTCTTTATCAAATGAATTCCATCACAGTAGGCTCAGAGTAGATTGCTCTTAGCATTCCGTTTGCCAAGAGCTAAATTCGTAGGAATTATTTGATGTTCTGACTTGTTTAGTCACCGTAGATTCTGCTTTTATACATTTTGGTATTAAATATAAGTAGGAACGATATCCGACATTAGACAATCTCCTTTCTCATTCTAGCACCAGCGGCTTGCCACCCTGGATATTCCTCATCTGCGTAGCTACTCACCACAAGTCACCAATGTTTTCCCTATGCCGTTAATCTGAATAGTCTTTTGAAGACTCGCATTGGTTTGTGATTAATCAGTTACCCATTCATCCTGTGGTTCTTCCCAAGAAGCTCGGAATTTTCATCATATTCATCTAATATTTTGCCATTTGGGATTGGGAGATCGATGCCTTGCGAGGACCTTAAGGGAGGGTAATTTCGTGTCCTTCTCAAGTACCAATCTTTCCAACTGAGCATCCACGTCGATATCAGATTCGAACCTCCCGACTAATCGATCAGCAGCTTCTCTGCGTCCATAGGCCCGGAGAGACTCAAGAGTAGGCGGGAGATTGTCAGAGAGGACGACGGATTCTGGATAAGATTTAACCGGTGATAATATTCCTCTGGGATACTGCACACCATTGTTCAGCATTAGGTCAGTGTCAGAGAGGAAGATGATCTTTCGCAGGTTCTGACAGTACGGAACTAAATGTGGTGTTGTGGTTGCCCGATATAGTAACTTTGGTAATGCGAGATTTCCATATTTATTATGACGTCCCAAATCATACAGGGCCAGAGATTCTAAATTAGGAGAAGTTGAAACCAAGAGCCCGGCGAGGGCATGTTTAAAGAACATTGTACTCTGATCTGATTCATTTCTACCTGTACGTAGGTAACTGAAGTCCCAAGATCAAAGAAGCTGGGGATGAATATTATTTACCTAAGATGAGCCGAATTCTGGAGGAGCATATTTAAGAGAGACTTGCGCTCGTGGCTTCAGGAGCTAATAAGGACTCTTGGGGGGTTTTTGTACAATCGATATCAGGACTATCCCAAATAGCCCCTGTTCCATGCACTTCTAAATGTCGCGATTGCTCTCCTAGTGAGGGTTGTTTCAAAATTTCGAGCAGCGTCTCCAGGCCGGGCTGGAGGTCATCTGAGCAGCTCAACCGCAGCCTCTGATATTTGTGGAAGTTTGGCGTGTCATGCGATACGTGTAACTGACGAGTTTGCTGGGGAAAGGTTGTAAGATCATGTAGCGGCGGGGCTTTATTAATGACGTGAAGTAGGACTTGAGGTAGACTTTGCAGAGAGGGCGTTTTTACCCTCGAGTTGAGGCTGGAATAGAAAGTTCGACAAATGCCGGATATTGCGGGAAGACGGCAGATTAAAAGCATTGGTCGTGGGAGCGAAAAAGTCGGGTTGGAGGAGGAGGATTTCAGTTAATTTACGAAGGAAGAAAGGACCAAGAAGGGGTAGATATTCTTTCTTAGCCCCTGACGCTAGAGCACCCTCTCCAAACCTTGGTAGAAGTTACAGCTAGGTCGTGACACGAGGTTTGTATTTTGTGCACAAGCATAGTGAAGATGGTTGAGAAAAACAGCCTGCCAGCAATCAACAGGTATGGCAATGTACAATGTATAATGGCAGAGACTGTCTGGCACGAGTTGGCTTTAATCCTCGACAGCTACTGCCGCTCCAGTTACATTACAGCCCCTTGAACCGTGTTTAACCGAGCTCATACAGCATTTAGGAGGAGTAATTCTTTCACGTACCTATTTCAAGTGGCCTCAGTAGACGGCTTGTTAGCTACAACAGGATACATGTCGTCGTGTTGAATTTCAGAATCGAGAAATTATGCTCACTGTTGGCGAAGTCGTCATCGGAATATATGTCAACAGTGACCCGATAGCTGTTGCTTGGTGAGGCACTAGTAGTGACAGTGCCGTTAGACGTGCTACTATCATCTGTGGGTGTTGCTGAGACAGTGCTGCTCTCTGCAGCTATCAAAAAGGCACTATGGCTCTCGGTAGGTGTAGCCGATGTATTGGAGCTTTCTGTTAAGTCATACCCCAAGCACATTATTACCGGCAACTATATCCAGAAACAATCTCATAGCCAAGCAACTGGTGAGTTAAAATGGTAGATAACTGCCTCTAGTAATTCGCCTGTGCGTATATGTAGCTTTCATATGTCCTGCTGTAGTCTAAGTAATTGGTGGAGACCTGCATTTACGCCCAAGCCGTGTGGGAGTATACGTTAGAGAGCTAGTAAGAGTTATCTCAAGGAAAGCGATTTAATTCCTCGTATTCTGTACATATTCACTATTACATCCTTGTAAGAAGTATGTACTTCCATTACTCGCGGAATCATTAATACTTGCTCGTCCTAGGCGCAAAAATGTTTTGATCTAGATGCCCACATACGTAGACTCTTCCCTGAAGCGAACAGGCTAGAACATGATGTGTCTCATTGACCTCCTCGCCAACCACCGCTCAGATATAAATCGTGTCGGATTAGAGAAGTTTCGAGGGCCCGTCAACTAGATTAGCGCCCTAGTCAGGACGGCGAGCTGTTTCCGATTTGATCCCCAGTTGAGAGAAGCGATAGTTATTGAGGCGACGGAATGGGGCGATGCTTGTCCGCCCCCTTCCCTCATTAATGCATCCAGATTGTCGAATATCAAAGATATGACGGGTCTCGAGTGCTGTACTTTAGTCCCTAGGAGAGTCGGAGTTCCAACAAGGGCTGAGATCCTTGATATTGCAATTCAGGCCAGTTGAAATCTCTCGAGGTTTTCACACATCGATGATCTGAGCCATTGCTATCAATCATAATGTGACGGGCATGTATATTCTCGATTCAAATACGGTGGAGCTAAAGGAAGAGCGATTCTCTTCAGTTTTAATGTGAGTTAATAGTCTGGTCCGGGGTTATTCACTTTAGTAGAATAGCAATTCACTTATCCACAATCCATTACTATTATTGTCACTCTCCTTGCGTTCGGAAAATCGACCTCGATGGTATCGCAAATGGATTAGTGACTCGTGTGGTTCGAACTCCACATGGACAGCGTTGATTCGAGCAGATTCAGGAATCAACTGCCCTGGAATCACGCACTCTGACTCAATTTCAACCAGTCGTTGCATCGCGAGGGCTGTTCCAGATGTCTCGGTGTCTTCTTGGCCTTTCAACACGTGTAACAAGCGTAACGCTTCGCGCCGGGCTGTCCAATCGCGGCATTTTAGTTCACAGAACAAGAGAGGCGGAATGACAGCTATTTTGGCAGAAAATGTTAAACCATACTGCCGACTGGAGCTGGGTGTTAATAGCTGATTTACCAACATGATGACATGTTGAAAGTGCCGTAGAAGGTCATCATATCGCATTTCTAATGGGCCTGGTCTATCTTGTATAATGAGCTTGATGTAGATGACCTCAGTCCATAACTCAAGCAATTCTAGTGCATCACGATCTCTTTGTGACACTCTATTTTCTTGACGCCTGATAAAAACTTTCAGTTGACTTCTCAACAGCCGAAGCCTGCTCAGGATTGCAGGTTCCCCTCTCGCAACAAATGAGTTTTCTGGCGTCATGCCGAACCCTGGGGATGGTTCTGGATGACCAGCCACCCAAGAACAAGCAAGAAGTGGCTTATAGCTGCCACATTATTATGGTATTCAGATTTTTGGAAATTGTTTGCTGTGATAGAAGGGAGAGTCGAGAGCTCATCCTCGACGAAAGTCTTCTTAGGATCAGTACAGGTCGACCAGTGTGACTGTAACTGGGCAAAGGCATATGCTATAATCGTACCAGCTGAGCTATTATTGAAATTCACTTTTTGCCATTCTTCCAGCAGTCTATGACCGGATTTCAGATGACAGCTAGCTGCATGAGTATCCTCCTGGAGAAACGCGAGTGTTGTTAAGACAACGCATGTGGTCAGCACACCCTCTTTATGGGAACGATGGGACTGCTGTTCCAGCAGATGCCGTCGAAGACATGCAATTGCCTTGTTACATTGCTGAAGAGTCAAGGTATCCTGACCGTCAAGAGTATGACCTAGTGCCACCCGTTCGAAGTGGCAATGCTGCGCACTCATAGCAATGGCGGCATGCCGGACCGCGGCCTGTTCCTCGCTGATTTGGTGAACCAATCGTTGCCAGAATTCGTCAAAAAATAGTCCAGTGCACTGAACAGATGTATATTTGCGAAAGAAATATAGGTGCCAGCGCTCACTCTGGGTCAGATCAACCTGGCTAGGATCAACCAGGGACCTCAAAGTGCTGGACGGGAAGGTTTGCGAAAATCGAGCTTTCCAAGTCTCCAAAATCTCATCATTCGTAAGGCAGACGAATTTTCCCGCATCTCGCGAGGCCCGAGTCCTTCTATCTGGGGTATTTTGGTATCCACCACATTTTCTCCCGGTGCTGGTACACATCTGACATGACGGGCGAGCTTCGTCGCACTTTTTATGCCTAATTCTACAGAATTATTAGTGCCTGTCTTCTTCTTTTCCAGAATGAAAGGGCTTTCAGTTCTGTCAAGGAGAAGATTTGGCATTTAAAAAAAAACCGAATTCCAGTAGAGGAGTCTGGTGGTCCTACTTGCATGTTAGGCAACCTGTGCGCACCTTTGGGTGACTACTCCTCGCTCTTCTCTCCTTGGGTGCTTGTCCCGCTAACATGGCTTTTGATTCTGATAGCATTTAAGACGAGTCAGGGCAAAGTGAAAGATGCAGTGTAAGGGACATTACCCTAGACTGAATTACTTTCATCAGGAAATTGAATTAGGGAAGATAATAGATTGTCAGCTGAATGTTCTTGGCGTAATCGACTGTCAACATCGTCAGCTTGGTGGGCACTAAGCCGGGATTACCAGAGACGGCTAGCGGCAGATGCGGCGAGATGATGTAGCTCCGGCCAAGCGCGAGGAGCGCGAAGACATCGCGACTGACCAGCCCTGAGAGGCTACATAAGTTCTCACAATCATGGGGAAGGGTAAGTTTCGATCACAGATATTTGTATAATAGAACTCATGACCCAGATACTGATCTCTTGCAGGAACTGATAAGCTATATGTAGGTCGCCCTGCCGTTTGGCCATATCATTTCTTGTCGCTCGCAGAATCTACCAACCTAAAGGACTACAGTTGACTGATGGCTTCACTTCCTGACAGATTACCCATTCCGAATGGTCATCCTCGGATGCATACTCCGCCAGCGCTGGAGCTGGTGTTTCGAAGGCCAAGAGGGAAGGGGTTCATGCATCGTTTAAACGTCTTCCGTTCAACTTCTGTTCACTATCTCTCCAACCATTTTCGCATCCCGTATGCACGCCCTCAGGGACTATCTTCGATATCACCAATATTCTACCTTGGTTAAAGAAGCATGGCACGAATCCCGTGGACGGCAGCCCTCTCAAGAGCTCGGATCTCATCAAGCTCAATTTTGCTAAGAACGAGGCGGGCGAGTATGTCGATCCAGTGACCTACAAAGTCTTCACAGATAACACGCACATCGTTGCTCTCCGGAATACTGGAAATGTGTTCTCCTGGGACACAGTGGAGAAGTTAAATGTGAAACCGAAAATGTGGCGAGATCTGGTGACCGATGAAGAGTTCGGTAGGAAGGATATCATCACGTTGCAGGACCCGCAAAACGTCCAATCGAGAGACCTTAGCTCTTTCAAATACTTAAAGGCGGGCGAAGCTTTCCTCACGGAGGAGCAAGAGCGTCAGAGGAACGACCCTACGAGCAACGTCAACGTTGAAGCGCTAGGTAGCTCGGCGAAAATCTTGAAAGCAAAGGAAGCAGTTGCGAGAGCCCGCGCGGAGAGGGCGCAGCAGGCTGGCACTGCTGGTGCTTCTAACACACAGGGGAAAGGTGGCGTTGCGACCACCAAGTCGGTTTCTCAAAGGACTTCGATGCACCAGTCAGGGAAACCTATTCCATACAATGCCGCCAAACACACAACCGGTCTCGCTGCTGCGTCATTTACTAGTACCGGTCTCACACCCCATACATCTGGAGAACTTGCTCTTCTTACTGATGAGCAGTACATGCTGAAGCGCGGTAGAGTGAAGATAAAAGGATATGCTCGCATATCCACCAATGTCGGAGATCTCAATCTTGAGTTGCACACAGAGTACGCTCCGAAAGCTGTGTGGAACTTCATTCAACTTGCTAAGAAAGGCTATTACAACGGTGTGACCTTTCACCGCAATATTAAAGGTTTCATGATCCAAGGCGGTGATCCCACTGGAACAGGCAGAGGGGGCGAGAGCATTTGGGGTAAGAACTTTGCCGACGAATTCGAGGGCCCTCTGAAGCACGATGCCAGAGGAACAGTGAGTATGGCCAATAAGGGAAAGAATACCAACAGTAGTCAATTGTGAGGCTCTCCTTCGACGTCTTATAACTAAATACTAATATCAAACGTAGCTTCATTGCCTACCGTGCCCTTCCTCATCTGAATAATAAGCATACCATATTTGGTCGCTTAATCGATGATCCTTCGCTTTCATCGACAACCTTAAATACCATGGAGACACACCCCGTCGATTCCTCAAACAATAAACCCAAACCTGATATTGTTATAAAAGGCATAACAATCTTCGTTGACCCTTTCGAAGAGTTCCTGAATCAGAAACGAGAGGCAGAAGAAGCCGAGAAGGCTAAAGCTGCTGGCCAAGGAGAACCTGGAGAGACATCGAAACAAGCGGATGACGAGCATATGACTTGGACAGGAAAGAGAGTACGAGGATCTGGAGACGCCCGCGGTACAGAAGGTAGCGGAGGGGTGGGAAAATATTTGAAAGCTGCGCTGGCTGACCGTGCCGCACAAAATGAAGACGAGATCGTGGAATATGTCGATGATGAGTCGGAGCTGGAGCCCTTGCGAAAGAAGATGAAAGGATCTGGTGGCTTCGGAAACTTTGATAGCTGGTGAATGTGAATCTTTCGTTGTGCGATGTACGATTATGCTCCGGAGACGAGCGCCGAGTTTTATGAATGAGAAAATAATGCCAATGACAGTTTCGCAAATACCAGCTGCAGCGGACTTCGATCATGTTATATCTTCCAATAGGTTTCATGATACATATATCGGAGAGATGGATCACATCCCTCTAGTACTATATGGCGTGGAACGTGGAACTGGAATCGACTGCAGCTTCTCCTCCATTTCCCGAAAAATTACGGCGATGATATCCCCTTGACCCGCTCCTCTCGTCTGTCTCGGAGGATTCCTCTGATGAGCTTTCTGAGTCCTCCGGCCAATCCGAAGCAGGACGTCGGAATGGCCCCTCATTCACCCAATGTCCTTGAAACCACGGAAACGAGGCGAGCTCACGAAGTGTAGCCCGCTTTTCTGGTTCCTTGGTGAGCATGGCTCTGAGGACATCGACACAATCCTGTGAGAGCTTCTCATCGATAGGAAGCTCCTCATTGATGATGCGATCACGACGCTCCATGGCCCTCCGCCAGGATTCCTCCAGGCTAATTTCTCGATTCTGGGCCCATTGTCGAATACCACCGATCTTGGGGTCAAATTCCCTTTCTTCCCATGCCGAGTAACCATGCAGCAGATCATAGATTATGCAGCCCAGCTTCCAAAGATGCTCCACGCGGGCATCGTGAGGAAGGTGCACGATCTTTTCTTCATCTATCTTGGTTCTCTTCCACGCCTCTTTGCTGAGCTCAATGGCAAGTTCAGGTGCCATCTGATATTCCTGGTACGGGAGCCATGCCCAACGGATGGCTTGAAAGTCTTCCTCGCCATCCAGAGCGAATGTCATCAATCCAAAATCAAGAATCCGGACCTGTACTTCGTTGTCAGTTGTCTTTTCTTGAAATAAACGAAGATAAGAAATCAATCGGAGAAAACGTACATCGAGATATTCATCCACAACGTAGTTATGGTGACTAAGGTCATCATGCGACATATTCATATCCATCAAGTACATCATAGCCTGAAGCATCTGCCACGCGATCTTGCACGCTTCAATCTCGTTCAATAACGTCTTCTTCGTTTCTATCAGCTGTGCGCCGCAGAAAGAAGGAAAGCATTCCTCATTGTCGTCTGTTGTCCTCGTCTCTCGATCGCGGGCGTAGTCTATTCCTGCAGCGCTCATAACTGTTACTTGATAAGACCCGTGCGTGTAAACAGAATCAATCACGGGAAACCTTCCACTGCCGGTTACGAAGAGCATCATCATGGCTTCGGTGGGAATGTAGCGAAGTACGCCTCCAACATCCTCCCAGCAGGCCATCGTAGGGTTCCTTTTCCTTTCTATCGCTTCCATCTGCGTCATGTGCGGCTCGATCTTCAGTGCGTAATGCTTGACATTTCGTGGATCCGCGGGGTATCTTTCTCTCGCAGCAAATACCAGTCCAAAAGCTAGATAGAAATCACATTGTCAATAACCATAATATCAACAGTCGTGAACAGGGGATCAGAAAAAAAGAAGAAACACAGAGATTATAGGGAAACATACTACCACCACCTATAAACCCATAGATCATGAACCGCTTGTGTATCTCAGGACACATAGACAGAAGGGCATGTTGATGATTATCGAGTTTCTTTCCATCTTCATCATCATGACCCGGTCTGAGGTTCTGATACGGCCCGCTATCTGTACGGGCAGGCTCTTCGAATGGTATACTCATCTCGCAGGGACAACGTGAGAGTTCCCCGTATATTGCACCTTCAGCGGCACGTTCTCGAAAGACTCTGTGTAAATGGGGATAATCTATACCGCCTCGACTGGGAGCCATGATTCCGTGAATGTTGGTCGCAAATTTGTTCTCCCAGCCCGGAACCGAGCGGTATGAAACAGCATATGAGAATCTCTCCGTCGTGTTCATTTTGGAGAGAGCTGAAAATAGAGATCCGAATAGTGTAATACGATATGTATAGTGAAATCTTCAGATTTGTGAGCCTGCTTCCTTGAGAGGTAATGTGAATATCATCTATATTTCTTCTGATAAAACGGGAATATACTTACCCTTATATAATACCTTACGGCACGAAAAGCGCCATGACATTTAATCAGAAAAATAAGCCCGTATACGTCCTTGCAGGCATGCTGTTCTCAAAGGAATTCCAAATATAAAGTTACAGATATATAAAGACAGAAGGTGTTGGTGGCTAACGTGTTGGAATATTGGACATGGAAAGATACAAGACTTAATAAAGCCCAGCATGGGCTTCTTTATAGCATGGTAAGAAAGACACTGTTTGCTCCAAATAATAGTAATGGCAAGCAGGAAGAGACAAGAGGTTCATACAAAGGAACAAGACTAAGAGGTCCATTTTTCTTGATTGATCCTAGCCTTATCGACATTGCTTGCTTGATTGGGTTTACTACGTTCAATGCAATCTTTTGTTCTCTCGTTTCTTTGTGATCTTTTCTACTATCAGGGATGAGTGGCACGTTTGGATCGGTAGCATTTGCCCACCTGTGGGGTGATCTGAATATCTCCATCAGCACTAGTCCACTCGTACCAGAGTGTAATAAGTCTGCTGTAGCCGATATCTATTCTGTACAGACATTCTGTGGAGAAATAGTGTACTCAACACTGTGCTAATGGAATCGTGATTACGTAGTTGGTATCAAATAAACAGCATAATGCTTCAAAATATTTAATTAGTATAGTACAAAAGAAAACGCTAGCTAAGGATTCTTTGCAGAAGTCCTGCATTTGAGAAACGTTGAAGTTTCTCCACTCTCGCTTCCAACTCCGCATTTTCATCTTCCTTCTGATTCAGTTCCCTTTGCAATATCTCCTTCTCAGAACGAAGTTGCTGCATCTTCTGTGCCGTCTTCACCCGGTACTTGGTATTCTCATCAACCATACCCTCAATCCTGTTCCAAGTCATTGCATCGCTACTGGTCGAAGACTTGTGTGTTCTAGCCCGAGAGAGTTCATCATCCTTTTGTTGTAGTTGAGCCTCGAGCTCGCTCACTCTGACTTGCCACCTTTGCTCCGCTTCCGGAGACGCACCCTCTAGCTTCATAGCCGCTATCTGGCGCTGCAAGTCCTCATTAGCCTTTTCCAGCTCAAGGGCTCTCTGCTCCAAAGCTGCAGTTCTTGCTGCCTGGAACAGATCAGTAGTGTCTTTGCGTTCGAGAGTCTCCCTGCGCTCCATAATATCTCTCCGTTCAATATTCTCTCTGCTAGATGTGCTTCTGCCCTCGACGGAAACGATGCTTCTTGGTCGTCTCGAAGGTGATACCCTCCCATTGGACTTCTCCAATGCTTCAATCTTCCGCGTGGTTTCTGCAAGCTTTTTGCGCAGAGCAATAACATTGCCGATGTCATCGTCGCGGAGCTTCCTCATGTTTGCATGTTCCCATCGTTCTTCAGCCAGTAGAACGCGAACCTTTATGAGATTAGCCACGTCTTCATCTCGAAGCGCGAACAGAGCCTCGTATCTTGCAGCCATTGCTGCCTTTTCAGCTTCGAGAGTCTTGATTCTATCTTGCATTTCCTGGTACTCTTCCGGCGTAACAGAAATTGTAGGATTTTCACGTTCCATATATATGATCTTCGACATCAAGGCCGACAATTGTTGTTCAAGAGGTCCAGGTACACGAAATTGAGGTTCCTCGTTCTCCTGATGCGCTTCATTCTGCTGGGGCTCTAGACGAACTTCTTCCTGGCTTTCAACGTATCTCGTCGCCGGCAGCAAGGTCGGCGTCTTTTCCGGCTGTTCAAAGTTCTCTTCATCACCCAGGGTAGTGGCCTGAAAGTGAGTTTCGCTTTCAGGTGGGCTATTGGCTTCCTGGTTCAGGCGGTACATGGTGATCATAGGTCGTGTTTCTATCTCGGCTATTTTGTGCGATTCCTGTTGGAACTTCTTGGCCAATCTGTCCTGCGGATGCCAGAGCTGAGGTCCAGTACTATCATTAAAGTAGTCACTATCGACAGCTGTGCCGCTACTGCGCTCAGAGTCATAACTGTGGAGAGAAGAAATAGAATGTGAGGTCGAGTGTACCGAAGCCGACCGGACCGAGGAAGATCGTGACCACATTGTGAATAGTGAGTGGAGATATTGGGACGAAAGTGGAATAACTTAAGACGAAGAGAAGAACAGAAGACCAGCTTGAAAAAGAAAAGAAAGATCCTATCCTATCAAGGCATTTGGCAGGTACTTAATGCACTTTGCAGCCAAAGAAAGGATCTAAACAACGTGAGACAGTTAATACACAGGGGTCGTGGCTGTTACAGGGACGGCAAAGCTGAAACCTGATTATGTTCCCCCAGGCCCAAACTGGGCCGACCAAGAACGGAGAAAATTATTTTCGGTATATCTGGGGATCTAGGGATCTTAAAGTAAGTTTCATATTCCGATTTCTTCAAGGTTGTAATTTGACCGGTGTCGCCGGAGACGCAATCAAGGTGGAGAAGAAACCGCCTAGTATAGAGCACCTTGATTATGTGTTTAGCTGCGCAGTCTGAAATATGGGAATATCAGTATAATAATATGTTCTTAGTCAGGCATGACAATTATCTTGAAGCTCAAGAACGATCCTCGACACGATGCGCTCAGTCGTGATTGAGATGCTGGACGCCCCAACCTACCACTATCTATGCAGGTAGGATCACGTAAAGATCAGGAAAAGACATCGTTTTCATCAGGTGATGTTCGTGAAATATGGCCAGGCGATATCCCTATTCTACCCCGGTCGGGGCATATGCCTAGCATATGCATTCAACGACTACGGGAGGCCGATATTCACTATTCATATTTATATATAACACATATCATTGATATATAGTGAATCAATACATGCAGAGAGTAA